>JXTB01000464.1:128009-176943 GCA_002914805.1 Parasponia andersonii
TCTGCATTCCAAGCATGCTCGATCTTTTGTCCACCGATGCGAGCTAGGTTGTATGTCCCAGGTCGAATGACATTATCAATAACATAAGGCCCTTCCCAGGAAGGCCCAAATACACCAGCGCCATGTTCTTTATTATTAGGTAGAACTCTTCGAAGGACAAGATCTCCAACTTCAAAATGTCTACTTCTGACTTTGGAGTTATAATGTCGAGCAGTACGTTGTTAGTATGATGCAATTCGAAGTTGAGATTGTTCACGTCGTTCTTCTAAAAGATCGAGTTCAATTCTCAGTAATACATCATTCTGATTTTGTTCATAAACAGATCGCCGTAGAGAGCCCGCACCAATTTCAACTGGGATCATCGCTTCATATCCATAAGCCAAAGAGAATGGACTCTCTCCAGTAGTGGTTCGTTGTGTGGTGCGATAAGCCCATAAAACTTCTGGAAGTACTTCTGACCAAGCTCATTTATGTCCCTCCAGCTTTGTCTTTATATTCTGTTTGAGTATTTTGTTTATCACTTCGACCTGCCCATTGGCTTGCGGATGAACAACAGCAGAGAAACTCTTTTTGATGCCCAAGTTGTTGCAGAAGTCACGGAACTCATCACAGTCGAATTGTTTCCTATTATCAGAAATTATATTATGCGGTATACCATAACGACTGATTATAGATTTATAAACAAAATCTATCATCTTCTTTGCGGAAACGTTGCTCAAGGCCTCAGCTTCTGTCTATTTTGTAAAATAATCGACTGCGACCACTGCATACTTCAAACCTCCTCGTGCCAATGGAAGCATCCCGATAATATCAATTCCCCAAACAGTAAATGGCCATGGACTAGTCATTGAAGTTAACGGAACATGTGGTTTTCTAGGAAAAGTCGCAAATCGTTGACATTTATCATACTTCCTAGCAAATTCCAATGTATCCTTCTTCATAGTTGGCCAAAAATACCCTTGTCGAAGAATCTTGTTTGTAAGTGCTTGCCCCCCAGAATAATTTTCACATATTCCTTCGTGAATTTCCCTCATAATATAGTGTGTTTTTTCATCATTGATGCACAATAATAATGGCGAGCTAAAACTCCTTCGATAAAGCTTCTCATCCTGGATAATATAGCGGGCTGCTTTCATACGGAGTCGCCTTGCATCGTCTTTGTTCTCAGGAAGATCGTCATTTTGTATATATTGCATTATGGGATCCATCCACGATGGTTTTTCGTCAACTGGCATAACTACTTGGGGTTCGACCTCGATGCTTGGCGATAAAAGAAATTCAACAGGAACTACCTTCAACAACTCTGCATCTTTCGTCGAAGCGAGCTTAGCAAATGCATCCACCCGGGTATTTTCAATGCGAGGAAGAAGTTGAATGTTATAAGCGGCGAATGTTAAGAACAATTGCTACACCTTCTGTAAATAAGCCATCATTCTCTCTCCTCTTGCTTGATAATCACCCTTAACCTGACAAACGACCAGCTGGGAGTCGCTATACACTTCAATTATCTCGACCTTCATTTCCTGTGCGAGCTTTAACCCAGCTATCAGTGCTTCATACTCAGCCTCATTATTTAACGCTGGGAATTTGAAGCGAAGTGCACAATGAATGTTGTGCCCTTCAGGACTGATTAAAACTAGGCCCACACCTGCTCCATTTTCATTCGATGACCCATCAACATAAAGTCTCCACAACCTTGATGTATCTGAAGCGGGGTTTTCGAGTACTCCCGTAGGAAGATCGACATCGTATATAAATTCTGCAATAAAATCTACGAGGGCCTGACCCGTTATGGCAGTGCGAGGTTAAAAATTGATGTCAAATTGACTCAATTCAACAGTCCACTTAAGCAGCCATCCTGATGGCTCCAGTTTTTGTAGGACCTGTTTCGACGGAAAATTCGTGAAAACCCTGATGGAGTGGGCATGGAAGTAAGGTTGAAGCTTTCTTGATGCAATGACGAGCGCTAGCGCCAATTTTTCCATCTCTGGATATCTGGTTTCAGCATCAAGTAATCTTTTACTTACATAATAGNAAGAACAATTGCTGCACCTTCTCCAAATAAGCCATCATTCTCCCTCCTCTCGCTTGATAATCGCCCTTAACCTGACAAACGACCAGCTGGGAGTCGCTATACACTTCAATTATTTCGACCTTCATTTACTGTGCGAGCTTTAACCCAGCTATCAGTGCTTCATACTCGGCCTCATTATTCGATGCTGGGAATTTGAAGCGAAGCGCACAATGAATGTTGTGCCCTTCAGGACTGATTAAAACTATGCCCGCACCTGCTCCATTTTAATTCAATGACCCATCAACATAAAGTTTCCACAACCTTGATGTATCTTAAGCGGGTTTTTTGAGTAATCCCGTCGGAAGATCGACATCGTATGTAAATTCTGCAATAAAATTTGCGAGGATCTGACCCTTTATGGCAGTGCGAGGTTGAAAATTGATGTCAAATTGACTCAATTCAACAGCCCACTTAAGCAGCCGTCCTGACGCCTCAGGTTTCTGTAAGACCTGTTTCAACGAGAAATTCGTGAAAACCCTAATGTAGCATGGAAGTAAGGTCGAAGCTTTCTTGATGCAATGACGAGCGCTAGTGCCAATTTTTCCATCTCTGGATATCTGGTTTCAGCATCAAGTAATCTTTTACTTACATAATACATAGGTCGCTGAATATTTCCCTCCTCGCGAATTAATGCAGCACTCATCGCATACTTAGAAACAGTGAGATATAAGCATAATTCTTCTCCCGGATTTGGCTTCGACAAGAGTGGAGGAGAACCCAAGTACTTTTTTAACTCTTGGAATGCCTGCTCGTATTTTTCCATCCACTCGAACCTCTTTGATCCTTTTATTACCTCAAAGAAAGGTTGGCATTTATCGGTTGATCTGGATACAAACTGACTCAGTGCAGCTACTCTTCCTGCTAGGCTTTGCACATCCTTGGGTTTACGAGGAGATTGCATATCAATCAACGCTTGTATCTTCTGAGGATTTGCTTCGATTCCTCGCTGATTGACCATAAAGCCCAGAAATTTTCCAGATCTTACTCTGAATACACACTTCTGGGGATTTAGCTTCATCTGGTATCTCCGGAGGATTTTAAACATTTCATCAAGGTGCTTGATGTGATCTTCAGCTTTCTTCGACTTCACCCGCATGTCATCGACGTATACCTCCATTGTCTTGCCAATTTTTTTTGCAAACATCATATTGACAAGACGTTGGTAGGTCGCTCCTGCATTGATAAGTCCGAAAGGCATCTTTTTATAACAGTATAATCCTCTATCCGTGATGAATGAAGTATGCTCCTCATCTAGCTCATACATCGGGATTTGATTATATCCAGAATACGCGTCCATGAAACTTAAAAGTTCATGCCCCGATGTCGCATCTACAAGCTGGTCGATTCTTGGAAGTGAGAAGCTGTCCTTCGGGCATGCTTTGTTGAGATCGGTAAAATCGATGCATGTTCTCCACTTCCCATTGGGTTTCTTCACCAAAACCGGGTTTGCAAGCCAGTCAGGATAAAAAGACTCTATTATGAAACCAATTTCGAGCAGCTTCTCCACCTCTTCTTTTAACGCGACGTAGCGTTCTGGATTCATAGCTCTTCTTTTCTGCCGTACAGGCTTCTTTGTCGGATCTATGTTAAGATGGTGGGATATGATCTTTGAATCAATCCCTACCATGTCCGAATGTTGCCATGCGAAGACATCCAAATTAGACTTCAGAAAAGCGACCATTGAAGCTCGCACAGGTCCTTGAACCTCCGTTCCAATCTTTAAAGTCTTGGAAGACATGTCGAATGATAAGTTCTCTAGATCTTCAATGGGTCCAGTTCTAACCTCTTCGTATATTTCTCTAGGATCGAAGTCTTCGCTGGTCATTTCGATTGACGCTTTCACTATCGACTCAACTGACGCTTTGTCTGACGACTTGACTGACGCTTTGCCCGCTGCCTCGACTGACGCTTTGCTCGCTGCCTCGATTGGCGCTTCCTCTGGCAGGTGGACCATCATTATGCGGGACGTCGCATCCTTTGCTGCGAGTTTTAACGAGTTGTTATAACAAGTCCTCGCATTATATTGGTTTCCTCGCACCTCACCTACCCCGTGTTAGGTCGGGAACTTCATAGTGAGATGGTAGATCAAGGTGATGGCTCGAAGTTCCCTCAGTGTCGGTCTTCCTAGCACAGCATTGAAAGCAGAGGGGCAATCTACCACCAAAAACTAGGTCATTATCGTTGAAACCCTAGGATAGGTCCCAACGCTGACCATCAATTCAATCATGCCCATAGGCATCAGGCTGTCACCAGTGAAACCATAGAGTAGAGTGGCGGTAGGCTTCAAGTCACTCTCATTCAACCCCATCTTCTTAAAGGCGTCGAAGTACAGGATGTCCACAGCACTCCCGTTATCAACCAATACTTGCCATAACTGTGTACTTTCACAGTTAATTTTTATGACCAATGCATCATTATGCAGATAATGAACTTCCCTTGCATCCTGTTCTGTGAAGGTAATGTCCATATCCGGTACTCGTTGAAGCTTGCGTGGTTGCTGCTCAAGATGCATGACGTTAGTTAATGGCTGTTGTCGAGCTTCTCGTGCATACCTGTCTTGAGCCCTTTTCGAATCTCCGCCAACATGCGGTCCTCTGAAGATAGTTCGGACTTCGTGTTGAATTTCTGGAGGTCGCTGTTGATCTTCTTCTCGCCTTTCGTCGTTCTGCCTAGTGTACTGCCGCAGTCGCCCTTCTTTAATCAGCCTTTTAATTTCATCCTTCAGGGCAAAGTAATTATTGGTATCATGCCCAATATCATTGTGATACTGGCAGAATTTGTTGGGGTCGCACTTTGTCCTGTCCCGCTTCATCGGTTCCGGTTGACGGTATCGCTCCTTCTGGTTTGTGACCGCATAGATATGATCTATGGGCGCGTTTAATTCAGTGTGATTGTTGAACTGCATGGGAGCTCTTGAAATCTCCTACCTTTTGGGTCTAGGCTGATTCTCCTTTGGCTGTTCATTATTCCTTTTGTTTTTCTTATTACCGTTATTATTGGTAATGACCGCGTCTTTAGTTGCATCTTTCCTCCCTTCTTTCTTAGTCTTTTGAAGATTCTTGCACGAAGATTCTAACCTCAGATGCTGACCAACCCTTCGGTAGAAGTCTTCAAGAGTTCTACATTCTCGCTCAAGTAATTCCTCCCAGAGTTTAGTTTCCGGTCACACCCCGGCCATCATGAGAGTTAGAACTCCTCCCTCAGGTGGATTGTTGACCTTTGCTAACTCTGAGGTGAATCTATTGAGATAAGATCGTAGAGTCTCCTCTGGACCTTGTCGGATTGCAGACAAGCTAACAAGTGGAACAGTGAAATTCTTTGCAGCTTGAAACTGTCTCAAGAATGCCATCTGAAGTTGTTACCAGGACAAGATCGAGCCAGATTTGAGTCCTCAGAACCACTTCTTTACTGCTCCCGAGAGAGTTACAGTGAAACATCTGCAACGCGCATGATCATTGACACGATGGAGTTCCATTAAATCATTGAAGTGATCCATATGGTCCTGTGGATCAGTTTTCCCATCGAAAGTGTTAATGGTGGGAAGTCTGAATCCAGCAGGTAGGACTGCAGCTCGAACTTCCTAGTTGAATGGCGATTGACGATACCCATCAGTGAGCTCATCGTCCCAACGAGTAAGTGCGTCTAATGCGATCCTTAAATTGTGAACATCGACGTTCAGAGGAAAAGCATTATCTCTCGCAGGCGGCAAGGGCAGCCTTTGATCGTTATCCTGATGCATGGTGGGCTGGTCAGGTAGAGTCTTCTGTGATCTGTGAGAGGAATCAAACGAAATAGTGCGACGAGATCGGCTTTGGTCGTTATGATGTGATACGGATCGATCATAGCTACGTCGTCGCTCCAAATACTGTCTTAGGTCTGTAGGATCTTGTCTTGACTCTCTGCTAATTCTTTCGAAGACGCTTCTCGATAGTTATCTTCGTTCGCTACTCAAGCGATCTTGACTATCAGTGGATTTGCGAGAAGGTTGTCCACGATCACGGTTAGTATTCGAACTCTCTGTACCAGATTCTGGAGGCAAGTTTGCGACTTTTCTTTTTCCTTGGAGATACGATCTTCATGACGTTCTTGCTGGATTCTTGGCTGGCCGCGTCTTCTTGTCTCTAGGATCTGTATTCCTTTCTCAGGTAATTGAGCAGGACGTTCTTTAGGATGTTTGTGCTGTGGTGGGGTCACCATCTGCCCTTCAGCAAGTCGTCATAAGGTGTCATTGATCTGGTTAGTGACTTGCTGAAGGTTCACCAGTGTCTCCTCCATGCGATCCTATCTCTGGAAAAGGTTCTCTGTTGCGGTCATAGTAGGCTGATCCTGAGCAGGGTCTGCCTGTGTAGCAGCAGTGCTTTAGGGTTGGTTTTGACTAGTTCTGGTGACTCTGGTAGTGTTTCTGGTGTTTGCCATTATTAAAAAAGTGAAATTTGACCCTGTTTTGCTGGAATAGCCCTCTTTCTAGCGCCAATTGTTAATGGAGGTTTTGCCAACAATAAATTTAGGAAAAATTAAGAGATGTGGCTTGTGTAAATTGGGTTATTAATCAAGGCAAATAAAGAGATAAAGGATTTTATAGTGGTTCAAAACTGAAAAAGATGAGCTTACGTCCACTGTTTTTCACTATTTTCTAGAGAATTACAAGCACTCAGAGTTACAATGTCTTGTCTGGAAAGAAAAATAAGAGTCTTTAGAATAATCTCTCTCAATGTTCTCCAAAATTCCAAAAAGTCCCAGAATCCCAATCAGAAATCGGAAATCAGAATTTTGAAATCAGAATCTCTCACTAAAATATTGAGCTCCCTTTATATAGATGAGGGTAACTCAATATTCCTAATTATAAAAATGGGTAACTATACAATCGGGTAATACAATTTGAGTAACAACATAATTGGGTAACCACTTAAATTGGGTAACTGGTTGATCATGAAAGAGAGATTTTTGTTTCCCTTTCCTTGTAGGTTTCCCGTTTGCCGAAGCAGAGACTAACTTCTTTTTCTTTCGGGTCGCACATAACTTATGCGGAGGAGGTCGCACGTAATTTATGCGGTGGAGGTCGCATGCAACCCTTTCGGATGAGGTCGCACTTAACTCCTACTCATGCGACCTGACATAGGATTTTAGACCGCACAACAATTGCCCCCAGCTTCATTAGTTCTTTAGGACAAAATGAAGCTTCCTTTCAATTGTAAGTGAGTGCGAACTTAAAAAATGCGATGTCACAACCTAGATTTGAGATTTTTGAAGAGTCGCCAGATCTCAAATCTCACGTTTCTCAAGATCATCGTCCTTCTGTTTCTTAAAATTAAAGCTAGTAAGAAATATGTAATGAAATCAAATAGTTTTTACGATAATTTAAATTCTCGAAATTATATTCCAGAGAGACATTACGGGAAAAATATCAATATGTATCCCTGGCGCCGTGAATATTTTGACCAATGTATCAAGCAAGGTCATATGAGCCGAACATATGGATAGAGTCGATGGGTCCAGTACCCAGCAAATACATATCTTATCTTGAAGCTCCGGTTGGAAAAAGAACAATCTTTATGTCAAATATAGTTAACGTCTGTATGAGTGAGTCCTTTTATTATACATTCATGATGCCATTCATAATAAAATTGGTGAAGCAGTTAAAGTATTGTCAAGTTTTTTCCTTTTTTTTTTTGGAGGTATTTTTAAAAATATTGTTAACTCTTTCAGTATTTGAAGTATTATAGCCTATTTTCCTAATAAATTCCATTAATGGACGAAAAGGATTAAGAAAGTAAAAGGATAATAGCCTATTTTCTTAATAAATTCCATTATTGACCGAAAAAAATTAAGTAAACTAATAAAGGATAAACAAAAAGGCACAGCCAAGACTTTTTTTTCTTTTTTTTTTTTTTGAACGGGGCAAGATGTTTTAAAAAAAAAAGATAATGTCTTAGGTACTAATTTTTGTATCAAATTTTTAATACCAATATATATAATATGTGATTTATTAATTTTTGTATCAAATTTTTAATACTAATATATATAATATATGATTTATTATTATTTAACTGATGATAATATTTAATTTATTTATGGTAAATTTTAACAATTTAATTAGACCGTAACGACTAGCTTTACCACAATTTTAGTACAAAAGTTAGAATACATGGTATTATTAAAAATTTAGGCGAAAAAAACCCCAAAAAGGAAAAAAAAAAAAAAGTCAAAAGAAAATTAAAAAGCTGATGTGGCGCATTTTAATTGGGAAGACACTCTAGCACTTTGTATTTGACCAATTTAGTGTCTGTAGATACGTGGACCAACCAAAATAAGCCATTCGAGTCGTACTAAGAGTCCTCGTGCGAAAAGCTATAAATACATGCTTAAGCACATTCCCATATCACCACTCACTTCTTCGTCTTCTTATTATTCTGAGGCTTCTTTCCTCTTTTTACTTCTTCGTTCGCATTCAAGAAGCCATGGCTGCCAAGAACACAAAAGCCTTCTCACTGCTCTTTCTTTCACGTAAGATATCAGAGTTGTTAGTACTCTTTTTTTTCTCTATATTCATCTTACTTTACGATTAGACATATTACTTTTCCTCTTTTTTGTGTTCTCTTTTACCAAAAGATTCAGATGTGTTTTATTCTAAAGTAATTGTTTTTTTTCCCCCTTCACTTTAGTAGTTTTGTACATTAATAATGTTAATTTGCTTCAATCATTAGTTTGTTTGGTTTGCTTGTTCTCCTCGCGTTGTTGTTGTTGTTTTTTTTTTTTTTCACTTTAGTAGTTTTGTACAATAATGTTAATTGCTTCAATAATTAGCTTCTTTATTTTACTTGTTCTCCCCGCGTCGTTTTTTATTTTTTCAGGGGACTTAGTTTTCCTTTGACCTTTTTCCTTAAGTTATAAGTCTAAGTGAACTAAATCACATGAAGTTAAAAATCTTACATTAGTCTTAAAAATATACCTCTTCCTTTATTGTTCAGCAAAAGATCCATATTTATGTTCTTTCATTATAAAAACTAATTTTTTTTTTTTTTGCATTGTGGTTTTTTTCTCTCAGTATTTTGGTTTGGACTAGCTGTTGTAGCAGCTGGTGCATCTGAACCCGGAACCGTAATCGGAATCGATCTCGGTACCACATATTCTTGTGTGGGAGTCTTGAAGAACGGTCACGTGGAGATTATAGCCAATGACCAAGGCAACAGGATCACCCCTTCTTGGGTTGCATTCACTGATACCGAGCGTCTCATAGGTGAGGCCGCAAAGAATCAGGCCACTCTCAATGGAGAACGCACCATTTTCGACGTAAAGCGGCTTATTGGGCGAAAGTAATTTACAATTTTCTAACATCTAATTTTAAAAAACTGGTTATTTTTTTATTTCAATATAAGTGATACCTGAATTGGGTTTGGCCATTTTTTTTGGTCAGATTTGATGATCCAGAAGTACAAAGAGACATTAAGTTCATGCCTTTTAAGGTAGTCAATAAGGCCGGTAAGCCCTATGTGGAGATTAAAGTCAAAGGGGAACCCAAGGTCTTTAGCCCTGAAGAAATAAGCGCAATGGTTTTGGGGAAGATGAAGGAAACGGCCGAGCAGTATCTCGGGAAACAAATAAAGGACGCCGTTATCACCGTTCCAGGTACAAAAAGGATACTAGTTACTTGGTTCAGATACATGGTAAATTAAGTGTAGTTTATGTTACAAGTTGTTTGATATTCAAATCTTTTATTCAACAATTGGCTGTGGTTATTTATTTATTTGTGTTAATGGGTTTAATCATCTGTTTTCTTTGTAGCTTATTTCAATGATGCGCAGAGGCAGGCAACAAAGGACGCAGGCACCATAGCCGGGCTCAATGTGACTCGAATAATCAACGAGCCGACGGCAGCAGCGTTTGCCTATGGCCTAGACAAGAAAGGAGGAGAAGAGAACATTCTGGTGTTTGATCTTGGAGGTGGTACATTTGATGTCAGCATCTTGACCATCGACAATGGAGTTTTTGAAGTGTTGGCTACAAGTGGAGATACTCATCTAGGTGGTGAGGACTTTGATCATAGACTGATGGAGTATTTCATCAAGCTGATCAAGAAGAAATATAACAAGGACATTAGCAAGGAGAATAAGGCTCTTGGGAAACTTAGAAAGGAATGTGAAAGAGCTAAGAGAGCACTGAGCAACCAGCATCAAGTGAGACTCGAAATCGAGTCCCTTTTTGATGGTGTAGATTTCTCGGAACCGTTAACAAGGGCTAGATTTGAGGAGTTGAACATGGACTTGTTTAAGAAGACTATGGGGCCAGTGAAAATGGCTTTGAAAGATGCTGGCCTTGAGAAAAGCGATATCCATGAGATTGTGCTTGTTGGAGGCAGTACTAGAATTCCCATGGTCCAACAATTGTTGAAAGAATTCTTTGATGGCAAAGAACCAAACAAGGGTGTTAATCCTGATGAGGCTGTGGCCTATGGTGCAGCAGTTCAGGGTGCCATAATCAGTGGCGAAGGAGGCGATGTAACTAAAAGTAATGGGTTTTTCTTTGTTTCTCCTTTTTTTCCCCTCCTTTCCTTTTTAAAATTTATGATATGATTTCCATGTCATGAACTTGAAGATTTGAGTTTGTAGTATGATTTGTTTGTTGATTTGCCCGCAGATATGGTTGTGATTGATGCTACTTCCCTGAGTTTGGGTATTGAAACAATTGGTGGTGTTATGACAAAGTTGATACCAAGGAACACAGTTTTCCCAACTACAAAGTCCAAGGTATTTACCACTTACCAAGACCAACAAAGCTCAGTATTCATTAAAGTATATGAAGGCGAAAGAAGCATGACAAAGGATTGTCATGAGCTAGGAAGTTTTGAACTCTCTGGCATTCCACCTGCTCCAAGGTAAGAAAAAAATTGTTCTATTTTCTTGTTCTTGATTTGGAACATAAATAGTCTCATATCAAGATTGTGTTACTGATTTTTAATGAGTCCCATATCTTGTTACATTTCATAACATAATATTTCAATATATGTTGCAGGGGAGTACCCCAAATTGAGGTGACTTTTGAGGTTGACAAAAATGGGATTCTGCATGTCAAAGCAGAGGATTTAGCAGCCAAAAAGTCGCAAACCATTACCATAACAAATGACAAGGGTCGTCTAAGCCAAGAAGAGATTGATAGGATGGTCAACGAAGCTGAGGAGTTTGCCGAAGAGGATAAGAAGTTGAAAGAAAAGATTGATTCAAGGAACAAACTTGAAGCCTATCTTTACAACATGAAGAGCACCATAAACGACGATGACAAGCTCGCGAATAAGATCGACTCAATTGACAAGGAGAAGATTGAGAGTGCTTTGAAAGAGGCTCTTGAGTGGCTGGACGACAATCAAGATGCTGATAAGGAGGATTATGATGAGCAGTTGAAAGAGGTGGAAGCGTTATGCACTCCAATCATAAAACAAGTATATGAGAATAGTGGTAGGAGTGATGGTTCATCTTCACCAGATGATGAAGACCAATCTGTTGAATTGTAGAGATCATTAGACCATTTTATAGTCATTATACATTCCTTTTTCAGGAAAAAATTTTGTAACCTTTTTCTTTAACAGTGTTTTATTTAGGCTCCGCATTTGGTAGTTATAATTTATTTTTCATGTTTAATAATAAAATCCATTTAAATGATCCTGCAAACTTTCCAATTTCCCATCTTCGATGTCGTTTTCGTTGCCAAGCGCATACATAAAATTACAAATTTATGGCCCGTAGTCATAATCCAAGCGGCCATTTAGGAAAAAATGGGGAAAATGATATGATGGGATTAATATGGGCCAAAATTTTTTTTTTCTATATTTTTTTAAAAATGATATTTCTAAGAGTATTAAGGATATCTTAACCCAGGTGAAGAGTTTCTTGACTATGAAAAAATCATTATTTAAGACTGTTTTNAAATATATATATATATATATATATATATATTTAGCACCCCATTTAATAAGGAAAAAGTTCATAAAGGCCCCCTTATCAAACTATATTTCTATATATACTCGCTTTTTATTTTTATTTCGTAAATATCCTTTTTTATACCTATTTTGTTAGAAATGTAATTCATCAGTATTTTATATATGAAATATATACCACGGTATATATTTTATACATCAAGTGTATACCGTAATATATATTTCATGAATAAAAACTATATTAAAAATTGACACATATTTTAAAATACATATTATAGGTCAAATTTATAATGAAAAATATAAATTATATTAAATATTTACAACGTAAATGTATACCGTTTATATTTTACACATAAAATGTACACTGTATAGATAAAAATTTACATTATAAATATATACTACTCATATTTTGCACATGAAATATCTATAAAAATAGATATTTTTGAAAGAAAAATAAAAAATCAGTATTTATGAAAATAAGTTATTAAAGCGGGTACTTGTGTAAATTTCTCATTTAATAATGATTATCAGCTTGCAAATACCTACGGCTACCTCGCTATGTCCCCATTTTCCCGTCTTAAGTCATGTCCCACTAAGAAAATGGTGCCACATCATTATACGTTTTTAACATTGAATATTAAGTTGATGAGATATTTGTTGGTGAACAAGCAAAGTAGAAACAAGAAAGACAATTAAAGGATTTGATATACAACTTATGCAGAAACTGAATCGTTCTCTTTAGTCCAAGTGGAGTTTATTCTTTTGATCTGTCAGGTTTCTACTTCTTTATAAAAAGTTGGATGAAAGTAAAAAACGTGTACATATATATACATGCCAATTCAATATGATTTTTTTCGTTCTTCACTAATATTATTTTTTTATCTTATTTTTTACTATAAAAATTATCCGTAATAAAACAAAATAATGCCTATCTATAAATAAAATAAAATAAAATACCTACTAGACGGATACCGTAGACGCATATTTTTTAAAAGAAGTTCCTACTTGGGTGGATTTTAGGAGTTTTTTTTTGGGGGGTAGGGGGATTGGAGATCTTTGTACAATTATTTTGTTGGAAAAAGATAAATTAGATGAATAAAAATTTGAAATGAAAAGTTTCAGAAGTTTGATGGAGGTTTTTAGTAGTTTTATGCTTTCATAGATCCCTTGATTTCAATTGATCAAAAAATGCCAGAAAATTTTTTCCATTTGGGTCATTCCCAAGCAAAGACAACCACAAATCTGATGACGGCCATCAAACAAAACCTTCAATTACCCATGTGACAAAACAAAGAATTTTTCCTGTTAAAAGAAAATCTAAGCAGCACGATTTATCTCTTTCAAGGAACTGGGAACATATCTCGTAGAAAAAAGGAAATCGGATCTGTATGAGGCTCTGTGCGTTGGGGCACACTTTCAGTCAAGAAGAAGCTAGCTAGGTTTCTTCTTTTTATTCTCTCCAAACTAAGACTTCGTGGGAGTTAAGTCTAAAACACACGTAGCTAATTTTTATTTCTGGGATAGGAGTGGGGACACCAATCCAACAGAGGTGATTTTAGTCCATTACGTAATCTTCTTCTTCACCATATTTTAGGCCCCGTAATTCGCTCTCTTTATTATATAATATTATCGATATCTGACTCAGTGTATTATAAATTTATATCAATTTTTAAAATAATAATTAATAAAATCAGATAACTATTATTTATAATTAGTAATAAATAATCCGTAACCAATAATTATTTTAAAAATAATATTTTCCTATTTATATAAAAAGTAATATTTTTCTACTAAAAACCGTATAAAAATCTTTAAAAAAAAAAAACCTGATTTTCGTATTTTTGTAATTTTTTTTATTTTTTTATAAATAAAAATGTTAAAAACCCATAATAGTTTTGAACAAAATTTCATTTACTGTTGCTCTTTATCTATTCTCCCCATCCCCACACCTCGTAATTTATTTTACTACTAAAAAAAATGCTAAATGAAATTAATATTTATACTTAAATTGTCTCCTAAGATACCATCTATTTACAAATCTCTCTAAAATGCTCTTTTAAAAAAATTCTTAGCACCTCTTTCTTAAACACTGTCCATCACTTCAAACCCTAATTCCCTTGCAAACAACGTAAATAATTATAACCCAAGTCATTTTATTTTATAATATGATACAACAGCTGCTTGTATAATACAGTTTGAAAATTGTGATTTTTTCCATTATTATAAACTGCCACCATTAACATATTGGCCATAAACTATTTTGACGAGATTTGATTATGTTAAGTATACGCAAAACTGTTATTTAAGTATATGTTGTCAAAGAATTTTTTTTTTTTTTCTCTATCAAACGGGTGTAGATGCGCCATTAACAACTTTAAATTCATATCAAATGAGTTTATTTTTCCCCCTTCTTTTTTTTTTTAAATTTTGGGCTGTATATTTGTAAGTCATTAACATATATATATAAGAAATGTCCCTTTTTTAGATTAATTATTAAAATAGCCGTTTTTTACATCTATTTAATAAACGATCATTTTATAATTTTATTCTAATAAATGACTATTTTTTAATTGATATATTCTTTAAAAAAATAAATCAATATATTTTAATCTATTGCATACAAAAACTAATCATTTTTAAATAGATTTCAAACTTCAACTCTTGTTTATCAGTGTTTGAAAAAATAATCATTTTTCTAGCAGTGGTCCAAAATTTGGCCATTTGGCTTAAAGGCTTTAACATATTCATCAAGAAGACTAAAGGTACCTAGAATCTCTAAACTGAACAAATTTAAGCACCTATTATGTCAACTAGAAAACTCCTAAATTCATTAGGTAGAAAAAAGGCTGAGAAATATATATATAAAAGAGAAGAGAGTAGGAAAAAAGAGCGATGGGCAGAGAAAACATGAGCTTGAGAATGGGAAGAGAAGAGAAAAGATTAGTTTAAAGGATAATTGAGAAAAAAAAAATAGGAGTGTAGAAGGTGGTAACTTTTGAATTTTAATTAAGAATGTGATTTTAGAAATATAGTTAGTAGAATAATTAGTCATTTTGTATCTCAAATTTTGTCCTTAATATAAATTTGTCTCATCATTTTTTATTTTTTATTCAACTGCCCTCTAAGGTCATATTTGGTATACTGTATAAAAATTATATATTATATTAATTAAGCATAATATTGTATTTGGTTGTACTTTTATATTGTACTATTTAATACAATACGAAGAATATTTTTTTAAAACAGAAAAAAGGTTTATATTACACTGTATTGTAACATAATATTGTGTAATACCGAATCTCTTAACTTTTTGTCCTTACTTTCTCTTTCATCGCTCTTTTTTTCTTAATTCCTTTTTAATCATTTTCTCTCAAATCACTTTATCCTTTTAGGTATTTTTCCAAATAAATTTTTCAAAGTGGTATTTTTGAAAATAATTTTTTAAAAGTAGTAATTATAGAGGTAGTATTTTTTGAAATAATTTTTCAAAATAGTATTTTTATAAATTAAATTTTAAAAATAATATTTTTCAAAAATTAATTTTTAATGCAACATCTTAATACAATGCAAACCCAAACATACTACTTTAATAGAATAATATAATAAAATATAATACATCATTATACAACATAGCACACCAAATGTGACCCAAATGATAAATTTAATATTATTTTGCTCTCTCAATATTAAAACAATTGGAAAACC
Source organism: Parasponia andersonii (assembly GCA_002914805.1). Lineage (NCBI taxonomy): Eukaryota > Viridiplantae > Streptophyta > Magnoliopsida > Rosales > Cannabaceae > Trema > Trema andersonii. The sequence continues at coordinate 143,717 of JXTB01000464.1, forward strand.
GTTAGTGTGCAAAGATCAATAGTCACTTGACTTTCTAACAATTTTTCTAGATATGAAATTATGCACCTTTTAGAACATAACTTCTAAAAATATTTAATGACACTAATTGATGAATACAAAAACTATTATATTATATCTTTTAAAATAAATATATTTAACAATTTTTGTTACATTTATTTATTTATTTCATTCATTTAATCATGAAAATAATATCTATTTGGAAATATCCAATTTTTTTTTTTAAAAAAAAAAAAGAAGAAGAATAAGAGAATTTACCTATTTTTCACCTTTTTTTAATACCTCTTTATATTTATTTAATCACAGAAAAGAAAAGAAAAACCTAGCTATTTGGAAATGTCTAATAAAAAAAAACTAATATGTGAGAGTATTTTTTAAGTTCAAATATTTGTGTGTTTTCAAGCATTTTCAATAGTTTAATGTGTTTTTGTATGTTTTTCTAGGAATCGTGAATAAATGAGAATTTAATTAGAAATGTGGCAAAAATGAGAGTTTCGAAGCATCTTGAATCAAGTTGAGACTCAACGAGGTGAGCCAACAAGAATGCGCAAAAACATGAATGAAAAAGGGAGTTTCATCCATAATTGGTAGAACTAATGGCACAATTGTGTGATGGCAGCGTGACGCTTAAGCAAGTTGCGCCTTGGTGCACCATTGTTTCTGCTCTCTTCGCCTAATAGTTGGATTTGGCTCAATACTCTTGATCCAATGGCCAGAAATCACCTACTTTGGAGCTTTATTATATACCCACTTAAGCCACAAAACCTTAGTGTAGAGAATTAGAGAGAAAAACATAAGATGGAGACATAAAATTCCTAGAAAGAAATCTTAGAATTGGAAATTTCTTAAAGAATACTTAGGAGAGGTTTTTTGAGATTTTAAGACTTTTTTTTTACAGAGATTTTAAGACTTGAAGCTATTTTACACAAGAGTTTTTCTTTTCCTTTTATCCCATCTTAATATTTTTAGAAATTTACATTGAGCATTTTTTACAAATATTTTGAGATTTATGAATTTCTTGATGAGATTAGTTTTGGATTCTGCTATGTTTAGTTAGAATTTTTATACTATGCTTTGATTTATCCTTTTTTTATACTTTGTTTAAATTATTTTATTTATTGTTGGTATATTTTCTATTTTAAATTCATTTATGTTTCTCTTCATTTATTGCTTCTAATTTATTTGGCCAATGAATTAGTTGAATTTAGATTGTGGTTTTGATACTCGGGAGATATTGACTTTATAAAGTGGAATTGGAAAATATAGTTTAGGTTGTTGTGAGACTAGAAGTAGATCAACGCCTAGATAATCACTTTGAGAGTTTAGGTTATTCTGAGATTGTGAGGTGAGCGATATCTTGACTCCAAACATAAGGACTAAACTCAATAAATGCTTGATTAAACGGGTTAGATAGGGATATCAACTCAAGTAGTTAAGCATATTATTTCATTTAACACTCAAGAGAGGAAATAAAATTTAATTAGATCCCTTAATTAGTGAGTTGAGTGGAATTAGGCTAGTAATTACTTAATTTGATGAACTTAGGAATAATTAAGTGAAATTAAGTCCTTAGTAAATTTATACATAGTATTATCTATATTTTATTTATGTATATCTTTTTATCTTTGTTTTTATTTATTTTATTTTATTTTATTTAGTTTAGATGCCAAGATAAAGTTAGTTTATGATAATTTTAGTATTCGATGATACTTTAATATATAATCCTTGTGAGATCAACATTTCTTATCACTATACTAGATAATTCTAATTTTATTAGGATACGTTAGATTAGTGAATAGAAGGAATATAAATTTTACTTTGATAGTGTTGACAACAACTTATCACAGTGTTAGTGTAGAGATGGTAAAAGAAGAACGACTTTGTTATTTAGGAGTAACCTTGAATAAAAAATAAAAAATAATAGGGTAAATTCATATTGACGGCAAAAGATATGGTGCAAAATGGCTAATTATTCAATAGTTCATATTCAGATATTTGTATGTTATATTATTATTTTATCTCAAAGATTTTTTCTTTTAAAATTTTGTTGTTAAGCTCGTAAAGGGATTATAATGTGCTCATAAAAGTAAGAATTTATGATTATTTTTCATGTTATAAATATTGTCTTTTTTATTAAAAAAAAATAGAATTTACAAGTCTATGAACGAGAGTGATGGGGAATGAGAAATAAAACCTTATTTCTCCAAACAAACTCGTATATAAGAGTGTTGGTGCTTCATTTTTCTCTTATGTTGTTCTATAGGTATTTATTAATTTTTTAAAATGTATTCATTAATTTTTTTTCTTTAATTAGTATAATGAATTTTACTATTATTCTTCTTGGATTTTTTCAGAGTATAAGGAAGACATATATAAGTACTTAAGGCTAAAATCTTTTACTTGTAGTCAATGTGGCACAAAGGTACCCACCTATATACAACACAGAGCTAGTAATGTATATCAAAAAATGTGGCATTCATATTTTTTTTCCCTCAAAATATAGTGCAAACACTAATAACATAACATGTCTTGGATACAATGAGTTTAATTATAACAATAGCTCCTGAATTATATTCATTCTACTATTTTGAGTCCCGAACTTTCAACTAACATAACAATGGTCCATGAATTATGCAATTATTATAATAAGACCCTTTTATCACAAATTTTTAACAAAAAATAGTCAATAGTCATGGACAAAATATATAATTGGGTATCATTTACTTTTATGAGTAGGAATATTATTTTCTTGCATAATTATCAAACTATGTGCATTGCAAATGACTCATTCTTATTAAGCATTGAATAGTTTATAGGGAAAAAAAAACTCATTGCTACAATAATTACATATGTCTTGGTAGCCTATTATGTAAGTTAAAAATTCAAAATCTCATTTTTTATTACAGTTATTAAACTGTGTGTTTGGTAATGACTTATTTCTATTAAATATTTTATAGTTTAAGGGAATTTATACCTCAAGATCTACTAAGTCTCTCATGAAGAAAAAAATGATTCACCTATAAATATTTTCAAAACTAACCCTTATTTCCATATCATACATCTGAAATTACTTGAATATTATATTCTCTAATAAATCCTGAAATACATTATTCTTTAACACACTCTAAATTATTTCTATCACCACCACCACTTAGAGCTAGCACCTCGCTACCACTGTCAGTCCCGATCCCAATCTCAGTAGTGTCTATGCTTGATTAGGGTCAAAAGTCAGACTTCTACTGCAGCCTCTCTCAACCGTTCTGATCAATTTTCGACCAACGGCCAAAAAATCTCGACCTTAGTCAAAATTTTTTTACTGGGGTCGAATAGTTGTTCAAAAATTTCTATTGGTATTCGATTGAGGTTGAGCCACCATTCAACCGTAGTCGAACATAGTCAGCCACCATCCTTTGCTGCATCTTTTACTTTTATTTTTTTGATTGGGTAAAAAATTTTTGACTGGAATCGAGTTGGGGGTCATTTTACAACTCTGAAATTTTTATTAAATAACCTGACAATAAATGTCCTAATTTCATAGTTTGTAGAATGTTTATCTTTTTATCACATATTTTAAAAGATGATCAAAATTGATAAAGCTCAACATTTATGACAAAGGGCCATTATTGTAACAAATACATAATTCAAGACTATATATGTGTAAGTTAAAAATACATAGATGAAAATGGTATAATAGATATAATTCAAGGGCTATTAATGTAATTAATCCAAGCGAACAACCATTCTCCTCTTCCCTTCTTCCTTCTCCTCCCCCTCTCCCCGAAAAAATCGTCACTTTTTGCCTTCAACATTCAACTCAAAAGAAAATACAACAGAAAAGACAACGAGTAAGCGACCTTGAGCTTCCTTGTCGACTCACTACATTGTCCACATATCTAAAATCACCAATCGACCTTTATGACCTACAGTATCAAAAACATACTTGCAGTGTCAGGAAGCATCGAGATGATCTAAAAGAAGTTATCCAACTACTTCGCTCTTCAACCAACAATTCATCGATGATTCTCTTATATCTAGCTCTATGTTTAACTTGCTTTACTGTACCCACTAACCTCAACTCTTTTTTCTTTTGTGCCAATGATTATACATGTCATATGTGTATGCATTTAGATAAAGCATGTTTTGTTTTTGTTGAAGAGACCATTGCGCAACCATCGTCAATTCTGGTCGAGAAATTAGATTAAATATACATCATAATAAGCATATTTTATTCCATATGTTTTCCTCGATAATAGTTTGTAATATACATGTATCATCTGAAAAGTCACATTTATCCCTAATAAATTATATGCATTTCTTCTCTTTAACCAAGCCGAAATTTCATCTATTTCGTGCCTCTATGATTCTCTTTATTTCGATTCTTCAAAGTAACAGTTGTATGAGAAGCTAAATTATAAGAACAGAAAAAAATAAAAGGAAAAAAAATGAGAAAAAATATTTGAAAAAAAGGAGAAAAGAATTTGAAAAGCAAACATCGCTTTCATCTCTCACATTATCGTCAAACTTATTATTTCTCTCTCTTCTCTCTTCATTTTTCTCTAATTAGTTTTGAGTATAGTTAAAATAACATATTATCAAATTTCGAGATACTATAAGGTCATTTATGTGTTGAAAAATCATTTTGAAGTTAATTTTTACCAGTTTTAACAAAAAATTGCGATAATTTTTGATTTTTTTATGGATTTTCGATGATATTTTGATGAAAATTATATTCTTAGTAAAATTTCGATAAAAATGATAATTTTCGATGCAATTTCGGTGAATTTTTGATGTAATTTCGATGATATTTTGATTAAAGTGGTATTCTCAGTAATATTTTAATAAATTCGTATCTTTGATAATTTTCGATGCAATTTTAATGCACTTTCGATGAAAATGGTATTTTTGATAATATTCGATAGAATTTTGAGAAAGTGGTATTTTTGATAAAATATTATTAAAAATATCACTTTCATTGAAATATTATCGAAAATGTATCAAAATTGCATTAATTTTTTTTTTAAAATGTCATTTTATCAAAATATTGTTGAGAATACCATTTTCATCGAAATATTATCAAAATTACATCGAAAGTGCATCAATAATTATCAAAAATGTCATTTTCATTAAAATTTTACTGAGAATATAATTTTCATCGAATATCATCGAAAATTATCGCAATTTTTCATTAAACTCACAAAAATTAACCTCTTTTTAACATATAAATGATCTCATAACATCTAAAAATTTGATAATATGTTATTTTAAACTATACCTAGAACTAATTGGAGAAAAATGACAAGAGAAAAGAGGGAAGTGGTGAGTTAAACAATGATATAAGAGATGAGAACGAGATTTTCTTATTAAATTCTATTTTATCTTTTTTTTTATCTTACAATTTTAGCGCCTTATACGACTATTAATTTAAAAATTGAGATACATGGAATCATAGAGGCATGAAGGAGAATGAATTTCGGCTATGTTAAAAATAAGATATATATATAATTTATTCGAAGTAAATGTTATTTTTCATGTTATATATGCATATTTTACAAATTTTTATTGAGGAGATCATATAGACCAAAATATGCCTATTATGATGCATATTTAACATAATTTATCTTCTGGTCTTTCTTATTGGCCTTGTGGCCACCTTCTATAGTGTTACTCTCTGTGTTAATCTTTCTTTAAAGTTGTGTTTAACTATATTTTCCTCAAGAGTGTCGTTCGGGTTCAATTATTGTGTTCTTTTCTTGTGGCAAATTAATTTTGGGTGTTTAGTCACGTAATTATACACCTTGACAATTTGAAGAGCAAACATTCGGAATTCTTAGGACAAAATAGAAATAATAATACATAAACAAAAACGAAAAAGAAAAAAAATAACAACAAGAACAAAAAATTTGCGAAATGACCCAAATAATGAGATTAAATTTTTGGGTAAACTCCTTGTTACGACAACATTATATCCATACAGAAGACAAATCATGTTTATGCTATCTGTGGGTAGTAATAGAAATAGCTAATGTATTAACTAATAAGTGTAAATTGTAATGGGCTTAGCTCCATAGTTGGGCTTTTTTAGGTAATAGGCTTCTTTTTTACTTACAATATATGTATGTGTATATATATAGATATGAGACTAATTCATTATGTATTTTTATTTTTACGTATAGATAAGTATCAATTTAGTCAATGAAAAATATAGATAAGTATTAATTTAGTCAATGAAAAATGAGGATGTACATTTTTTTATAATAAAAAATAAAAAAAATAAATAATATTAATAATATACGTCTTTTTATACGTTTTATTATAGTCATCAAATCACCACTAAATGATGATCAAATGTTTAAAAAAATACCTATACATCAATTAAAAAAAAATATCTACTTGGTAACCATATAGACACATATACATATTATATTTTTAAGAAAAAATATATAAATATATAATCGGGCTTGATATTGGAGGAGTACATATGAACCCGAATCTAATCTGTACCCGATGCAAGTATTGTCTTAAATATCCAAGCCAACCCAAAAATCTGATTACACTAGTGCCACCCGCCCCCGGGGCAGGTACCCACGAGTAAAAAGATTTTTAGGTTGAATTGCTATCCCTGGGTTGGCATCCATAGCTCTAATGCTACTAGTTTTTTTAGGAACATACTATTACTAATGGTGCTAAGGATTGATTGTATTAATTCTCTGAATGCAAAAAGAAAAAAAAAATGATCCATTGGCCTCATTTTTGTATTCATGGGCAGTAATTTGAAATCTAAGATTTGATATGATATGGGGAAAAAATTAAAATAAATACAGGGAATACTTATTTGGCTCTACTTGCGAATTCATTAACTCAATTTAAATAAAGCACATAATATTTGCAAATAAGAGAAACGTAGAAAAAAGAATTTTTCTTGCGAAAATTCCCATGCGCCCTCTAGGCCAACGGCTACCTGGTGTCTCTAACATTGCTATTTAATATATATATATAGTGTAAATATTAACTTTTTAAAAAAAAGTGTAAATATTAACCTATGGTATGCGTTGTATATTGCATATTGACTTTTAAATATAATTTTTAAAACTAAAATGTACACTACAAGTATATATTTTCATACTTAAGATATGTGAGATATTATTTTGTCGAAGAAGGGATTGAAAAGCAGGTAAAAAAAACAGATATTTATGTAAGAATACATAAGAAACGGGTTATAAAACTAAAAAACCCGGGTATTTATGTACTTTTCCCGCGTTCAGTTCAGTTCACTTGCATCCGACTACCAGGGTTAGCCTCACAAAATTCCCAATCACATTTTCGAAGTTTTCGAGGGGGTTTTTGGCTGAAATCGGTGGATCGAGCAGTCGAGCTTTAGGGGAATGGTTTACGTAAATCAATTCGGAGATTTCATTTCGCTCATTCTCTTGGTTTCGCAATTCGGATATCCCCCATATAGGTGGGTTATTATTATTATTTCTTTTATTTTATTGTTTTTATATAATTCTTGTGCTGCTGCTTTTGCGATTTTTGGAAGCAGAATGGTGTTTTGTAGTTGTTAATCTTCACTTCTTGGGATTTTTGTGTTTGGTGTTTCAATCAATATGTGGGTTTTGAAAACTTAAAAAAGTATCATTATTTGTATTTGGTTTCATTTTGTTTTTGGTTTGAGAATTCTGTGTCGTATGTCAATGTAGGTATATCAGCTTCATTTGATGCGTATTGAACTTCGTTTAGTAAACATTTTTTAAACATGAATGACAATGGTATTGGTATCTCTTCTGAACAAGTCATCTCAGAGTTGATTGAAATGGGGTTTGAGAATTCCAATGTCATAGAAGCTGTGAAAGTAGTGGGACCATCTGTTGATGATGCGGTTGATTATATTTTGAACGGATGTCGTAGAAACAGTCACAGGACTACAAGTAATTCGACAAGTTCTGCGAACAATGTCAAGGCTTTGGGGAGAAAAGCACCGTCCTCCTCTTCTTCCTCGGGTCAAAAGCGACAGTCTAGCATACTGGAACATTTCCAATCCGCTGGTAGAACCAAGAGAAGTGCGACTGCGGTCGTGGAACAAAGCAAGCCGCCTCTTTCGGACGAAAGTTATTGCATCAAGAGTACTACCATATCAGACGCATTTCCTGTTGAGTGCTCAGATGAGCTGGACATTGGGCCAGATTGGGAACATAAAGTGAACAGCCTATTACTTAAGCATTTTGGTCATTTTTCATTGAAAAGTTTTCAGATAGAAGCCTTGACTGCCTGGCTAGCTCACCAAGACTGTCTTGTTCTCGCCGCAACAGGATCTGGTATCGTTATTGTTTGGGTGTCTTTCTGTTTCTTGTGTTGTTTGTGTGTCAGTTCTTCATACTCAATTACATTTTTTTTTTTTATACAGGGAAGTCTCTGTGTTTCCAGATTCCAGTGTTATTGACAGGGAAGGTTGTGGTCGTGATTTCACCATTGATAAGCTTGATGCATGATCAGTGCTTAAAACTGGCAAAACATGGGGTCTCTGCTTGCTTTCTTGGATCTGGCCAGCCAGATAGTACCGTTGAAACTAAAGCAATGAGAGGCTCGTATAGTATAGTGTATATTTGCCCTGAGACAGTTTTAAGGTACATGAAATATTATTTGTGTTTGTCGTTAGGTGTATGCAAGTTTCTAGCAACTTACAAATGTAAATCTTCTATGCTACAGACTGATAAACCCACTTCAGATGCTAGCAAAAAATCGTGGAATTGCATTATTTGCGATTGACGAGGTACATTGTGTTTCTAAGTGGGGTCATGATTTCCGGCCAGACTACAGGTTTGTCAGCTTCAGCTAGTTTTTGCCATATTCCGCCACATCAGCACCAAGATAGTTGTTAGATTTGTGGCCCTACAGTCTTATATTGCTCAGAATGGCTTAAACATGATCCTTTCAGGACCTATCCTTGTCTTTATTGGAATGGTAGTTTTATAACAAATATCTGATGTATGTGTTCAAAATTTTCAGGAGATTATCTGTGTTGCGAGAGAAATTCAGTGCTAGCACTTTGAAATTCCTAAAGTTCGATATCCCACTGATGGCATTAACTGCTACTGCCACACTACAGGTTCGAGAAGACATTCTCAAGTCATTGTCCATGTCAAAAGAAACAAAGGTTGTGGTTACTTCGTTTTTTCGGCCGAACCTGAGGTTTTCAGTAAGTTCCCTCTTGCCCTGTTATTTCCTTAGTTCAGTATCTTTATTTTCTAGCTAGGTCCAGAGTTTGCAACTTTTACCTGGATAACGTATCGTTTGATTGAATAAATTCAGAATAAATCCTATTGGACAGCTAAAATTTTCTCACAGCTTCCGTTTTGATGTATCATTATTTCATTTTACATAATCTCTGTTAATAAGATCCATATTTCCTGCTGTCTTACAGGTAAAACATAGTAGAACATCTTCACAATCTTCTTACAAGAAAGATTTCGGTGAGTTGATTGACATATACGGGAGAAAGACAAAAGCTGGAGGAAAGAAACAAATCCAAGAATTTTCTGGTGCATCTGGCAGCATATCAGAGGCAGATGCCACCTCTGAAAATGATTCGACTGACGTTGAGGATGGTGACTCTGAAAGAGATGATGAAATATATTCAACAGAGCAAAATGGTTCGAAGATTTCAAAGGGAAACGAAATGTCAGTTGAGTACTTGGAAAATGAGGTGGATGTCTTCCAGAGCGTGGATGATTGGGATGGTATTGAAGTTCAGAATTGCTGATGTTTTTCAATTTATTTTTTGTCAGTACTTATGATTTCCTATCGTTCTTGCATATTATATATTCTCTAATACACTAGAGGTCCACTGTTACAGTTGCCTATGGCGAGTTCTGTGTACAAGCTCCTCACAAGGACTGTGATTTTGTTGGGGCATCGAAGTCAATGGATCCACCAAACAGATTGGAAGAAAGAAATCAACTTCTTAAGGAGAATTTAGAAGAAGGACCTACAATCATATATGTCCCCACTAGAAAAGATACACTGAATATTGCCAAGTATCTCTGCAGCTGTGGTGTGAAGGCTGCTGCTTATAATGCAGGGGTATGTCTTGCATATAAAATCTTAGATTCTATAGATGGTGTTGTATGTAATTCCTTATACAATAAAATATTGGTCTATTGACTCTGCCTACTGCACCAACCTCATAAACCCAATAAGAATTCCTTGTCATGATTGCCAAAATATCTTTACTTGTTTCATTCTTATGAGACGACTAAGATATATTTAGCAGTTCTATGAGAATTTACTAGGAACCAACCATTGTTTATGTGGATAGACCATAGGACAAGAATTTGATAGACTCTTTTATCGCCAGCAAGCATTAACAATCTTTTTATGTTCTCATTTGAAGCAGGCTGATAATCTACATTCGTTTTAACAGCTCTACTAATATCAGTCTACTTCTAGTATCAACTTTTTGCGTGTTTTGCTGAAATGTATGTTCTCGGTACTTTTTGTAAAAGTCTCTGTTCTATTTGAATGCAACTAATTTACAATTTTATTTTTCCCCAGTTGCGAAAATCACATCTGAGGCAGGTCCACAAGGAATTTCATGAAAACATATTAGAGGTATGAATTTCAGACTTCATGAAAGATACCAGATAGTAACACATTAGAGGTATGAGTTTCAGACTTCATGAAAGATGCTAGATAGTCTATTTTGCAATCATTTATTTGTCTTTTCTCTTTCCCTATTAAATACCATCTATGGATCAGCTTTTATGCCCTAGGAATATGACTTTTTGCATCAATTTTTAATCATCGTGTAGAATTTAATTCTCTGGGAAAAAAAAAAAGAAAAGTTTCCTTTCAATTCTGGAAGTATAATTTGGTGAGATATAATAGTACTCATCTAATGTTGCCCTTTACTTTTTCTTCTCTAGGTTGTTGTAGCAACAATTGCTTTTGGAATGGGGATCGACAAGTTAAATGTCCGGAGGATTATCCACTATGGTTGGCCACAGGTGTTCTTTCAAAGTTGATGTTTCTACTATGTTTGTTATGTCTCATAAACTTCACATTTACACTTTAGGGTTGTACAGAAGCCATGGTGTACTTTTATTTCCTCTTGAATTTGTTAGATTTTCTTTTATGTCAGAGGCAAATTCTGACTTTTCCCCCATTAATAAGTGACCATTCTGATAAGCCACCATTGTGTTTTACTTATGCTAGGAGAAAGAAATGAATCTTGATTGCTGGCTGTGGGTATTTTGGGCAGAAAAAGAATATAATTAGTTAGTTATGCTGAGTCATTTATTTTTGAATGATTGGGGAATATTTCTATATGATGTCATGGTTAGTTAGCAGGGGAGTGGAGAGGTTATACACTTATATGTAAGGGGTCTGACCTTGGGTGAGATAGGCAATTAGTGATGTTGTAATAAAGCTTTGCTCTGAGGAGAAACCCAGGTTCTTGAATTCCTGCTATTGTACTGGTTTCTTTTCTTTTTACAGCAATAACAGACCACGATTTCTTTATTTTTCCCATCTTCTATTCCGGTTGCGGGCTTTGCTCTATCACATTCATGACAAGTATAGATTGGGCAATTTTTCCTCGCATAACATGTTTTACATAATTTCTGGTTTGAGCTTCTCTTAACATTTACTTTCATTATAGAGTCCAGAAGCATACTATCAAGAAGCTGGTCGTGCTGGAAGAGACGGAAAGTTAGCAGATTGTAGTAAGTTGGCTTATGTTTTTCGTTTTTTTGGTCTAATGTAATTTTTATACTAAATGGCAAATTTTCAGCAGACCAAACTTCTTAATTTTACTGGGTTATTCTTTCTATTTGTAAATGGATTTATGCATATTTTATAGGGTTTATTTTTCATGATTGACAAAATGGTCTCTGAGTTATTATTTTTGGCAATTAAGTCCCTAAGTTTTAAAAAATTTGGCAATTAAGCCCCTTTTCGTGAGTAATTGTTAAAATATTGGATGGAATTAAGCATTTTTCAAGTCACATGCAATGTTTTTGAATGTTAAAATCAATATTTTACTAACATTAGTTGGAATTGGAAGGAAAATAACTAAAAATTAACAACATTTAACAACATAACATAAAAAATTAAAACAATAAAAATTCTCAAAAATTGAAAAATTCTCTTAAAAATTATTTCTATTTCACGTTCAAGCTAATTAATGTTAGTTAAATATCAATTTATTTTGCTTAAACATGTTCAATTTCATGAAAATTTTAATATCAACAAACAAAAATGACTTAATTGCCAAAGTTTTTAAAATTTAAGGACTTAATTGTCAAAAAAATTAACTTAGGGACCATTTTGCCAATCTACGAATAACATAGGGACCAAACATGCCAAAAACCCTATTTTATAATATAATCCATTTGAAAGAGCAAAATTTTATGTTGGACTCTTTCTCATCCTTCGTGAACTAGCATTTCTGTTTTGAAGTTCTTAGACATGGGAAAGGGCATGGGCTTTTAACTTAGTTGAATTTCCATGAAAATTTCCATGAACATTGGTACTAAATGTGACATTTAAAAAACTCATTATGGCTTTCTCAAACAGTACTGATTGCAAACTTAAAGCGAGTACCATCACTTTTGCCAAGTAAAAGGACTGCTGAGCAGACAATGCAAGCATACAAGATGTTGTCTGATTGCTTCAGGTTTATAGTTAATTCTTCTCCTTGTATGCTAGTTTGTTTCTCTCCATTATTCACTTTTCTACTAGAGATTATTTTTCCCTAGCAGAGTACATATGTGCATATGTTTATACTGCCAGATTATTCTCTTTATTTGCAGGTATGGAATGAACAATTCATGCTGTCGAGCTCAAAAGCTTGTGGAATACTTCGGAGAGAAATTCTTTAACGAGAAATGTCTCTTGTATGTATGGTTGTTTGCATCTTCATTCTAGTTTTGAAACTTAAAGTTGTTCTGGGATTCCGGATCACTTTTATGAAAACTTTCTTTATACTGTCTTGATTCTCACAATCATGGGATGTCCTTCAAGTAAAAGGATCGTTGGTTGGCATTGTGCCTGTTTTGCATAAAAACATGGGATAATAACATTAAAATACCATGACTTTTAACTTTTATGTAAAAAAAAACTTTAACTTTTGAATATCTGTAAAATAATACTCTTACTTTTAAATTTTCACAAAATAATACCTTGATTTTTGAATTTTTGCAAAATAATACGCTCACTTTTGAATGTTTGCAAAATAATACCTCCATGTTTGAATTCTGCAAATTAATACCGTAACAATTAAAATTCTTGCAAGTTAACTTTCTAACATTTGAAATTTTTATAAATTTATAACCTTAATGCCCAATTAGTTGATTTTAATAATAAAAAGATGGTAATAGCTATTATCAACTTAATTAAAACTTATTAAACAATAACAAAATTTCTGAAAAATATTTGTAATTAGCTTATTTCACTTTTTATTTAAAAAAAGTTAAAACTTAGAATGAGTGGTAAAAATAGTTAATTGTAAAAATTTAAAAAAAAAAAAAAAAAAAAAAAAAGAAACATGAGAGTTAAAAAAAATTGTATTTTTTTAGCAATTAACCAAAAAAGTAGTTATAAAATAATTTATGATAGTATACTAATATCGAAACATTTTTAATAAGTTAATGAGATGTGTTTGCATCTTTTAATTTGCTCATAGTATAAATATACAAAGAAAACAAAAGTTGAGGGTATTAATTTGTAGAATTTTAAAGTGAAGGTATTAATTTGTAGAAATCATAAATGTGAGGGTATTAATTTGCAGAATTTCAAAAGTGAGGTTATTAATTTGCTAAAGTTCAAAAGATAGGATATTTTTTGCAAAAAAGAAGAAGTTAAAAATGAGGGTATTTTTACGTGATTAACTCTAAAAACATGGGGTCCTTTTTGATTTTAATGAAAATTCTTTTATGCAGGTGTGATGTGTGTATTAATGGACCTCCGGAAGCACAGAATCTTAAAGAGGAGGCAGACATCTTGATGCAGGTTATTGCTGCCTATCACGTAAGTAGCATGCTTATTTTAATGATTCTACATAACGTCTTGCATTAAGTATTATGGAGGATTTAGTTCTCAGACTTCTTCTTGTCATAGTGATAAATTAACTTTTCACTATCTGATGGTTCAGTTGAAATTAACATTATTGCTGAAGGAATACTTGACAGTTGTTTTAAATTTCTTTTCCTATTTTAAAGTTAATAGAAACCGAACAGAAAGAGCTGCATAGATCATTGAGATTTGCTGAAAGTATATTACTCTAGCGAACATAGGACACTTTTCCTTTCTGATCATCTCCTGAGAGAAATCTTCTGAATTTCAGGCACAGAATTTTGATAATGCACCGTACTATGATGGTACAAGTATACGACAGAGATACAGGGAAAAGCCAGACCTCAGGATGTTGGTCAGTAAAATACGGGCACAGGTATCAGATCTTAAATTCCTTTTCGTTCTCTTATGTTTTTCTTCTTCAAAATGCTTCATCCATAAGACATTCTTATGCTTCTTTTAAGTGTTATAATATGATGGCAATTTTCAGTCCCAAAAATTCATGGCAACCGATCTGCTCTGGTGGCGAGGCCTTGCACGAATTATGGATGCTAAAGGGCTAATCAGAGAGGGAGATGACAAGGTACACTTTCTTTCTTTTCATCAAGTGTGCTACTATGGTTTGTGTCCCTGTTGTCTTTGTCACACGGTATTATTATCAACGTGCTTGGAGGATTATATTTAAAGTTAAATACTTTTGAAGGGGCTCCATTCTTCATATTTTGCGGAAAATTCAGCTGTTTGTTTGATATTTTGCGTAAGGTCTTAGGAGTGGCGTTTTGTTTTTGCCTTTACGTTTAGCTTGGTTTCCCTTGTGCAAGTTGACTGGTTTCCAAAGAATCTTGCCATTCTGATCTTATTTGTTTTTCCTTCTCGCTGCATTGTTCTGGTCAGAACCATGTTCAGATTACTATCCCGGAACCAACAGAACGTGGTCTGGAGTTTCTGCAACGCAAGGAGGATGAAACTTTTCTTGTTCACCCTGAAGCAGACATGCTTCTATCCATGAGTAAATCTGAACCTTATTCAAGTTTCTCGGACTGGGGGAAAGGCTGGGCTGATCCGGAGATTCGCCGCCAGCGGTTGGAGAGGATGCAATCCCAAACAAAGCAGAGAAAGGCAAGGCGGCCAAGAAAACCAAGGAAAAGAAATTCAAGCAAGCGAAGTCCAGATATGAAAACTGTTAGAGGTAGAATAACAGCAATAACAGAAAAACTCTCCAAATCGAAGGGTAAGCTAACTTGGCTTAGGTGACGTATTAGAAATTTGGAACTATGGATTGGAAAGAGTTGAGCCCTATGGATTGAAAGAGCAAGACTGCGAGGTTTTAATATTTGTGGGTGCCTTGAGGTGCAACGAAAAATGTCTTAAGCTCTTTGAGAAACGTGCAAGAGTTGTATATTTTTCGTATTGTCTTTAGCTTTATATTTTGTATATTTATTTTTAGCTTGATCTATAGTTGTATATTTTGCGTACGTCTAAGGGCGGAGATGATGAGTAGTTTCAACTAGTAAAAATAAGAAATTACAAAGAATAACCTTGTGTAAATACTTAAAGCCTGCATATGCCCAAAATTTTGAACGATAATTAGGATGAGTATCAAGTTGAGAGGACTGTATTAGATTCATAGTTTTTGGCAAATTTTCTAAAGAATACTGTTATAAAATTAGTATTTTTTAAAAATAGCTATCCTTGAAAGAAGTCCTATTTTAACGAGAGCTTTTAGAACCAACTAATGCCCAATTACTAAATGAAAATTTTCTTTTCTTAATGAAAGTCTAAATGAATTGTGTTCTGTATGTAGTAGTAGTAGGGTTTGATCGATAAATTTTGTCGTTTGACATTTATGGGATTTGTAATCTTTTGTGACTCCTCTTCTTTGTTTGTGGCTCATCCCCTCATGGATTCTTTGTGGCTCGTAGTAAAGTGAGAAACATAGCAAATGGGCTAAATGTTAAATCCTAATCTTAGGTGGCGTTTGGTTTGGGGTAATAGAGGTAGGAATGGGAAGACTATTCCTAAGGGTGGTCCATTCATTTGTTTGGTTTACTTTTCAGAGTTAAGAAAGATTATTCCAATGAATTGCTATTCCATCAACTAATGGAATTGAGTTTTTTAAACTAGGTGGAAAGCCCAAATTCCAACCCCGAAAGTTTTATGGCCTAACTACTCTCTATTTCAATTTACTTTCCCTGTCGCCCACCTCACTTCGCCATGTCAAGTATAACACTTGCAAAATTGGAATATGTTTCTTTGGCGCTGAGCTCTGTAAATTTGTCTTCTTCCTTTTATGTTCTTCTTCCTACAATTTTGTCCTCTTCTTTTTCTATTTTTTCGGCTTGCAGCTTAAAAGTATCAAAGATCACGTGATTCCATCGGATCTATTAAAATGCTAATATTTAAGATTTGTGAAATACTTTTGGTTGTTGCTTAATTATTTTATTCTAGTAGCATAATTTTGAAGTAAATTTATTCATAAAATATATTAGTGATAAGTTATTGAATAATTACTGTTATAGTTTTTCTTCAAAATTTATTTCATTTATTAAAAAGATGCTCATATATATATATATATATGAGTAAATTATTTTTTAAAACAAGATTTAATTTTTAATGCAAAAGAAAACTGATTTTTGTACCAATTTAACTGTTTGTCCAACTTGTTTAATAATAAGAGTATTTTGGTCTAAATAATATTAATTCTATTCTATTTCGTAATAAATCAAACATAATAAATTTCTCTAACTAAACAAATCAATCAACACAATTCCCATGTGATACCCTGTACGTCATGTGATCATTGCTTGCTAGCTAGGTTGAGTAAGCTAAAAGGATTTTTTAGCGGCGCCCAAGTTGTTGTAGGCACTGTAGAGTTGATGTACGTTGATGTAAAAAGAGATAAGTTCATTTACTCTTCTGAAAGTAGTAGCTCTTAAATGCAACACAGTGTCAGCTCGATGATCTAATTTTGCAGGGCTATTAAAGTAATTTTCAATTGATATTACTTTGAATCATGCATGAACATTGCACAATTGTCATTTTAGCAATCTCCTCCTCTTCTCTTCTTTTTTTTTTTTTTTCCTTCTCCGCACCGCCTTTTTCTAACCCGTTGGAGAAGGAGAACTTTTGTTCTCTGTCTCCGATGGAAAGTCTTATTTTTTTAGTCATTTTTCTTATATTTTTCAATAATCCTTCTATTCAAAAAGGTATAACTCCACTCAGATCTAAATTTATAGTGATTTTAGAATTATTATATATTTTTATTATTTTAATTCACTTAGATTTAGATCTATAGTGATTTTTAGTAGATCTCATGTTATAGATCTTTTTAATATGGTTTTCATCAAAATCAATATAAATCTAGATAGTATGTAGAATAGTATTTGACCTCCTATAGTTTTTTTTATTTGAAGCGAGAGATACTAACAACGGATATTGAGTGGAGGATCATAATAAGCTAACATATGATATATAAAGTTCTATTGAAACACACAACGGCAGTAATCTACATAAATCCTTTTATTCCGGGTCAATTACAAAATTCTTCCAAGAATTTTAATCAATTTATTATTGTTATCTACTTTGTAATCAAAATTTTTTTAATGAGTATTGTACTATCTTTATATTATGGAAAATTATCATTTTTATACCCTGTATTTTGACACTTTGTTCAATTTATACCTTCTGTTTTGGTTATTATCAATATTGATTCTTAGATTTCATATTTGTTACAAATTTATACCATAGTACTAATTTAGAGCAGTTAATTTACCAAGATGATTTAATAAATTTATTCTCAGATTAGTTTTTATATGATTTATTTTCAATTTTTTAAACGACAACTTGGTAAATTAATTGCTCTAAATTGATATCAGGGTATAAATTTGTAACAAATTTCAAATCTAAGGGTCAATGATGATAATAATCAAAACAGAAAGTATAATTTGAACAAAATATCAAAATACAGGGTATAAAAATGATAATATCCCTTATATTATTAATGAAAGTATTTTCATTTTGAAAAAAAAAAACTATCATATTAGCTCAAATTATCAATTTTGTCGTTTTAATTAAATTGTTCCATCAACATCTGAATAGAAATGATTTCCTTGACATGTAAACAAGCATGAGGTCGGTACGCCACACTTATAAGGCTTAACGGAAATGAAAATTATGGAAGTGTTTATTTTTCTTATTTATTCATGGACATTTTTGCACAATTAGGGAATAAGTTTTTATGAATCTCTCACATAATTAATAACAAGAGATAACACAGTTTTTGATTCATTTATATCCGTATCCGAAACCATTTTTGTACCATTTTTTTTTAATTATAGATTACTATAAGTGCCTAACAAGAATTTTAAAAAGGAGTCAAGATAATTCTCATTCTTCATCTTCAAAATAAACACAAGGATTGAAATAAAATTAAGTGCAATTGTGCAAGTCATTAGGGAAAAAGAGTGATATTTCAATCCCTTCCCATCAGAATCACATTTTATAAACTCAGTAAATTGTTTCCTGATTCTCATTTTCTAGTGGTTTTACTGTATTTGCACGCTGTTCACTCAGTTTTGGGTATTTGATATCTTTAAAATGTATGTCCAAAATTTCAAACTTCAGCGCATCTGGTGTAGTGGTATCATAGTACCCTCCCACGGTACTGACCGGGGTTCGATTCCCCGGATGCGCACTATCGGACACTTTTATTTTCCTTTTTTTTTTTTCGCTTTTTCTATAATAGTATATTTTTCTCTTCGTCCACTTAAGTGAGCTTTTCCCTCAATTGAATGAAAACAAAATACGTTACCCACATGAAAAGAAAGATGGCGAGTAACCCGAAAGCAAACGAAAGTCCCCAAATTAAAGAAAGGTATTAAAACTTTGTAATCTTATTCTTTTTTAGTTTTGATATTTAATAATGCACATAATCTAGACATATACAAAAGTTAGATCAAATTTCCATCATGAATTTTGAACGTGTGATTTTCGCCATAATCGGCTTCTCAACCTCATATTTCCTTCTCATACCAAACGCTCAGAGATGGCACAAGCAACAAATAACAAAAGAGAAACTAGGTATTATAAAGGAAGTATTGGCCGATGCTGAAGAAAAAGTTGAAAGGTTTCAGGAAAGGCATGATCGAATTCTGAGTCAAATGTGCTCCTATTATTTGACGCACAAGGAGCTTGAGGAGGCTTTGGCGGGTGCTCGAGACACTTTAAAAGAAGCACTTGAGGTTGCCGCTACTTTGAGGAAAATGCAGTTCAAGCTCATCAACTCTTTCCCGGATTATGATCAATTTTATGATGTGTTTATTTGACGTAGGACGAGATAAGATTGAACTCCACACCTTCGGCAATAATCCATCATATGCTCTTTTTATTATTATTTTAAGGCCTTATGTTTCATATCAAAGTTAACCATTTTTTTTTTCTATGGAAGTGTATGAAAACATATAACTGATGAGTACTAAATCACCTTATTTTGCATTATAGAAAGCATATTACATTTTTCTTTNTTTTTTTGTGACAACAATTCCATGACTAGTGGCGTCAAAAACTCATTTGTTTTTGTCATATACGTAAATAATCAGCATCAGAATGATAGAATTCCTAAAGCGGAATCGGATCACAAACATGAGCTTAAAAGAATAAGAAGAAGAAGAAGAAGAAAGAAGCTATACATAGTTTAGAGAGACCACGTACTTCTAAGTTAATTGGGTACGTAGTTTGGGTTTCCTGATGTATGTGGAAGCAAGCATTCGAAATAATTGAAAGAAAATAAGTTATAATTGGGTATTAATAATACCGTAAGCCGATCTCGATTAAAATTTGAATGAATTGTCAGCTGGTAATTATTTTAAATTTATGAGAATTTGTTGGCTCTTTCTAGTTTTGACGTCACCTCATTCTTTCCCCAATCTTTGTTTCTTACCAATGCACACCGTTCGAGTTCCCATAATTTTGTTGAGAACTTCAGTTTATAAATTTAAATTTGAAGTATAACTGTTTGTTAACAAATAATGGTATGACTATGTTTTTTCTTTCTTTCTTTCTTTCTTTTTTTAAATGGCTATGACTATGCTTTTAAATATCAAATTTGGTAAAAAAATTAATGGCAAAATTTTGAAAGTTTACAATAAGACTCGACAACGGAAACACACTATTAAAATAAAAGGATAATATCAATTTTATACCTTGTATTTTAATACTTTGTTCAAATTGTACACTGTGTTTTGGTTATTATCAACATTGACCTTTTGATTTGAAATCTATTACAATTTTATACCATAACACTAATTTATATATAGTTAATTTACTAGATTACTGTTTAAAAAATTAAAAATAAACCATATAAAAGTTAATTCGAGAATAAGTTTATTAAATCATCTTGATAAATTAACGGTTTTAAATTAGTTTTAGGGTAAAAATTTGTAACAAATATTAAATCTAAAAGTCAGCATTGATACTAACTAAAATACAAAGTACAAATTAATCAAAGTGTCAAATACAAAATATAAAAATGATATTATCTCTTAAATAAAAATTGAGACTCTACTCAAATTTCCTCTTTATCTTATTTATTTTATATATATATATATATATTTTTTTTTTTTTGGCTAGCGTTAACTTAAGCTGAAGGTGAGAATTTTATAGAACTAAAAATGATAGTCAAGTCTCCACTAAAAAAAAATGATACTCAAGTCAACCAAAAGTCTAATGACTACAAATAATATAAATGGGAATTTAGGATTGATGATGCTCTAATCGATGATAAATATTATACGAAATCTCTTGTGACTCTATAATAGCAAACAAATGAAACTGACCAAACCATCTTCCATTCTATCATACTAAATATCTATGAGGAAAGTCAATATTTTCATTTCCTTCACATTTTATCTATCTCACGATATTTTACTTTTCCATCACTCCTACTAACAAAGAGGGAGGCTTGTGTTTATCTAATGATAGAAAATAAGGAGTTACTAAGTCATGTTGGATTCCATATTTTTTTCCTCTTAATTTTTTAGTATTGGAAATAGGAGCGGAAATCATAAAAAACCTCCTCATGTATTTTAGTAAACATATGCGTGTTTGGACACTATCTTTTTTAGGAGTCTGTCAGCATTTTTCTCAAACTTTACCTTAATTTTTTGACATTTGTCCTCCTTATTTTTTCAAATAAAAGTCTCAAGTATCAAGTTTTGTTGTTTTAACTTATTTACCAAATGTGCCACCCATTATAATGTGCACTCATAATTACAACTTTGCCACTACTATGCACCAAATTTATATATATATATATATGGTACCAATCTGGTAGACATTTTTTTTTATCTATGTACATATATCAATTTGGCCAATGAAAATTTAGCACGTACATTTTTTCATTGTAAAAAATAAAAGAGAGAAAAAATATTAATAATATACGTCTTTTCATATACTTTATTATAGTTATTAGTTCATCATTAGACGGTGATCCAACGGCTAAAAAAAAATACTTATTATAGATTTAAAAAAAAAAAAAACCTTTTAGATTGACAACCATATATATATATATATATTTTTTATTCGTTTGCTTTATCCTTGGTAACAAAATCACCATTCAAAGTACAACTACGCACCCAACCTTTTTTTTCTTTTTAGCATGAAACTTCTACTAAAGACTAAGCTCTACACGTTTCAACTTTTTTTTTTTTCATTTTTTTTTAATTTCTTTTACTTTATCCTTAATTACAGCATTACCACTCTTCGGTAACCTTCCACCATAGACACGACTTTACACGTTTTCTTTATGTTTTTTTTTTTTAAACTCACTCTAGCGCTAATTTTTTTCTCTCCAAAATCTTGAGGGTTCCCCAAACCAAGGCACTGTATACCTTCCTTAATATCAATTGTATTCTTAGAAGAGAAAAAAATATTTATTTCATCACTGCTTCTAAGAATTGTGTAAAAGAGGGTTTGATGATTCTACAGGTAATTATTTCTCTTCTTCTATCCTTTTATTCCCTTCTTTTGTAATTTTTACTTTTAATTTTTTTTAAAGATTAGAGATA
The DNA here is from genome assembly GCA_002914805.1 of Parasponia andersonii. NCBI lineage: Eukaryota > Viridiplantae > Streptophyta > Magnoliopsida > Rosales > Cannabaceae > Trema > Trema andersonii. The sequence continues at coordinate 165,865 of JXTB01000464.1, forward strand.
TAGTATCTATGGATTTAGGAACTGCTTATGATTGTGTGCATTAGGCTCGTAAAGTTAATGATGAAAAGTTGTCATTTTGGACTTATTTGATATTCTGAAAAGTTGTTCAATTTGTTGCTATTATGTTTGTCTATTTTTTAAAATTTCTCAGCTTCTCAATATATCCTAGGGTTAATGGCATAATTGATCCCTAACTTATTATTATTTTGACATATTGGTCTTAAATTTTTTTTATGGCATTTGAGTACCTAACATTTTCATTTTTTGTGTCATTAGTTCTTTTAGTATATTCCATCCAATATTTTGTTATAATTTATTTGAATATGATTTTCTCCATTGATTCCTATTATTTTAATTGTTTAGTAATTTAGAGTCTATTTTTTTTGGACATTCATATCTCTTAATAACAATATTATATACACTAATTTTTTCAAAAATTAAAATTCAAAAGCAGATATAAAGAAAATAATTCATTTAAGATTCAAATTCAAAACAAAAAAAAAATCACACTAATAAACCTTAATTTATATCAAACTACAATAACTCCAATGATAATAAGTATTTACTTTACTATTTTTAAAACTAGAAAGATTTCACATACATCATTTTTAATTAATCAAAATTGATTAAAAATTTATTATATTCATTAATTTTCAATTAATTATAAATAGTTATACTAAAAAATTAATTAATTAATTACCTAAATAACATAGCAAATAATCTTGGAAATTTGTAGAGATTTAAAACTTTTTTATGTTAATCTAAAAAAAATAACAAATTGTGTACATGTAAAAAAGTAATAAAGTTTAGTCCGTAGATTTTATAGATTTTTTTTTTCATTTTTTTTTGCCAAGCAATTTTACAGTAACTATTTTTTATTTTAGGAGATACCACTATAATTTTGACAAGAATTAATGCAATATATATATTTATATATTAAATATATGAATGCCACAAAAATGAACCAAATTACTAGACAATTTAAAAAAAAAATAGATTAATGATACATAATTTCTCTCATTTAAACGAATTGTAATGGAATCTAGGATAAAATATGTCAAAAGACTAACGATGTCGAAAAAGAAAACATTAGATACTAGAATGCCATAAAAAAATACGTTAGAGACTAATGTACCAAAATAGTAATATGTTAGAGATTAATAATACCATTTACCCTATATCCTATTTAGTATTTGTTTTTGCACGTAAAATTTTGGATATGTTGAAATGAAATTCTAGGATGTTTTTGTATTTTTCCTTTACCATTTTTTTTAATTTTAAATGAAATATTTATTTTTTATATTTAAAAAAAAAGTAAAGAAAAACAAAGGGGGGAAAAAGTGAAGAGCTAGTCTTTAGTGAAAGTTGTGCATAGTTGTACTTGGAATGGTAGTTATGTAATTAACGATAAAACAAAGGAAAAAAAAGGAAAAAGAAAAAAAAAACTTTGAAGTTTGGTGCATAGTTGTACTTGGGTTGGCAAAGTAGTAATTATGAGTGCAAATTATAAAAGGCTCTCATATTTGGTAAATAAGTTAGAATAACAAGACTTAATATTTGATTGTTTTATTTGAGTGTCAGGAAAATTAAGGTGGAGTATGAGAGGAAGAGGGTGTTGGAGGCGCTGTTCATAGCATTCTTCTTTTTGGAATCCCAAGTTTGTCCACTAAATTTATCAAATTGGGTAATTTTTTTTTAACAACAAATTTTAGGTTGACTTTTGTCCATTTTTAAATAGAAATGGCCAAAGTTTCATTTGCCAAATAGTCAAATTATCTATTTAAATACAAGCAAAAAATCTTAAATGTCAAATATCTACTTTTTTAAAAAATGTACAAATTCATTTTCTTTTATGTTTGGTTATAGTGATAAAAAGATTATTAGTATCATTTCGTAATGTAAATTAGACAAATATGACCTAATGGATAGTTCTAATCGGTTTTGGACTTTCGTAAACTGAAATAATACACTTTGCATTCTTAAAACACAAGGAAGATTTTTAGTATTTTTCCTTGAAAATGATAATCCGCCAACTATTACTAATTCCCTCCTCTTTCTCTCCTCATGTTCATTTTTTCCTCCTACCAACACACACCGTTTGAGTGCCCATAATTCTCCTTGTATCATATTTAATTCACCCAAAGTTTTTTCTTTTTTTTTTTTAGCAAGCAGATTTTTATATAAATGAGTCCTTTTAGTTTTATTAAAAAAAAAAGGGATCCAGTTGTTGTTTTTTTTTTTTTTTCTTAATCAGTGATTTTGTTCGCCTTTTTCCCACTTTTTTATATTTTTCATGAATTCCAAGACAAAACGCATTGAATTAATGATTATGAAAACCACAAAAAAATCAAAAAAAGTTTAGCGGGAAAACTAGAAAGCCTTGGATCTCCAGCGTGTCACGCATCCCACCCGTACGATCAGCTTAAACATCTCTCCTCTCTACCGTCATTTAACTTCACAGCGCCGCAACGTCATTGGCCAGAACGAAAACGTCGCGGATCGCCAGCATGGCATCTCTCCCTTCCCCACGTTATATAAAAACCTCTTTCCATTCTCACTTAGCCCACCAAATTCAAATTCCACAAATCGCATTCCCTCCAAAAAACGTGAAGTCGTTCCAACCCCCGAAAAAATAAAAAAAACCAGAGAAGAAGAGCAGTTTCAGCAATGGAAGCCACGAAAGCAACCAAGGGCGCCGGAGGAAGAAGAGGCGGTGACAGAAAGAAGGCGGTCTCCAAGTCCATCAAGGCCGGCCTCCAGTTCCCGGTCGGCCGTATCGCCCGGTTCTTGAAAAAGGGCCGGTACGCTCAGCGAACCGGCACCGGCGCTCCGGTATACCTCGCCGCGGTGCTCGAATACCTCGCCGCTGAGGTAATGCATTGGTTCTCACAGAAATGGGATTTTAGGGTTTTGGTTTTGGAAAATTGATGAGATCGGATCTTGTTTTGGAACTTTTGGTGAAAATGCAGGTTTTGGAATTGGCCGGAAACGCGGCACGTGACAACAAGAAGAACAGGATCAACCCTAGGCACGTGCAGCTGGCGGTGAGAAACGACGAGGAGTTGGGGAAATTGCTTCAGGGGGTCACGATCGCGAGCGGTGGTGTTCTTCCGAACATTAACCCTGTTTTGCTGCCGAAGAAGTCAAAGGCTGGTGAATCTGAGAAAGCTTCCACTCCAAAGTCCCCAAAGAAGGCCTAAACTCGAAAAAAGAAAAAAAAAAAAATAAATGAAGAAAGAAAACAATCGTTTGTTTTGTGTATTAAGCTTCGAATATGCTATTAGGGTTCTCTTTTTGGGTTTTGGGTTTCGGTGCAAATATGTAGCTGGGTATATTAGAAACGTCTCATGCGTAATGGAAATTTCATTTTCATTTTGATTTCATTTGTCTGGTATTTTCTGCTTATTGGTTGAATTTGGAGATCAATATCTGGGCGGCAATGAAAATGTTTTTGTGAAAATTGCTGATTTGAAATTTAACTTTTCACGACCTGCAAAAGATAATGGGTGTTGATGGAGGTTTTATCAACAATAAATTTATGAATAATTAAGAGATGTGGTTTGTGTGAATTGAAGTAAATAATCAAAGCAAATAAGGAGACACAAATTTATAGTGGTTCGGCTCTAAAAAAGATGAGCCTATGTCCACTGTTTTCTCACTATATTGACGAATATTCAAGGGTACAATACTCGAATGCTAATGGGGAACGCTCAAGACTTAGACCACCCTAAGCGTGTATTTGCTCTAACTTCTACTCTCTCTGACTTGTTTCTGCCCAGAATGTGTCATCTCCTTTCGGAACACAGAGTCTCCCTTTATATAGATGGTAGTGACCCTATCCCCCTAGGTTCCTTATGTCTCTAGGATCTTTAATTGAATAAACGGGTAACTATACAATTGGGTAATTATCCAATTAAGTAATTGGATAATTATTCAAACGGATAACTAGTTAATCGCAAATAGGAGTCTTCAGTTTCCCTTTCCTTGTAGGTTTCCTCTACTGCATTTACCTAGTTCCCTCTTCTTGTAGGTTTCCTTTATAGTGTTTTCGTGTTTCTCCTTTCCTATAGGTTCCCTGTTTATTAAGGAAAACTATACGGAGAAGGTCGCATGAAAACCTGCAGAAAAGGTCGCATATAAACATCACGGAAGAGGTCGCATATAAACATCACGGAAGAGGTCGCATATATCCTTCTTGAAGGAGGTCGCATATACAACTTATGCGACCTTAGGATTTTAAACCGCGTAACAATGGGTATATGCAAAAGTCCATATTCGGATATGGGACAATGGCTATGAGAAGTTGTCACGTCGCAAGTTTTTGAAGTCTTTTTCTCTATGTTAAATCAATCTAATTTTATCGTACAAGCATAAAATCCACTAAACCAACCGCCTAATGATTTTATAAACCAAGCAGCGTATTATGGTTGGATTTTATTTCAGGTCTTTTTTTGTTTTTTGGGAAAATTTTCTTGTCTTTACGTAATGCTAAAAGTTAAAAACCATACGAAGGTTAATTTAGTAGTCTACTTTGAAAGTCTACTTTGAAAATCTTACACATTTTTTTTAAGAAAAGAAAATTTTATACATTTTGAGGCTGAATATAATTTAATATTCTCAATCTGATAATTTAACCCATTTTTTTTTTTTCAAGTTTCTCCCCAGGAAAGAAAAACATTTAAAAAAAAAATCCTCTTTTCATTTTAGAAAACAAAACGAAATAAATTTGGGCTTTCACATATTAACGTGATGGGCTTTGGCCCCTTGGGCTTTTAGAAGTTGATCACCGTGGGGGAAGGTTGTCTTTGCTTCTCTGCAACACGAGTATGGACGGTTTAAACTGGGTTTTGCTCAGTTTTCATCAGCAATATTTGTATCGTGTTCTGGAAGCTTCTCCTAGCATCCATGGTACTCCACCGCTTCTCTTTCTAGATTTTACAGTAAAACCATCACTAGAAGGAAGAGATTATTTACAGTGATTATTTACAGTGTTCACTGTAAACAATGACAGAGCTTCTCTTTCTAGATTTTACAGTAAAACAATGACAGAGCTACTCGTATATGCCTTCTAATCAAATTTTGGCAGAGGAAGCTGTTAGCTATGAACCGCAACTCAATCGTCCGGATTGTAACCATCGCTGCTGCAGGGTCCGGTCTATCGTATTTTTACGCCGACAACAATGGCGATTCCAGTGAGCATTTGATTTTATTCAAGATTAGCATTAATTTTTAAGAATTTCCCTTTAATTTGTTTCATTTCTGAGCTGAAGTTGTGTTTACCATTTTGGTTTACGGAGACCCTTTTTGTTAAAAGGAGTTGATTGGTTGTGGTTGTGCCATTTTGTTACATTCATATTTCTAGTGTGTCATGGTGTTTAACAATCATCGTTTTTTGGACTCAAAATTATTAGTTGTAATTCATTCTATTTTGTGATAACCAACATGAGATTTTAGTTCAATATCTGATTAAAACTTGCAAATTCAATTTTAGAATCGACCATAGAGGTTTCAATTCCCGCGCCCTTTCGTGAATCAGTATCTCTGCCTTGGAAAATCGTTGAAAGAGTGCTTCGTTGCCCTTCATTTTTCTTGTCAGATAACTCGCAGTTTGGTTTGTCCCTCAATTTTTTACTGACCCTTTCAAATTCATTTGACGTGTTAAATGTAATTATTTGCGTCTTATTTGAGCTTGAAAATGCAGGAATGCTTCCATTATTTTCTGTTACTGCTGCATCAATATCATCAGCGGAACCTGCTGGTTTACCTGAAGGTATCCCCAGGCATTCCGGTGGATGCTTGGGTAGAGATACTTTTGCGAATGCAGCTGCTAGGGTCAATCCTGCTGTTGTTAATATCTCCCTTCATCAGGGTGAACATTTTTCTTTTCCTTTGCAGTTGGGCATCTTAATTTTGACTCTCTCTTTCAGCTGATTATAATTCAAGAACAAATGTTCTCGATACCTACTGTGTTTTGTAGGGATGTATGGGATCTTTGGCGGGAAGAGCATAGGCTCTGGAACCATTATTGACAAGGATGGTACCATTTTAACGTGTGCTCATGCTGTGGTTGATTTCCATGGAAGGAATATTTCAACCAAAGGAAAGGTAGTCGTTCAATTGTACTTCGTTCTGTGTTCTCATTGTGAAGGAAGGCCATTTGAGTATTCTTTTGGAGTAGCTCTGTCATTGTTTACAGTGATTCATATTTTTTGGGTCGTTTTTATAAGTTGTAAGAGATTATCATAATGTTGATTTTCTAATTTTGGACTTGGGATGCTTGTTTATATCATGTTAAAACTCGTTCGTGTTGTATGACGTGATGTTTTCCTGAATGGGCTTTTATGAGTAAGTCATCTCAATTTTCACCTCTACAGTGTGTTGGAAATTGAATCCCTTGTCTAAATGTATGTTATATTGCCCTTTATCATGTGTTCAGTTGTAGCTTTATAAAATTATGACTGCTAATTTGAGATTGCTCCACATTTTGAAAACAACCCTACCTAATTTGTTAATTGAAGCTATATATGCTATCTCGGTGCTATGTATTGGTCTATTAAGATTGCTCTCTGACTCCTATTGGATTCAAACCTCTTTTTTTTTTGGTTAAGCCACTACGTTATGTCGTGTTGTCTTCAATTGGTTCTCAAGTATGGTGTTTCATGTTTGTTGCAGGTTGACGTTACTTTGCAAGATGGTAGGACATTTGAGGGTACAGTGGTGAATGCTGATATACATTCTGATATTGCTATCGTAAAGATCAATTCCAAAACCCCACTCCCAACAGCAAAACTTGGCTCTTCGAGGAAGCTTCAACCTGGAGATTGGGTGTTAGCCTTGGGTTGTCCACTTTCACTTCAGAATACCGTGACTGCTGGTATAGTGAGGTTGTTTATTTACTCTAAAGTAACAAGGAATTTCTTCTGTCTCAGTAATTTTCATTAACTTCCTGGTAACACAGAAAAATATCATTAGAGACACTCAATTCTAAGTCATTAGTCTTTCTTGTGTCTTGGCAATTATCCACAGAGAGTCCTTTTTTTTTTTTTTTTTCAGTCAGTATCATCTCTTTCTGTCGGGAATGAATGTTATATTTTCATGCACTTCCAGAGTATAAGAATGTTTTGCTTTTGCTTACAAATTAACCTGTGTTAGTTCATTCAGCAATAAATTTATTTTGAAGTTGCTCATGTCTCCTGGTAGATTAACCATTTACCTAAATTTATGCCTTTCCAATTCCTTTTTTTCTTCTCCCTTGAATGCAGTTGTGTTGACCGTAAGAGCAGCGATTTGGGTCTTGGTGGAATGAGGAGAGACTATTTACAGACAGATTGCGCAATTAATCCGGTAGCGCCTCTCTCTCTGTCTCTGTGTACATGTATATTTATATATATGTAAAATGTGTACACACACGTGTGTGTGTATATATATATATATATGTAAAATATGGCTGTCTAGTCACAAAGATAAAAGTCTCGAGAACTGAGGAGATAGAGTAGTTGTTGGATATATGTGTTTATTGGTCGAATTAGTTTAATATTGGTCTTTTGCCTACTTTAGGGAAATTCTGGGGGGCCTCTTATTAATGTCGACGGAGAGGTTGTTGGTATGAATATCATGAAAGTGCTTGCTGCTGATGGATTGAGTTTTGCTGTACCAATTGACTCGGTCACCAAAATAATAGAGCATTTCAAAACAAGCGGGTATGTTCTGTTTTTTTCCTGAATGTAATTACCTGAGATATCCTTTATAATTTTCTGATAATAAGATTTCTTATCATGCCCGTGGATTAAGTATGAATGAGTGTAAGTTGAAAAATGATTACACTTGCTTTAAGCTCGAGAAGTTTGCTTTTCCATCGAGCTTGTGACCTTTTCTTTATCAAACTTAATTATTTATTTTTTAACAGGAGAGTTGTTCGGCCTTGGCTTGGAGTGAAAATGCTTGATCTTAATGAGATGATCATTGCTCAGCTTAAAGAAAGAGATGCAAATTTTCCAGATGTCAAGAAAGGCATTCTTGTAGTAATGGTACGTACTACAGCGGCTTCTACCCTAAGCTGGCAATATTGAAACAGTAGCTGATTTTACTGGAAGGAAACTATTATTCATGCGATCTTGATTTCTACCTCTATATAATATGTCAAAGGTTGTTTTGTCATGGTTCGCATTGATGAGATACCACTTTGCCAGATGGGTAACAGAGCTCAATATGTAAAATTTGACACCTGCCTTGCTTGGTTTACTAATATGCTTTAGATGTTGGTTTCTCTTTGATAACTACTATCTATATCTCTACATCTGTCAATTCTCATTTCTTTTAAACTTTACTTAAGCTCGGTTTTCTGCATTGACAATTGACCTATTATCCAAATTCCTGTCTATTTGTGGGGATATGTTCCCTTCTTCCTGGTGAAGAGGTTTATTTGTTCACCCTTTCTACACTGCTTTGAGTAGGTAACTCCTGGGTCTCCCGCTGATCGTGCCGGGTTCCATCCAGGTGACGTCGTCATTGAATTTGATGGGAAGTCTGTTGGGAGCATTGAGGAGGTATTTTCTTTCTCTATTTGTTTTTTAACATTGTTATTATGGTTCTTTCATAATAAAGGGAATAACGTTAGCCTGCACTTATAAACTCACCAAAGACAACAAAGAACTAGAATGTAATGCAGATTTGAGGTAGGTCAGCATACAGCCATACACTAACCGAAATCCCTTTAAAACCATCTTTTAAACATTTCTCTACTAACTTCATCTCAGAAGAATACGTGAGACAATTCGAGTTTAAACCTTTGTTTATTTTTCCGAGGGAATTTGAGTTTAAACTTGACTCGAGCACTACGAGCGAAAAACCAAATATGTTTGAGGGTAAAAAGATCAAATAGCATTTTACACTAGTACGATTGTTTTAGTTGGGAGGAAGCTTCCTCAATTCCATTTCAAGCCCCAGAGGAGGTTTAAAAAGAGACAGAGTAATCGAAAGGAAAAAAGAGAGGAAGCTTCCCCCATTAGTTTACCTGACCTCTTTTTTTACGGTTGCTTACTATTCCATTCGTACATCTGACCCTTTTTTTTTTTTTTGTGTTGCTTACCGTTCATTTCCTTGTAAATCTAAAGATGATTGCTAAATATGTAACAGCTCATTGAACAAATGGGTGACAGACTTGGGGAACCCTTGAAGTTGGTCGTTAAAAGAGCGAAGGATAAAGTAGTTACTTTGACTGTAATCCCTGTGGAATCCAATCCGGATATCTGATATCTGATATCTTCACGACTTCACCTTATGCTCTTGTTGCTTATTACTTTTTATCAGAATAAAAAGATGTCACATGTACATTTAAACTTGTTTTAATAAGACTGCATAAGTAGACTCTTAAGACTCATTTTTCTAGAGTCTAGGAGGGGAAAAAAACAACCGCAGTTGATCATGCGAAAAGCGATATTGAAACTCTAAATTACTCTTTCTCGTGAGCAAAATGAAAAACAGTTCCACATTGTAATGCATGAGACTTACACAAGCAGAAGTATTAAGTCTTGTGGTAGATATTCAGTAACGAGTGCAGAGATCTTTATAACAGAACGAAAACAAACTACTCTTCCATTAGAGGAAGAGGGGACACGTCACATTACACCGTACATAATTCGGTAAAACCTTGAAAACAAGCAAATCCAGATTTCCTGGAATTTAATATTGCTTGCCGTATTAAATATGTACACGCACAGGAACTCACAATTTTACACACAGCCCGAGCAGTGATTGAAAAATTGTTATTCCATTCGAATTCTCCCCGTATATTTACATTGTAGATCTGGATCAGTTCCCTAAAAGATATTATAAAAGACAATAGAAAGAACATAATATTAACAGGAATCACCCCCAAATACAGATCTCATGTGTATATATATTCCACAACTTAGAAAGTTTGTTCTGGTTTCAGAAAATTATAATATTCAAGCTGAGTCATCTCTCCGCCATTTGCTGGGCTGAACTCACATCGATAGAAGCTGCAAAAACCACCCAATACAAGGTTTCATCATAAAGTTTGAAGGAGACAAGCTCAATATCAATGCGCTGAAGTACATCCCACCAAAATAAAGAAAATCAGATTTTAACCATTTTAGGAAATACAAGGTCACAGATAATAGACAGGCAATAAATAAACTCTCAAATTTTCTCATGGAAAATGGACAAATACATGTATATATATATATATATATATATATATATATATATATATATATATATATATCATAAAAAGGGCCCTGTGGCACCTGGAAATATGATTTACAATTGACACCATAACCTATCAGAAACCCCTCATATAACCTCTCGTTATATTCTCAATGTCTTAAAGGATCAGAAACTTCAAATGTAATAATGTAAACCCGGTAAAAGCAAGAATTTATGTTCAAATCTTACCAAATCAGGCAGATAGAGGATTAGATGAAACTACATAGAAGCTTGACCCTTATAAACCGTGACTAACAGCTTAAAAGACTATATAATGCAATTTAGGAGCTATGTATAGTCCAACCCAAGGCTAATTTCAAACTAATTTCAATTTAGATTTCACCCCACCCCCCCAGCTCCCAAGTTACCAGATTTTAGTAATTCAGTTTGTTTTACCTTCCATCCATGCCAAGAATCACAACTACATTCTTCTGGTGTCCAAAGGCAACTATGTGCTGCAAGCCTTCTTGCAAATGAAACTGAGCCACTGACCACTCTGAGCTGAAATATTTTGGCAGCACACCTGCAAACCATAACGACATTGAGAAACAATAAAACATATATCCCACAATGTTCAAACATATAAAACATTGCGACTCCAGATGATGTTCATATTTGGCAAAACCCATCAGTGCAAAGCAAAAAGTGTTTGGATTAACATGGCATTCTATTTAATAAACCTTAAAACACTTACGACGACTACTACATCCAAGCTTGTAGCACTTGAAAAACAAATTAATCAAATCTAGTCGAGTCAATAAAACATAATTAGAGGCAAGGAGAGTAGCATGAGAAGTCTAACTAAGGTAGCGCCTCAAGTTCAAATCTTGGTAGCTGAACTAATTTCTGTTG
>JXTB01000464.1:177037-196142 GCA_002914805.1 Parasponia andersonii
ACTACTAATTGGTTTTACAATACCAACCCCTTCAAGCAAACTACTTATACACCGGAACATGTATTACCTTTCATGAAGGAAAGAGAAGAAATGGCTGATGGATTAGAAAGATTGGATTCAGGCGTACTGAGTGATAGATCATTTGCTAAAAGTCCTGAATCAACCTTTAGACTGAAGACATGGACAGTTCCCTTGTCACTTGAGACAGCTAACCACTGCGCATTAGAAGAGAAAGCAAGACTATATATCTCTGCTCGATCAGCACCTCTCCTTAACTGCATCGAGAAGCCAAAAATTTGGGTTTTCAATCTCAAAGTCAAATTTAAGCTTAACCAAACTTAATCTCACTATTTTCCATCTCTCACACAAAACTGTTTCCCACAACATTACTTAAGAAGCTAAGACTCTAAGAGCAATCAAAGTTGCAAATTTTCACTAAATTTAAGGTCTCAATCTCTCATATACTAAACCAACTACATTCATAAACTCCCCAAACTCCAATTCATAGACATACATATACCCTTTACGCAAAAACACAAATACAATGAATAATTGAACCAGGCAAACGACAAAATAAAATAAAATAATAAAAATTTACCTCTTGGAGCAAAGAACCATCCAATGTATTGAAAATTCTAACCAGAGTGCCTTTACTACTAGCCGTAGCGAGCAACCGGCCGTCCTGAGTGAGCGAGAAGCAAGAAATTCTCGAATCATGAGCCATTATGAACTTGGTTCGCTTCGACCCATAATGCTCGACTCGAACCTGACCCTTTTGGAGCCCAGGGCACACCAGTACAACCGGACTAGACACGTGCGAGACCTCACAAAGTCCCTTAGGGTTCGCAATAGTCTCAATTTGATGCAGAAGCTTCAGGTCCGCAAAATTGTACACGAAGATCTTCTGAACCAAAACCACCACAATTCGGTCCCGCCTGAGCCGAACCCCCTTGACCTCGGACCGAAACGATAGCTCGCCGATGCACCGGGACTGGTGGTCGTCCCAGATCATGACCTTGTTAATCGGGTACTGCGGGTCGGGTCCGCCCCCGACGAGGGCGAGTATGTTGCAGCGGAACAGCATCTGCACCAACCCGATCCCGCCACGCGTCCCGAAGTCCCGCCGGAAGATCTCGCGGAACGGATCGCAGTTGTAGATTCGGAACCCCATGTCGGTGCCCACGGCGAAGCAGCCATAGTCCTGGTTGAAGGAGAGGTGGAGGAGATTCGGGACCCCGGTGAGGACCGGATTCGGGTTCGGGTTCGGGTTTTGGGGCTCGTCGTAGGCGGAAATTGAATAGGCGGTGTCGGTTTCGGACTCCGATTCTGGAAGAACTAGGGTTTGGGGAACGGAAGAGGAGGTGGGATGGAGCGTCTGTGCCATGGGAAGTCAGAGAGAAGTCCAGATTAGGTTAAGAAGAGGAATTGAGGAGGAGGAGGAGGAAGAAAAAGAAGAAGATATGGTGGTCTGTCATGGAAGATATACTAGTACAGAAGGAGGAGGAGCTTTAACGCGGGTGACGTTACGAAACGGTGACGGTGGGTGACGCGGCCCTTTTTTTGGTTGGAAGTAAAAATAAAAAATAAAAAAAAAACTCCGAAAAAAAAAATATTTGACTGAACATTTGTTTTATTTACCGGTGTTGCGCTGTAAATTAGGAAAAATTTTTTTTTACTCATGTTTTAAAATTTTGTATATTATTTTTAAAATTTTAATAAAAAAATNATCAACTAATAATAGAGAAAAGACATTTTATTTTCTATCCTACACATTTTATTTTCTTTCTAATTTTTCTTTACCTCTTACTTTCCTTCCTTTCTACCAAATATAGCCTTGGAGTAACCATTTTTCTGTTTTTGTTTTTACATTAATTAGATCAAAGTTTTTATTGCTCTTTGGCTTACAGGGAAATTGAGAATCTATTTTTCTCAATAGGAAACGTGTTTAAAAAAAATCCCCTCTCTTTTGGTAATTACCACGAACGATGATTTTTATCGTGTTATTTAGACTTTAAAAGTTGGTCAATCACCCTTAGTTATGTTTTTTGTTATTTTCTTTGTTTTTTGTTTTTTGGAATAAGTTAATTCTTTATTCTAGAATGTATTATGTAAGTTACAGATGTATATTGTGGATAATGAAAATATGCCCAACTCAGTTTTTTTTTTTTTTTCAACGAAAAGAAGCATGATTTAGTTATAATAAGAGTGAACTATATAATGAAAATATACACAATTTAGTTATTATATAAGAATGAATTCTATAATGAGCTCATTACTAGAGTGAATAATCTTTTTCTTCCAAATCAATGATCTGTTGTAAAAGATGCTTAGTTGCTTACATATTTGCCTGATACATGTATATAAGCTTAAAAATAAATTTTAAAAAAAATCATCCAAACTTTTTGTAGAGGTATGTAGGCAAGTCATATTATACTTTTTGGGAGGAGCCATTTGCTTAATAAAAGGAGAGAAAGCATTGAATTATTCTTTGCTTGTGGACCTATGGTTCATGTTTCGTTGAAGAATAAATAACTCCATTATATGATTTCAAGCAAACTCTTGAGGTCCAAGCACAAAATATATATATATATATATATATATATATATATATTGTTGGATCGGTTTTCACCAGCTGTCCACGTATTTTTGAACTAGTGATGTTGTATCCTCCAACTGTCCACATATTCTTGCTACCCCAAAAAACTTTTGACTTCAGGTAGGGTCGAAGAGGCGGGGGAGGCCACCTGCAGATACTCTCTGATGCTTAAGTCAGTTGTTTATCTTTGATTCAGGGTAGCAGAGATTTAGTTTTTCTCTGTATGAGTATATCTTTATCTTTTTGTATGCGTACGTGCTTCTCCTTTTCGGGGACGCATGGCTCATATATATAGTCCTGAAATTGTGAACCTCATGGTTCTCAATCCTAGGACCGAGTACCTTTTCTCATCAGGACTTACTCCAGAGATCACGGGTCGAGATTACTGTGATTCTCCCTGTATCGTCGTGGCCTAGTTTCCGCCGTCCCTTATGGTTCGAGCTTGTCAGGGGTGAGACTTTGACAAACCGCCGTTCTATCAGGATGATTTGTCCAATACGCGCACCTACTCAGGATCGCATTAAATACTCTGTCTGGGTCTGAGTCTGGAGCTGTGAGTTGCTTCCCACTGTACTCTGGTGGAAGACTCTTGAGGCTCTCGACCCTCAGCTGTCGAGGTAAGAATCGGACTGGGCCGAGTCTATCTAGGGTTTGGGATGGGCTCGGCCTTAGCCTCAGATAGCCCATGGGCCTATGCAGTACCACGTGCGACTCGCGTGGCCTTTAAATAGTTATTCTGGACACGTGTCGGATGGTATGCCCCGTTATGACCTGTTCTGCCACTTAATCGTCCACGTAGTGTATAATTTAGGAACGGATCCCACAACTGTCCCCATTTCCCTATTTGATGGATTCGTATCCATCAAGTGGGGAAATTGTTTCTCCGTTCCTCTAATTTGAGGGATACACGTGCCTCTCCAATTGCCGACCTGGAGGCACGCCATCCCGTGTCACAATTTTTTCAAATTTTGAAATTCTGACGCTTCGGTCTTCCTTGCTTTGCCCTTCTCTAGGAAAAACTTTTCGGCTCCCTCTCTATAAAAGTCACATTTACGCTCATTTCTTACTTTACCAAATTCTCCAAGTATTTCAGCTTTCTCAAATTTTAGGGTTTCCGCATCTTCTTCTTTTTCGATCACATCTAACATGATGGCCCTGAATTTGAGTCAGAAACTCCGCTCCGTTGCGGATTTCGAATTAGGGTCGTTGAGGAGGCAGCTCTGTTTCCCCGGCGGAGTCACTTTAGAGAGGGTCGATGGCCCAGTGGACTGGTACCTTTACCCCTTTGCTCCAGAAGGCTCCATCGTTCTGGGGAGGTGGCATCTGGAATGGCTGTGGTTTCCTCTCCCTCCCTTGGTCCATCAGTTCTTTAGCCTCACGGGGATTCATCCGATGCAGCTCAACGCTAACGGAATCATGATCCTGATGGGGCTTTCTACCTTGTATGTCCCCCTCAACACGCATATTGACCTGGAAGTGGTTTTCTATGCTTATAAGCTTATCCTCATCCCCAGAAGGGGCTCTTACCCCACTTTCTATCTCCAGCCGCTCCCAGGGTACCACGTCTTTTGGGACTTGCCGAGGTCGGACAAGCAGTGAGACTCTCATTCTAGGATATACACCGTTAGAGGGGTATGATGCTCTCCCTTGGTGAACGGAGAGCGTTTTCAAATCCTCTCGTCCTTTCTGCAAGGTAAGTATTGGGTCATGAATTTTGGGTCCGTACATATTTCGTCTGTTTTTACTCATGACGTTTTGCTTTGCGCAGCCTCTGCGGAGGAGAACAAGTTCGAGTCTCAACTGTCGGCGGGTCAGCTTCAGGAGCTGGAGGGAATCATCCTCTTCGAGTCGTCTGGGGATTGCCGAAATATCCAAGCTGTCCTGAATCCCCAGGTGATGAACATGATGCCAAGGATGGTCTCATACCTCCTCTTCCCACTAGATATGTGGGTCATCACCAAGCACTTTCGGAGCCAGTTTGACGCCTCCATCCTGAACTGGTTCCATTGGGATGAGCAAAATCGCATCGCCATGGTGGACTGTCAGATCACGATCTCGAGGCAGCTGGCGGCTCCCAACGACTTAGTGGCGCCGACCAGTCACGAGCTCGAAGAGGCGGTGAAGCTCGTGGCTGAGGAGTGTGCTAGGTTCTGCAGAGAGAAGACCGTCATCCCTAAGAGGGCTAAGGGTGAATTCATTTTTGTATCTTTGGGCTCTGTTAGTCAGGTCATGGCTGCGTTTTGACCATGTTGCTTGCCTTTGTAGGTTCAGACGCAGGCCCCTCAGTAGACCCCTCCCCGGTTATAGGGAAGACCGCTGCGCACAAGGCTCGCCCCAAGGTCCCCGCTGGTCGGTGTTTGGTGGTGTCCTCGGAGGATGGGGCCTCAGGAATTGTCATCCTAAGAACAGGTTCAGACGACGACCTGGAGGGTCTGTTCGTGACCGGGGATGAAATGCCGGTAGCGCCAACTCCTGAGGCGGGTAGGCTCATAATTCGAGAGGCACCGGCCATGAAGATTGTGTACGGCCAGGGGGCGCCTTTGAGCCTGCCCGGCGAACCTTCTGCGCTGACCTCTTCTGCCCCCAGCTCTGGCTCGAAGGCGGGAGAGGGGTTTGGTGCCGCCCATTCCCGTAGGGAGATTGCTGAGCTTAGCGAAGAGGCTCCGATGTTGAAATCTCGACTGTCTTCCCCTCCCCCCATCTCGACGAAGCGGGGTCGCGAGGCTGACTTATCCTCCGGGAAGGAAAGCCCAGTGGGGAAGAGGGGCAGAGCTGCCCTCTCTTCTGGCAGTGAAGACGATGGGGCCACACTGATCCTCATGAGGAGGAAAAGGTCTGCGCACGGTGGCCCATCAGGAGGGGTTGGTCAAGACAAGACCGAAAAATCACGTTCAAGCAGGGCTCTAAGGGGGGCGGCAGCCGAAACCGCCGATGTAGCGGCAGTCGCCGTGACCTCTTCCACTGAGGATGCGCCGCCCCCTACTATCGCCGAAAGCGCGCTTGGCGACACCCTGCCTCCTACCGTCTTAAACTTTGCCACCTCGGGAGCGTCAGAAGAAGCCATTGGAGTTCATCTGATGGAGGGACACGGGGTCCTCGCAGTTGGCGGGTTGGAGCCGCGTTCCTCAGACACAAGCAATGCCTAGGGAAAGGGTCCAGCTGCGAAGTTTGAGCTGGAGGCGTTTTCCCTGGAGAACGTTGAGGTCATTGCTAACCGTAGCATTTCGCAAGTCTGGCTCATCTAGTTGCCACTTCCATATTTTTCGGCATCCAAGCTGAACGCTGACCTTGCTTTCTTGTATTCTGTAACTAGCTGCCGTCTAGTCTTTCTACTCCTCTCAAATCAGGGAGCTGACCGGGGAGCTAAATGCTCGAGCTGCGACGGCCAAGAGGAGCAAAGTCGCCCTTGCTGCGTTGAGGGCGGACTTCGACCTGTATCGGAGCCTGGATGAGGCTAGGGTTGGCAGTGCGGTGGCACATGCTCTGAGTGCCGAAGGGGTCCGACGTGAGGAGCTGGCCACCAGGTTAGCCGAAGCTGAGGCTGACAGGTTGGCTCAAGCCGAGGCCGCCAGGCTAGCCCAAACCGAGCTCGGGGTCAAAGAGCAGGAGCTGCAGAATGCAGGGGCGGAGATGGGGCTGGCTTTCATCGCTCGCGACAAAGCCGTTGATGATGCCAAAGAGGCGAGAAAAGTCGAGACGAAAGCCAAACTAGAGGCCCATTCCCTGCAGCGCAGACTCGACCGATCCAATGAGGTAAATCGACATCTTTGCTTGGATTACAAAAAATTGATGGGGGCTCATGCAGAGTTGTCTCGCAAGCACGGCGAAGATCTCGCTAATATTAACACTCTTTTGGTCGACTTGTCGCAGCTGTAAGTGGAGCTGAGGCTGGCGGCACTGAAGGATAGATTGGCAGACGCGGAGAAACTGAAGACGAGGTACTAGAGGTAGGTGGATGTCCTTTCTGCAGATAGCTACAGGTCTGGCTGGGAGAATAGGGAATTCGATGGCTATACAGAGGTGGTAATGCCGGACCAGTTTGATGAGCAGAAAGGCATTGAGAGGGACCATTATTCCGTCAAGCACTATATACAGCAGCTAGGGGATGAGATCCACATCGTGTACCCTACTGATATGCTGAAGATGCTTGACAAAGAAAAAGACGGGCCCTCTACATCCACCTCTGTTACCAAGGAGATTGTCCTCGCTTCCGGTCCGCTAGAGTAAGCCTCGGAGGTTCCCGACCGTCAGCCTGATCTTGGGGCCTTAACTAGCGATGGGTCTGGCGCGGTCGTTTTGTCCAGCGATGATTCCGACCCGGGTATGCCACCCTCTGTCGGAGCTGGTCTAAGTGCCGAAACTGGCTGTGCTCCCCTAGCTAGAGATAATTAGGGCCTTTTGCTCTGTGCATTTGTAAAGTTGACACTTGTTGTAACCATCCGTTTAAATAATAGAAGCCGTGCTATTTTCCCAAGTTTATTCCCTTCTCTAACTCTTTTTGTTAACCGCGTTTAGGGTTAGGGTTAGATATCGTATACGACGCCATTCCCTTGTCGGCAGCGCGGCCGGCGTCTGGGTTTGACTCGGTCGTATATGATTTTGAGTTCTTAGTGAATTCTCCTCGTACTATGATCAACAAGATTAGCTCTAGAGATCGGGATGTGAGTTTCGGCTTATTCGGTTTTGAGGATGTATAACCTCTGTTATGACTTGTCTTGGCAGAATATGACCCGCGCGTGTGGCTGGACTTCTCTGACCCCAAATGGGAACGCGCCAGGAACCAGCTCCAGAGGTTGGTTGACTACTGTTTGGACCCGCCGCTGCAGAGGAAAAGGCTCAGGCTCGGCTCTCATTGGGAGCAAACAGGCTTCTACCACTCTGATGTGTCCCTGCGAGTCCGTCCAAGACCTGCTTCTTATAAGTAGAGCTTCTGGGTACGTGTCCCTGTCGACCATGCATTTTGTATTTTAGGAAATAATAAACAGACTTTGGTTTTAACTTCTGTCTTCATGCCTGGTCTTGTACTGGACTACTTCCAATGGGTAGGCTCTAACTCTGTTCATTCCCAGTCTACGCGTAATTAAACTGCTCTCTGGGTAGGGTCTGCTTTCAATGGGTAGACCCTGACCCCTCTTACTGTTATCTCGCAAGCGGCTAAAATGCTCTATGGGGAGGGTCTGCTTCCAACGGGTGGACCCTGACCTTGCTTTCCTTTAGCTTTTCGTATAGCTAAGATGCTCCTTAGGGAGGGTTTACTTCCAACGGGTAGACTTTGTCCCTGCTTTCATTTAGCTTTTCGTATGGCTAAGGTGCTCCTTAGGGAGGGTCTACTTCCAATGGGTGGAACCTGACCCTGCTTTTCCTTTAGCTTTTTGTATAGCTAAGATGCTCCTTAGGAAGGGTCTATTTCCAATGGGTAGACCATGTCCATGCTTTCATTTAGCTTATCGTATGGCTAAGGCGCTTCTTAGGGAGGGTCTACTTCTAATGGGTAGACCCTGTCCTTGCTTTCCTTTGAGGGCAGGCCGCAAGTTTTTGCCGTGCGGCTCTTTCTTCTTTGTACATTTTCTCGGGCCATCAGTAAGCCTTTTATTGCACGATGTGATTCCCATAGTACGATCATTTTCGAGGTCTGCTGGCAAGTTTTTGGTTGCGCAGCTCTTTCCTCTTTGTACATTTTCTCGGGCCATCGGCTAGCATTTTAGTACACGATGTGATTTCCATAGTACGATCATTTTCGAGATCTGCTGGTAAGTTTTTAGTTAAGCAGCTCCTTCCTCTTCGTACGTTTTCTCGGGTTGTCGGCAAGCGACGTGATCCCCGCAGTACGATCTTTATGAGGTCTGCTAGCAAATTTTTGGTTGCGCAGCTCCTTCCTCTTCGTACATTTTCTCGGGTCGTTGGCAAGCGACGTGATCCCTGCAATACGATCGTTTTCGAGGTCTGCTGGCAAGTTTTTGGTTGCACAGTTCCTTCCTCTTCGTACATTTTCTAGGGCCATCGGCTAACATTTTATTGCACGATGTGATTCCCATAGTACAATCGTTTTTGAGGTCTACTGGTAAGTTTTTGGTTGCGCAGCTCTTTCCTCTTCGTACGTTTTCTCAGGCCATCGGCTAGCATTTTAGTACACGATGTGATTCCCATAGTACGATCGTTTTCGAGGTCTGCTGGTAAGTTTTTGGTTGCATAGCTCTTTCCTCTTCGTATGTTTTCTTGGGCTATCGATTAGCATTTTAGTGCACGATGTGATTCCCATAGTACGATTGTTTTCGAGGTCTGCTGGCAAGTTTTTGGTTGCGCAGCTCCTTCCTCTTCGTACATTTTCTCGGGTCGTCAGCAAACGACGTGATCCCCGTAGTACGATCTTTATGAGGTCTGCTGGCAAGTTTTTTGTTGTGCAGCTCCTTCCTCTTCGTACGTTTTCTCGGGTCGTCGGCAAGCGAAGTGATCCCCGCAATACGATTGTTTTAGAGGTCTGCTGGAAAGTTTTTGGTTGCGCAGCTCCTTCCTCTTCGTACGTTTTCTTGGGTCGTCAGTAAGTGACGTGATCCCCACAGTACGATCTTTATGAGGTCTACTGGCAAGTTTTTGGTTGCGCAGCTCCTTATTCTTTATACGTTTTCTTCGGTCGTCGGCAAGCGACGTGATCCCCGCAGTACGATCGTTTTCGAGATCTGCTGGCAAGTTTTTGGTTGCGCAGCTCCTTCTTCTTCGTACGTTTTCTCGGGCCATCGGCTAACATTTTATTGCACGATGTGATTCCCATAGTACGATCGTTTTCGAGGTGTGTTGGCAAGTTTTTAGTTTCATAGCTCTTTCCTCTTCGTACGTTTTCTCGGGTCGTCGGCAAGCGATGTGATCCCCGCAGTACGATTTTTGATTGCGCGAATAGTGCGTGGGGTCTGCCACTGTGGGCAGACCCTTTTCCATAGCAATCCAAAAGATAAATCCGTGTGGCAGAAAACTTGACCTATTTTAGAATTAAGCTTTTTAATAATATAAGCATTTACATGGGTCTCACAACATTTACATGTGTCTCACACGTGATACTTTTTCAAGTGCTGAGCGTTCCACGTGTTCAGTAGGCTCTTCCCGGTCTTGAGTTCTTTCAGGACATACACACCATTGTCAAGTGCTTTGATCATCTTATAGTGTCCAACCCAATTGGAGTCTAGCTTCGAGGAATTCCTTATTCTGACCTTCAAGACCCAATCCCCGGAGTTAAATCGACGAGCGCTAACCTTCTTTGCATAGTAGGACCTGGCCTGCTGGTGGTATGAGGCCAAGTGGACCAGGGCCATGTTTCTTGTTTCTTCCAGGAGGTCTGTGTTGTGGCTTAGCTACTGCTCGTTCAGTGGGCCATCCCTTACCACTTCAGAGCGAAGGGTCGAGAGGCTAATCTCGGTCGGGATCACAGCCTCTGACCCGTAGACCATGGCGAATGGCGTTCTTCCTGTTGACCTCCGCTCCGTGGTTCAATGGGCCCATACAACGGCTGGTAGCTCTTCTAACCACCTGCCTTTAGACTCCTGTAAATTCTTTTTGATATTGCTAAAAATGGCCTTGTTCGTTGCCTCTGCTTGGCCGTTTCCCTAAGGGTAGTTCACGGATGAGAAACTGAGCCTTATATCATACAGCTCACACAGTTCCTTAAGCTTAGCATTTTGGAACTGTGTACCATGATCAGCGTTTATCTCTTTCGGAATCCCGTATCGA
This sequence comes from Parasponia andersonii, assembly GCA_002914805.1. Classification (NCBI taxonomy): domain Eukaryota; kingdom Viridiplantae; phylum Streptophyta; class Magnoliopsida; order Rosales; family Cannabaceae; genus Trema; species Trema andersonii. Next base: position 187,353 of record JXTB01000464.1, read on the forward strand.
CAGATTATATTTTTCCAAATGAAGTTAATTGTGTTTACCTTACTAACGGTCACGTAGGCTTCAGCCTCTACCTATTTGGTGAAATAATCTATGGCCAGCAAGACATATCTTCTTCCCCTTGGACTTCTGGGGAGCTCTCCGACGATGTCCAGGCCCCATTTGGCAAACGGCTAAGGAGTTATGTTCGAATACAGTTCCTTCACGGGTTGGCATTTAATGGGGGCGAACCTCTGGCACTTATCGCATTTTTTGACAAATCGGGCTACCTCGGTCATCATGTATGGCCAGAAGTATCCAGCCGTCAGAGCCTTATGGGTGAGGCTACGTCCGCCAGAGTGGTGGTCGCATACTCCCTCGTGGATTTCCTCCATCAGTTTCTGCACTTCGACGGGACCTATACACCGCAGCATCAGTCCCATTGTCGATCTCCTATACAGTCGCTCCCCCACCATCGAGTATCTGGCAGCCTTCAGTTTGATCAATCTTGCTTCTTGGGGGTTCACGGGTAGGTTTCCCAACGCCAAATACTAGGTGATGGGTTTCATCCACCCCTCGTTTGCGGAGCCGGTTGCAAATACATGGCATGCGGGGGTCTCTGAAGGGTTCTTCATGTTCTTGCCCTCTAGGAGAATCTCTGTGTGTCCGGTCGTTCTCCCGATCGACGCGCTCTTAGCTAGCTCGTCGGCCTTCTGGTTCATCTCCCTGGGAATCTGTTCGATATTAAAACCGCTAAAACGGGTTTTCGTCCCCATTACCTTGGAGAAGTACCTGTGTAATCTCGGCTCTTTTACTTCGAAGTCTCCCCTGACCTGACCCGTGATCAACTGCGAGTCGGTCTTTACTGCGATGCTCTCCACTTCGAAGTGCAGAGCCAGTTCAAGGCCTTGCAGCAGTGCCTCGTACTCCGCCTTGTTGTTCGTTGCCTGGAAATCGAGCCTCAAAGCTTTCTCTACTCTGAGTCCTGTTGGGGTCTGCAGGACTATCCTAATACCTGACCCCGAGGCATTCGTGGATCCGTCGGTATAGAGGGTCCAGGCTGAAGAGGGGCGAGGCTGAGACGTCTGGAGTGGGTCGTGCAGCTCGCCGAAGGATTTGATTTCCACCACGCCATGACTTGCCCTTTCTTCGCCACTTGAGGCCGATACTCAATATCATATATTCCCAGTTCGATGGCCCACTTGGTTAGTCATCCCGATAGGTCCGGCTTGGCCAAGATTTGCCGGATGGGGAAATCCGTATACATGGTGACTGAGTATGCCTTAAAGTATTGCCTGAGTCTATTCTTTGCGTTGACCAGAGTGAGGACCAGTTTCTCTGCCATACTATATTGCGTCTCAGCATCCAGGAGTATATGGCTTGTATAAAACATCGGCTTCTGCTTGCTGTCTTCCTCGACGAATAGTACGGCACTGATCGCTACTTTGGACACTACTAAATAAGCGTATAGGCGCTCCCCCTCTGCTGGGGAAGCCAGGATAGACGGATGACTTAAGTACAGCTTGAGATCCGCCAGTGCCTTGTCCTGCTCCTCCCCCCAGGCGATAGTAGAGCTTCTTTTTAGGCACTGGAAGAAAGACTTACATCGGTCAGACATCCTGGAGACGAAACTGCTGAGAGCGGCTATCTTCCCAGCTAGGCGCTGGACCTCCTGAAGAGTCGAGGGTCTCTGCACGTCTGCGATTGAGTACAACTGGGTCAGGTTGGCCTCAATACCCCTTCTGCTCACGATGTGCCCCAGGAACTAGCCGGAGGACACCCAGAATGCTCATTTCTTAGGGTTCAGATGCATCCGATATTGCCTCAGAATCTGGAAGCATTCGTCTAGATGTCCCAGATGGTCCGATGCTTCTATGCTCTTTATGACCATGTCGTCGATGTAGACTTCCATAGTCTTCCCTAGCAGCCCGACGAACATTTTGTTCATGAGCCTCTGGTAGGTTGCCCCCGCGTTCTTCAAACCAAATGGCATGCGTCTGTAACAGTACAGACCTCGCTCCGTAATAAATGCCGTGTGGATATGGTCTTCCTTGTACATGGGGATCTGGTTGTATCCAGAGTAGGCATCCAGGAAGCTCATCCTGTCGAATCTCGCCGTTGCATCTACCATTTGGTCGATCTTTGGCAGGGGAAAGTTATCCTTTGGGCAGGCCTTGTTCAGGTTAGTGAAGTCTATGCAAGTGCGGTCATCACCGTTTTTCTTCTTCACCACCACCGGGTTGGAGACCTAGCATGGGTATACACATTCCATGATCAGGCTATTCTCTAGTAGCGTCTCTACCTCCTTGTTGATCACCCTGTTTTCCTCTGGTGCGAACATTCGGGGTCTCTGCCTGACCGAAGGGAAATTGGGGTCGTGTGCGGGGTCTATCCCGGGCATGTCATCGTGGAACCACGCGAAGACGTCTTTGTTCTGCCTCATGAACCCCAACATCTCGTTCTTTTCCTCCTCGGGCAGTAGGACCCCGATTAAGACTACCTTCGCCGGTTCTGCTTCTTTCAAAGGGACCGCTACTAGCTCCTCAATCGTGGATTTTGGTCCATCAGACTCCTCTTCGATCTGCTTCATGTACGCTGGCAGGCAGTCCTTTGATTGCTATCTGTCGGCCGAGGCACTCGTGCTCACATCGACTCCCCTCAGAGCGGTTGAAAAACATTTCCTTGTAGAGGCCTGGTCTCCCTTGATGTCTTTCGTATAGGTACCATCCCTTGATAGACATCTTAAGACCTGGTGGAGGGTGGAGGCGACCCCATGCATGGCGTGGATCCATTCTCTCCCCATGATGACATTGAAGGAGGACTAGCAGTCGATGATGACGAAGTCCACGTCTAAGCATCTCTCCGTAGCGTAGACATTCAGGGTCACGACGCCCAAGGGGCTGACCTTAGTACTGTCGAAAGCGAACAACAACTGATAGGTTAGCCTGAGTGCATTTCGATTCAGGCTCATACCCTCGAACGTGCTGAGGAAAAGGACATCGAAGTTGCTCCCACCGTCGATCAGGACCCTTCCGACTAACGCGGAGTCGATTTGCAGCTTAATCCCCAAGGGGTCGTCGTGAGGGAGGTGCACTGTGGTCAAATCTTGCCGGGTGAAGGCGATGGGGGTGGCAGAGGTGCAACTTTCTCCCATCATCAAATGGTTGACGGAATGGCCCATCCCTCTCAGGCATTTCACCATTTCTTCGGTCTTTTTGAGGCATTTTTCCTTTTCCTCCTGACCCTGGGTCGGCTCTGGTCTACCCACGATGGTCGGGACTATCTTCAGGGCCTCTTCTCCTGATCCGGAGGCCTGGGTCTGTTTGCCTTTTTCAGCCCTGGTGGCATCTTCCTACGGCTGGATTCCGCCGGTCTTCATGTACTGCTTCTACTTACCGGCATAGATCGCCATCAGAACCTGCGCATAAAGGCTGCGGCAGTTGATGGTGTTATGCCTGTGATCCTTGTGAAATTGGCAGTACCTGTTCCTGTTTTTCATGTGCTCAAGAACACCAGACTTGGGCGGGTCTTTGAAAATGCCCCTGTCCCTGTTTTGGAGGTAGATCACATCGATCAGCGTGTTGAGCTCATATTTCAGTAGTGGGTCACGAGAAGCCTTCCTCCTCTTGCCGCCTTCTTGACCGCCTTGGGTGGGGGCTTCCTGTTTCGAAGTCGGCCCTTGGTCCGGCGTAGGCCTCTTTACCTCTTGCGGGGCCAGGATTTGCACCGGCACTATTGTTATCACAGCGGAGGCCTTGGACGCTTTCTGGCGGCTTTCTAGCACCCTGAATACCCCTTCTGACTTTGCCTGGACGTCTGCCATATCGTACGGAAGGTTCAAAAGTAGATGGTCTAATAGCATCGATCCTGGCTGCAGGCTCCTAACGAACGAGCCTGCAGCTTTGACCGAGTCGGCGTTGTGCACTAGGGACATCATCTCTAGGAAGTGCGACAGGTATTCTCTCGGAGACTCGTTCACAGTTTGTTCCAACCGGTCAAGGTCTCGCATGATTTTCTGCTGCCTCCAGGTACCTGCGTACTGCTTTAAGAAAAGTTTGCAGAAATCTTCGAACCCGTTTATGGATTTTTCTAGGAGCTGTCTGAACCATAATAGGACCGGTCCTGCTAGGGTTGTGGAGAAGACTTTACAGGTCACAGCCTCATCCCTGATTTCCAAGGTCATTTTCTGCTGAAAGTGGTATATGTGATCGAGGGGGTCGGTTTTCCCCTCGAACGGCCTGAAGGTCAGGGTTGTGAAGTCCCTCGGCTTGGGCTCCATCTGGATCCAGTCAGCGAAAGCCATCCGGTTGATCCTTCGCACAGTTTGTTCTGCAGATCATCGGGGGTCTGCCTGTGATGGGCCCTGAGCCTCTTACTCAGCTTCGCCATCATTTCTTGCTTCCAGTTGGGAAGAACATCTTTCGGGCATTCTTGGTGTCTTCTGTCCATCGCCGCTCCGGCTTGGAAGGGCCTCGTCTGGCTTTGTCGCTCCCCCTACATCCGCGATCTGGATGGGGCGCGAACTTCCCTCGGCGGTTGGCCACCAGACTCTTGTTGACCTCTTCGTCAAAGTCTTCTTTTCGCTTGCTCTTGGCTTCGCTTGTCAGCAGCCCTTCGAGGCGGGCATTATCTCTGCGCACTTCTGCGACTTCATTTTTTAAACCCAGGATGACCTCGTTGGCAATCTCTGCCTTCCGGCTTACTTCTGCCGGGGCGGCAAGCATCTGGTCCAGCTTTTGCCCCAGTCCCGGTTGTGCTTCCTGGGAGCTCACTCCAGCATCGGGATGTGTGCTCCTGGTTGTCATTCTCGAAGGTGCCATCCGATGTTATATGGCCTTTTGTTCGGGGAGAGCGCGATCATGAGACTCCTACTCTTTTTCTCACACTCAACGGTTTCCCACAGACAGTGCCAAACTGTTGGATCAATTTCTACCAGCTGTCCACGTGTCTCTGAACTGCTGATGTTGTATCCTCTAACTGTGTATGTATCCTTGCTAGCCCAAAGAGCTTTTGACTTCAGACAGGGTCGGATAGGCGGGGGAGGCCACCTGCAAAGACTCTCTGATAGTTAATTCAGTTATTTATCTTTGATTCAGGGTAGCAAAGATTTAGTTTTTCTCTGTATGAGTATATCTTTATCTTTTTGTTTGCATACATGCTTCTCCTTTTCAGAGACGCATGGCTCATATATATAGTCCTGGAACTGTGAACCTCATGGTTCTCAATCCCAGGATTGAGTACCTTTTCTCATCAGGACTTACTCCAGAGATCACGGGCCGAGATTATCGTGATTCTCCCTGTATCGTCGTGGCCTAGTTTTTGCCGTCTCCTATAGTTCGAGTCTGTCAGGGGTGAGACTTTGACAAACTGCCGTTCTGTCAGGACGGTTTGTCCAATACGCGCACCTACTCAGGATTGCATTAAATGCTCTGTCTAGGTCTGGAGCTACAAGTTGCTTTTCACTATACTCTGGTGTAAGATCCTTGAGGCTCCCAACCCTCAGCTGTCAAGGTAAGAATCAGACTTGAGCCGAGTCCATCCAGGGTCTGGGATGGGCTCGGCCCTAGTCTCGGATAGCCTATGGGCCTATGCGGTACCATGTGTGACTCTCGTGGCTTTTAATTAATCACTCTGGACACGAGTCGGACGGTGTGCCCTGTTTATGATATGTTCTGCCACTTAATCATCCACGTGGCATATAATTTAGAAACAGATCCCACATATATATATATATATATTTTCATGTATTGGTTTTTTAAAAATAAAACTCAAATGATTATCTTGGAAATTCTCATTATAGCTTTCAGTATATCAGAATCCACGTCCGTAAACACAATTATTAAGTACATATATTTCAATTTATGCGTAGTACTTTGTAGAAAGTTTCTGGTATTTTCCTGTCTTTAAAACAAGTCTATGCATGTTATTCAAATATTAAAATTGATAAGACTGAGCAACACAAAAATCCTAGGATCCAACATTATGTAGACAATTCTCTAGGGGATTCTACTATTTTGTGCTTTGGCCAATTTATTTATTGATTGATTTTTTGTTTTTGTTTTTGTTTTCTTTTGGTTTTTTTTCCGAAGATGGAGTGGTTCAAAGTGAACACTCTTTTATTTCTTTTTGTTTTTGTTTTCAAAGAAACATATCTATTTTCAAGTCCTCTTTATCTTCATATGTGTTGTTGTTCTATAGTTTCTAATTCCGTAATGCGGCTAATTCCGTAATGCGGCTAGAGATAGTAAAACGGGCCAGTCAGACCCGCATTAAAACAGTTTGTGGGTTGGCCTGGCCGTAAGGGTAGGGTTAGATAGAGCCTAAATATTTAGGCCTGTCGGGTCAGGTTGGCTCGCCCCGCCAACTTAGTCTGCAAGGGCTGGTCTAGCCTAGACTGCTAAAAATAATTTTTATATATTTTAAGAAGTTTTTAAATAAATTTAAATGTACTTTTTTCTAATACAAATAAATACACGTTCCCTCATTTTTTTTTTTACACTTTCAAATTTCAATCTAAATTTAATTTTAAATAATTTTCATAAGATTTTTGTTTTAAACTTTTTTTTATAAACTATTCAACTTATATACTTTTAGCCTATTTAATTATTTGAAAAAATTTATTAATAGAAAAAAAATATATACAACTAATATTTTTAACTAATTATACGACTAATATTTTTTTTTTAATTTGGGCAAAAAATAGGCCGGCTTGACGTGCTTAGGATCCTGGGTGGGCCTACGGGCCAAGCTCAATTTTAAAAATTATGATCTAACCTATTTTTCCTCCCGAGCCTGACTCGCTCATTTTGCAACCTCTATACGATTGAAAAGATAAAAAGAGGACAATTATGGGCCAATCCTTAGAGAGAATTTTATTAAAATACATGAATTGTGCAATTTTTACGATCAAAAAAATTATCCTCTCTCTCACTCGATATATAAGCAAGTAACTACTGGTTAAGTCCCAAAGCGCAGCGCACATTCTGTTCCAAAACACTAGAAAAATAAAATAAAAACTTTGAAGCCATACAGACCAAAAGAGCATAATTTAAGAAAACTACAATCAATTAGAAAAACAACGCGAAAAGAAAACACCAAACCCGAACGACAACTTCATTCATCTAGTAAAATAAATTCTTCTGGTATTGTTTAAATTCACATTCAAACTGGCATATTTTACATAATTCAGAAAAAAAAAAAATCACAAAATTACAGAGATAATAACATATATTTTAAAAATTTTAAAATTAATCAATTAATATAACTTGACCAAAACCATAACAAATAAACTAATTGTTGATGGAGGTTTTATCAACAATAAATTTATAAATAATTAAGAGATGTAGCTTGTGTGAATTGAAATAAATAATCAAAGCAAATAAGGAGAGAGAGATTTATAGTGGTTCAGCCCCAAAAAAGATGAGCTTACGTCCACTGTTTTCTGACTATTTTATGAATAATGATGAACACTCAAGGTTACAACTTTGTCTGGGAATCGGAAAGACTCAAAAGCTATCGAGGAATTCTAACGCCTTAGACTACCCAAACTTGAATTTGCTCTGACTTCTATTCTCTGTGACTTGTTTCTGCCTAGAACTGGTGATTGTCATTTTTTCGGAACATAGAGCCCCCTTTATATAGATAAAGATAACCTTATGCCCCTAGGTTCCTTATATCTCTAGGATCCTAATTGTATAAACGGGTACTATATGATTGGGTAACATACAATTGGATAACTATACAATTAAGTAATTGGATAATTATTCAAAACGGATAACTAGTTAATCATAAACAGGAATCTTCAGTTTCCCTTTCCTTGTAGGTTTCTTCCGTAATAAGTCTCCCTCTTCTTGTAGGTTTCCTTTATGGCATTTACCTTTTTCCTTCTCCTTATAGGTTTCCTGTTTGTTAAGGCAAACTATACGGAGAAGGTCGCATATAACCATCACGGAATAGGTCGCATATAACCATCACGGAAGAGGTCGCATATAACCATCACGGAAGAGGTTGCATATAACCTTCACGGAGGAGGTCGCATATAACCTTCACGGAAGAGGTCGCATATAACCATCACGGAAGAGGTCGCATATAACCTTCACGGAGGAGGTCGCATATAATCCTTACGCGACCTTAGGATTTTAGACCGCACAACAATTGCCCCCCAGCTCCATTAGTTCTTTAGGATGAAATGGAGCTTCTAATTACCGTGCGACCTTGTGACATCATAAAACTTGCAGTTTGAGTAATCGAAGATCCGTCATCCGCGATAAGGATGCTGGCCAATGCAAGCTTCTTAATCTTCACTTTATGGCCTTAAAAGATTTTCATAACACTAACTCTTTTTTTTTTTTTTTTTAGACTGTGGCTGCTGCTGTCTTGATGCATGATCCGGTTCTCGAAAGCTTAGAGAAAGCTGAGAAGCTCGACGAAATTACTCAAGCATTCGAGAACTCGGAGAAGGCTTGGGAGGAAGAGAGAGCGAACTTCCTCTTAGAGAAGCAGTAGATGATCGAGGAACTGAAAGAGGAGAAGCTCGCCAAGGAAAACCTCGAGGAGAAAGTCGGAGAGCTCGAAAGGGTTGCTTCTGAGTATCCGGACCGTATGAGAGAAGCGACCACCGAGGCGGTTCACAAAGCCATCGAAGAGTTCAAAGCGACCGAGGTCAAAGAACTCGAAGATAAGGCTAGTGACATCGCCTCGTCGACCATCATCTTCAATATATACTGCGAGCATCCGGACTTCGACTTCTCCATCCTTGGCGAGGATGTGGTCGAGCTTGTGCAGAGCTGGAAGGAGGACATGGACAAGGCTGGT
>JXTB01000464.1:197882-231710 GCA_002914805.1 Parasponia andersonii
CTCGGGAAGGTCCCAACGCTGACCATTAGTTCGATCATGCCCATAGGCATCAAGCTGTCTCCAGTAAAACCATAGAGCGGAGCGGCGGCGGGCTTCAGGTCGCTCTCATTTAGTCCCATCTTCTTGAAGGCGTCGAAGTACAAGATGTCCACAACACTTCCGTTGTCGACCAACACTTGCCATAACTGTGTGCTTCCACAGTTGATTTTTACGACCAGCGCGTCGTTATGCGGATAATGGACCTCCCTTGCATCTTGTTCCGTGAAGGTAATATCCATTTCCGGTACTCGCTGAAGTTTGCGTGGTCGCTGATCAAGGTGCATGACGTTGGTCAACGGCTGCTGTCGAGCTTCTCGCGTGTACCTATCCTGTGCTCGCTTGGAGTCTCCTCCAACATGCGGCCCTCCGAAAATAGTTCGCACCTCACGGTGGATCTCTGGAGGTTGCTGTTGGTCTTCTTCTCGCCTTTCCTCGCTCTGTTTGGTATATTGCCGCAACCGTCCCTCTCTAATTAGCCTCTCGATTTCATCCTTCAGGGCGAAGCAATCATTAGTATCATGTCCAATATCATTATGATACCGACAGAACTTGTTGGGATCGCGCTTTGCCCTGTCTCGCTTCATCGGTCCCGGTTGACGGTATTGCTCCTGTTGGTTTGTGACCGCATAGATATGATCTATGGGAGCATTTAACTCGGTGTGGTTGGTGAACCTCATGGGAGCCTTTGAAGTTTCCTGCCTTTTTGGCCTAGGCTGGTTCTCATTGGCCTGTTCATTGTTCCTCTTATTCTTCTTATTGCCGCTATTGTCGGTGACGACCGCAACCTTTGCCGCATCTGTCTTTCCTCCTTTTTTGGTCTTTTGAAGATTCTCACGGGAAGACTCCAACCTTAGATGTCGACCAACTCTTCGGTAGAAGTCTTCGAGAGTTCTGCATTCTCTCTCAAGCAATTCCTCCCAGAGCTTTGTTTCTGGTCGCACCCCTGCCATCATAAGAGTAAGAACTCCTCCTTCAGGGGGGTTGTTGACCTTTGCTAGCTCTGTGGTGAATCGGTTGAGATAAGACCGTAGAGTCTCCTCTGGAGCTTGTCGGATTGCAGATAAACTAACAAGCGGAACAGTGAAATTCTTCGCAGCCTGAAACTGCCTTAAGAACGCTGTCTGCAATTGTTGCCAGGATGAAATTGAACCGGGTTTGAGTCCCCGAAACCACTTCTTTGCCGCTCCTGAGAGTGTTACAGCGAAACATCTGCAGCGCGCATGATCACTAACCCGGTGAAGCTCCATCAGGTCGCTGAAGTGATCCATATGATCCTGTGGATCAGTCTTTCCATCAAAAGTATTGATTGTAGGAAGCCTGAATCCGGTAGGAAGAGCTGCAGCTCGAACTTCCTCGCTGAATGGCGACTGGCGATACCCATCAGCGAGCTCGTCGTCCCAGCCAGCAAGTGCATCTAATGCAATTCGTAAATTATGAACGTCGACGTTCAGAGGGAAAGCATCATTCCTTGCTGGTGGTATAAGCGAGCTCCGTCCGTTATCTTGTTTCGCGGCAGGCTGGTCTGGTAGGGTCTCCTGCGTCCTATGAGAGGAATCCAGTGGCATAGTGCGACGAGACCGGCTGTGGTCGCTATGATGCGATATAGATCGATCATGGCCACGTCGTCGCTCCAAGTACTGCCTTAGGTCAGCAGGATCTTGTCTTGACTCCCTGCTGATTCTTTCGAAGACACTTCTCGATGATCGTCCCTGTTCGCTGCTCAAGTGATCCTGGTTGTTGTTGGATTTACGAGAAGGTTGTGTACGACCACGGTTCGTACTCGAACTCTCCGTACGAGACTCTAGAGGCAAGTCTGCGACCTTGCCTTTCCCTTTGGAGGTGCGTTCCTCGTGACGCTCCTGCTGAGTTTTTGGCTGGTCGCGTCTTCTCGTCTCGAGAATCTGTATTCCCTTCGCAGGTAGTTGAGCAGTACGTTCTTTGGGACGTTCGTGTTGTGGTGGAGTCACCATCTGCCCTTCAGCAAGTCGTTGCAGAGTGTCGTTGATCTGGTTAGTGACTTGCTGAAGGTTCATGAGCGTTTCCTCCATGCGATCTTGTCTTCGAGATAGATCCTCTGTTGCCGTCATAGTAGGCTGTTCCGGAGCGGGGTCTGCCTGTGTAGCAGCAGTACTCTGAGGTTGATTTTGGCTAGTCCCGGCGGCTCTGGTAGTGTTTCTGGTATTTGCCATTATCGAAAAGGTGGAATTTGACAAATATTTCTGCCGGAATAGCCCTCCTTCTAGCGCCAATTGTTGATGGAGGTTTTATCAACAATAAATTTATAAATAATTAAGAGATGTGGCTTGTGTGAATTGAAATAAATAATCAAAGCAAATAAGGAGAGAGGGATTTATAGTGGTTCAGCCCCAAAAAAGATGAGCTTACGTCCACTGTTTTCTGACTATTTTATGAATAATGATGAACACTCAAGGTTACAACTTTGTCCTGGAATCGGAAAGACTCAAAAGCTATCGAGGAATTCTAACGCCTTAGACTACCCAAACTTAAATTTGCTCTGACTTCTATTCTCTGTGACTTGTTTCTGCCTAGAACTGGTGATTGTCATTTTTTCGGAACATAGAGCCCCCTTTATATAGATAAAGATAACCTTATGCCCCTAGGTTCCTTATGTCTCTAGGATCCTAATTGTATAAACGGGTAACTATATGATTGGGTAACATACAATTGGATAACTATACAATTAAGTAATTGGATAATTATTCAAAACGGATAACTAGTTAATCATAAACAGGAATCTTCAGTTTCCCTTTCCTTGTAGGTTTCTTCCGTAATAAGTCTCCCTCTTCTTGTAGGTTTCCTTTATGGCATTTACCTTTTTCCTTCTCCTTATAGGTTTCCTGTTTGTTAAGGCAAACTATACGGAGAAGGTCGCATATAACCATCACGGAATAGGTCGCATATAACCATCACGGAAGAGGTCGCATATAACCATTACGGAAGAGGTCGCACATAACCTTCACGGAGGAGGTCGCATATAATCCTTACNGATTTATAGTGGTTCAGCCCCAAAAAAGATGAGCTTACGTCCACTGTTTTCTGACTATTTTATGAATAATGATGAACACTCAAGGTTACAACTTTGTCCGGGAATCGGAAAGACTCAAAAGCTATCGAGGAATTCTAACGCCTTAGACTACCCAAACTTAAATTTGCTCTGACTTCTATTCTCTGTGACTTGTTTCTGCCTAGAACTGGTGATTGTCATTTTTTCGGAACATAGAGCCCCCTTTATATAGATAAAGATAACCTTATGCCCCTAGGTTCCTTATGTCTCTAGGATCCTAATTGTATAAACGGGTAACTATATGATTGGGTAACATACAATTGGATAACTATACAATTAAGTAATTGGATAATTATTCAAAACGGATAACTAGTTAATCATAAACAGGAATCTTCAGTTTCCCTTTCCTTGTAGGTTTCTTCCGTAATAAGTCTCCCTCTTCTTGTAGGTTTCCTTTATGACATTTACCTTTTTCCTTCTCCTTATAGGTTTCCTGTTTGTTAAGGCAAACTATACGGAGAAGGTCGCATATAACCATCACGGAATAGGTCGCATATAACCATCACGGAAGAGGTCGCATATAACCATCACGGAAGAGGTCGCACATAACCTTCACGGAGGAGGTCGCATATAATCCTTACGCGACCTTAGGATTTTAGACCGCACAACACAAGGTATTGGTGCAAAGCTGGAACAAGGAGGGTGACCCACCGTGGACTATTTCACCACTTACTAAACAGAGTCTGGACGTTCGTCTCGAGTTTTACCGATATTATTGTTGTTTTTGTTAAGAGGGAATGTAATTTCTTCGCCCTTAATGTGGCAGCATGGGCTTTGGTTTGTAACGTATTTGATAACATTAACATCTCCTCTCTGTCCCTCCCGTTTGTCAGGACTACAACTCCTGGAGGTGATGTCAGAGTCCTTTTGTTTTGGTGGCTTCGGCCCTTCGTTTGGGTTTATGAATGACCATTTCCATTAAAAAAAAAAAAAAGAAAAAAGAAAAAAGAGAGAGTAGTCCGTAGATACCCTTTTTCTTTTGAATTAAAGGGAATAAGAACATTTCTAGAGAAGACTAGTGGAGACTTTTAACCAAAAAAAAAAAAAAAGGAAGACTACTGGAGACTGATGATGTCTCCCAAAAAGAAAAAAAAAAATCTGCTATCACCGGTTAAAAGGGAAAGGTAAGCAAATTTGTAATTATAACCTTAATTTGATCATCCTAATTCTTAACCATAACAAGTTAGTAATATGTTCATCAGTTTGACAATGTAACTATTTGAGGTGCTGCAAATTCATGCCAGCTACTCCTTTAAAGAGAAAAAAAACGAAAAAAATCCACGCCAGCTACATGGCGAAGCACCCAATCAGAAACCTTAAACCTCTTCTATGCCAGGAAATAAGATCTCTACTAGCTGATTCCGAAGAGTTGTTCCAAACCAATGTTACAGTTTCAGCAATCTGTCATACACACATTAAAACTGCTGTAGATCTACTTAATATTCAAACTGGCAGTGGAATGTGCACAGGTGGCTCCCAAATTGTGAGATAACATCAACAAGAGCTCCATAACCACCAACGGCTGTAACCTGAACAAAACAATGATTCAACAACCTGAGAAGCCTAGCAGAGCCCGACTAACTAAAAAGGAGGGAGACTGAGAAAACTCATACACCAGATGGATGTAATGAGACGGAGAAAGCTGACTGAGGAGCACACTGTATTTGTGAAAGAATCTCCCCATTTATGTTGAACCGATAGAGCAGGGGTTCTGCTCCAACTGCCAGTATCTGAAATGGAGCAAAAACATGTTAAAGGTCAATTGCAAGTAGAGCTGTTTAAACACTGAGAGCAAAGGAAAAGCCTCTCACTTGGTTCCCATCAAATACTACATCCTGCACAGCTGCAGGAGTTGAAATCTTAGAAATACATTCAGAAGCAGGAAGATTCCAAACAGATAAACTCCGCCCACTCCCACAAGCCTACAAAAGCATACTAACAAAAGTAAGAAAAAATAAAGATAAGGAAAGATAAAGAAGAATATTAGGATAAATGATACTTACCAACCAGCTTTCACTTGCATCAAGATTAATGCAACCAACATATGAGGAAAATCCTTTCAACTTCATTTCCTTTGCTGGCTCAATCATTTGAATACACTTTCCACTTCTGCAATCTAGGTTACACCATATCAATTCCTCTTAAGCAGATGATAAAGTCATTGTCAAAGTACACAAACCAATAGAGTGCTTAAGGAAAAGGACAAGGATTTTTAATTTCATTTTTTGAAAAAGATACACTGTTGTGTGCACAAGCTTCTGTCTTAAATACTTTGTGACATCAAAAGGGCTAGATTTTTACCCCATATTCGGACTGTTCCATCCTCCGAACCAGTAATAATCTGGATATTTAAAAAAATAATAATAATAAATAAAAATTAGAAGAAACAAATGTTGAGGGAAATAATTCACCACACATGCTACTTTAAATAAATGTATGACCCAAGGGATTGTCGTTGTGATTACATCTTAAAGATGTGCATGGATGAGAATTGGAACTGCTAGTCCCCCTTATCCTCAATTAAGAGAGCTCTTTCAAGCACTTATTTGAGGATATTCAAGATGTGAGAGCTATCTATATATTACAAGATGACAATTGAAGAACTCAAACACTAGTTCACATAGCTCTCAAAAAATTTTAAGCAAAAAATGACAAGGTTCGTGAGCAAGAAAAAACATGACTTGACCTGATTAGTAGAATTTCTAGCGATTACACTATGCAAGTAGTCTGAGTGCCCCTTAAAAACCATTTTGACTTGACTGCTCTCCTAAAAAGTTCCAACAAAATTCAAGCAGGCATTAGCACAGATAGAAAATCAAATCTGAGAATAATTCTGAAGGAATGTAGTTCAGCCTGGAAAAGTCAAAACATGAGTATTATATTCCCTTAAACAGTTACATACCACATCCCAACAATAAGCACAAGAATCACCCGTAGCTGCATATATGGATCCCCCCTGGAAAAGAAAATATTGTTACAATATAATTTTGCACCATTCTAAGAGGAAGAACAGGGCGGCACAAAATTGAAATTTTGAAGGGCACACACCAGAGTATTAACAGCAATAGAATTGTTCTCAGGGATTGGAGATAAAGCTCCCCAAGGACCTCTAGAAAGCACAACAACATAAGATACAGAAAATGAGAAGACAATGGTTAGGAAAAACCAAATTATGAGGCAGAATGTGCCAATGCAACTATCAGGCAAGAAGCATCATAGAGTTAAGTGAAGTTTACAAGAACCTCTAACTAGAATAAGATCCACACTTATAGATTCATGTTGAGCTTCTGTAAACAAAAATCTAGATGCCAATAATAGTTTTAAGGACCATAGGAGGGCTGTAACAAGACAGCGCATGACAGATCCTAATACTAGAAAAGATGAGGAGGCAACTACACTGACCCCTCATACTCCATGAAAGTAGAATTAAAAAAACAAAAACACAGACAGGTATTGATATAGTTTATTTTTGATAACTCACTTATGTTGAGGATTCATCAAGTCAAGAACTGGTCTCATGTGCTTTCCTGAAAAAGAGAGAATAACAACTAGGATTATACTTAAAAATTTTATAAAACAAGGCGACATCTCAAATCATTTAATGGTCAGAGTTGCTTAGATAGCACAACGAAAAAGGCATCCTTGCGCAAAAGCCAGTTACAGAAAGTTATATTCAATACCCTGCAAAGGAACAGGCACGTCAGATTCTGTACAATCCTTCCACCTCCATCCTCGTATCCGGCCATCATCACCACAACTGCGTCAAATACTTACAACTATCAGAATTTGCTATCACCAATTTGACAACAAAACTAGAAACAAGTCAAACAACAAATGCAGTGCCCATTAACAAGCATTCTCTTTATACATATTTCGCACAATTAGCGCAACCACGAAACTGTAGACATGCCATCAGTATTAGTCAATGTTAAATGTAAACTGGTACCTTAATAACAAAGCATCTTCACCATCTCCATAGAACTTCACATCATATACAGGTCCTTCATGCCCTTGAAGGAAGCACTCAGGTTCAGCCTCAAAGAATCTACGCAAGGACGAATATACGTAAGTTACGTAACACCATAGTCAGCTCAGCTCAAGCTCACCACCACAAACCNGCTCGGAGATGATGGATGAAATGGAGTAAGAACCAAGGGATCCGTCACTGGAGGCGACGACAATGGAGTCGGGGTTAGGGTCTTGGGATGGAGGCCATACGGTTCTGAAAACGGTTCGGGTTTGGATCTCTCTCTCCTTGAGTATGCTTTCCCTGTAGCTCTCTTCGTCCCAGTTGGTGGCGTCTCCGCACATCCTGTAATGGAGGAGGAGGAGGAGGAGGAGGTATTGACTATTGAGCTCTGGTTGGGTTCGCCTTGAGGTACCGTACGGTCCGCTAGCCTCCCAGTCCCAGAGCACCCTATGCAAAGCTGCCCGTACGAGAAAACAGATTGTCGTTTATTTGAAGTTGGAGCGACATGTCGTAAGTATTGACCAAAAAGGCCAAAATGCTATGCTGAAGGAAAACGACTTGACGTCCTTCTATCATGGAAATACGAAAACGCTTTGGGAGCTGGAAGAGCAACGACATGATGTCTCTTCACGAGATACGAACACGAGAAGTCAACGACACGCCTTTTATTTTCACGTTGAAATGTAAACGACATCACGTGTGATATTTCTCTTTTAAGATGAAAAATAAAAGGGTATACTCATGATAAAAGAAAAAAATTCGACTCTGATGCAGCGGGATGGACTAACAAGCCCAATCAAATCCATGGCTGAAGGGGAAAAAAGAGCCGAGCTTTGTAAAATTACTACATTTCAATATTCAAGTCTGCCCATTCTCCAGAGTAGAGAAACAGATAATCCTATATTACATAAAACGTTGCATTTAGACCCTAGGAGGAAATTAAACCACAAATTCAAAATCCACTTAAACAAACCACACGACAACAAATAAGATAAACGACTCACAGAAGCAAGAAAAGTAATATTAAAGGAAAAGTGATAGCCACAGCCACCGAACAATAAATCCCCTCCATCAAACTCATCCCTAAATGTTAGGGTTAATTACGTTATTATACTTTGCATTTTAATTTTTTTTGTTTAGTATATACCATACGATTTGGTTGTTATAAATATTGAATTTTATATTTTAAACTTGTAATAAATTTATACCTTTACGAGTCAAAGCATTAATTTTGATGATTGATTTTACTAAAATACCCTTAAAAACATTAAACATAAATATTTGAAAAAAAACAATTCAAATTTAAAACTTATTAAAATGAATGACTCTATTAACAAAGATTTAAAATTGATTTTTTAAATATTTCTTATCATAGTTATTAATTTTAATTAGTTCTAAATTTAAATTATTTTTAATATATAACTTTAAAGTTTAAAAGAGTACTCTTGTAAACTCAAAATAAATTTTTGACTCAAAGAAAGTATAAATTTATTACAAGCTATACATCTGAAGGTCAATATTGATAACAACTAAAAATAGGTATAAATTGAACAAACAGTTAAAATATAATGTATAAAAATGTAATTATCTCTAAATGTTATTAAAATTAATGATACGAACCCCACCAACTTGTGACGAAACCCGAAACAAGGATGATGCCTAGGACCGTTCTACAATCAGATTCGGATGGAAAACCTCGACTCAACACCTATAAAAAGATGTGAACCTTGGTATACAGGAAGACGCCACAATCAAGGATGGAAAACTCGATTGATAAATCAAGGAATGAACGCCACAGAGAAATCTAATAAGTTAGAATAAGTTCTCAAAGAACCAAAGAGAAACTGCTCTTAATTTTAATGAATTATAATCTACCCTTATTGAATAAAAAATGTACAATATATAGGCCAAGGGCCACGAAATTTTCAGTCTAAAAACACCCTAAAAAGGCCTAAGGCAACTTACCCCAAATCAGAAAAAGAAAGTAGGAAAATAACCCTAATAGCTAACCTAAATTCGTCCCTAATTACATGGTAGGCAATCTGATTTTAATCCCTTAATTTTCAGCCTATTACACACCACTAAAGAAAAGGAAACAAGCAAATAAATCATTTTGGGAAACTAATAACTAAAATAGGAAAGTAAGCTATGACTTAGCCTATGACTTGGTGTTCAAGTCTTTACATATCAGATTTCCCTTCCATATGCACCTATGGACTTTCTTGAACTTGAATCAAGCTTGTTAAGGCCTTAGAAATTCGTTCATCTCCATCAATTGGCCTCCACGTGCATGCCTGAACCCAAATCCCTTGAATCAGTCCACTTAATGCATTTTGAAGTTTTTTTGCACATGCTCTTATAACTGGACCAATGGGAACTTGGATAGGATCCGCATTCCATACTCTCGTGCTTGCTATGTCCTCATCATTCCTCTCCTCTTGAAAAGGATTTGTCCTCAAATCAAGTTCATCACCTGCAACAAAAGGACTCAAATCCGAAACATTGAAAGTAGCACTCACATTATACTCATATGGCAAGTCGCTTATATATATGCGTTTTCGTTGATCCGTTCCAAGACTTGGAAAGGTCCATCTCTTCTAGGTAGCAGCTTGGATTTCCTTTGAGTCAAAAACTGCTCCTTTCGCATGTGCAACTAAACCCAATCACCAGGTTCAAAGACTACCTATTGTCAGCCTTTGTTGGCTTGTTTGGTATATTACTCAGTTCTTTGTTCGATGTGGAGCTTTGCTTTCTCATGAATCTGCTTGACAAGTTCAGCTTTTCTTTTCCCATGTAAATTCATACGCTCAGACAAAGGTAATGGTGATAAATCCAAAGGAGTTAAAGGATTAAAACTATAAATAATTTCAATTGGTGAGAATTTAGTAGCAGAATGAACAGAATGATTATAAGCAAACTCAACATGAAGTAAACACTCTTCCTAAGTTTTGATATTCTTTTTAATAATAGCCCTTAACAAAGTAGACAAAGTCTTATTTACTACTTCAGTTTGACCATCGGTTTGAGGATGACAAGTAGTTGAAAACAACAACTTTGTTCCTAACTTAGCCCATAAAGTCTTCCAGAAGAAACTCAAGAACTTAGCATCTCTATCAGAAACAATTGTTCTAGGCATGCCATGCAATCTTACAATCTCTCTAAAGAACAAATCAACAACATGGGAAACATCATCAGATTTGTGACATGGAATGAAATGTGCCATCTTAGAAAATCTATCCACCACCATAAAAATTGAATCTCTACCCCTTTTAAACCTAGGCAAACCTAACACAAAGTCTATTAAAATATCAATCCAAGGCTCACTAGGAATGGGTAGTAGGGTATATAAACCATGGGGTTACACTCGGGATTTTGCTTGCCTACACGTGACATATCTACCACAAATTCTCTTAACATCTTGTTTCATGTGTGGCCAATAGAAGTGTTCTTGTAAAATGGCTGAGGTCTTAGCAACTCCAAAATGTCCCATTAAACCTCCCCCATGTAACTCTCTCACTAGTAAATCTCGTACAGAACAATTTGGTATGCACAATTTATTTTCTCGAAATAAGAAATCTTATGCCTAAAGTACTTACCATTGGCTGTCTTTTCACAAGATACATACTCTTCACTAAAGTCATGGTCTAAAGGATATAATTCTTTAATATGTTCAAAACCCAATATTTTTGTAAAAACCTGGATTTTGAGAGGGCAATTTGGACATTTTACCAATTTTTTGGATATAATATTAGGAGGATTAATTTGTAAAAATTGTGTGCAGAAGGACTAAATTATAATTTTTAGGGGACAGAATTGATATAGATTTGAAGATTTGGGGACTTATGTGCAATTTTTGAAAAATTATACTGCCCCATAAAATAGAGCCACGTGCCCTGTTATTTCCCTCTCTCTCTTCTCTCTCTCTCTCTCCCAGCCCGACGCTCTCTCTCTCTCTCTCTCTCTCAGATCTCCCTCAGCCAAAGAAGGACCACCGCCGCAGCTCACCTCCAGAGCGTCGTCCGCCCGTGCATCCCACCGGCGAAGCTCCCCTGTGCCGCGCCGAGTCGACACTGACTAGTTGCAGCCGTCGGAGAAGCCCACCAGAGCCAAAGAAGAGAAAGTGGTCGCGGAGGAGTTTTCGTTGCCGGCGACAATTCCGGCCTCCGTTTGACCTCAAACCGAGCTCGTTGGATTTATCTCGTCATAAGGATTGTCAAGGTATATATATCTTAACCCCATAAGGCCCAAATCAAAAGTTGCCATGTTTGGATATTTTGAGTTTAAGTTTGACTTTTTGATATTGTCGTTGGATTATGTTTTTATTGTTATTTTTGGATTATACTCGGAAAATGGGGAAGTTTGATATATATATTGCCTATGTTTGGTGACCAGCATGGAAATCGAGATCCGACGGTCGAGATTTATCTCGATTTACATGCCATCGGCCCAGTATGGGCCCGACCCGAATCAGACAAGTTATATGTCTAATCTAGCTATTTTAAGTGCTAGGAATTCAGTGAAGATGTCCACTTGTGGAATTGAAGCTCCGGTGAGAAGTTGATTTTTTGCAAGAGGACGATCGAGGGCTTGGAATTGGTTCCTGACCCTCCGAATGATCGTCAATGATACCTTGAGGATTCAATAACGTGGTATCACTATTCGAGAGAGGTAGAGACTCAATTATCCCTGTTTTATATCGTTTTCGAATAAAACTTATTTTTTGCAACATATGAGGACAAATGTGATTTTTAGTTTTTTTGAACATCTGTGATAGGAATTGATTGTATGATGTATACATATTGTATTGCTCTGGGAATTTTCTGAGTACAGGTTATTTTGGGTATATTAAAAATATGGCCGTTATACTACACGTTATCCTATAAGACCTAGTATGTTGATTTTATTGAAAAATCTGAGCATGATTATTTTCACACTTTAGTTCTGTATTACACGTATTATAGGATCATACATGAGCACCGTGTTAGCATCATGGCTTTACAGTGTGGCGCTGCGTGCCTTACCGTCAGTGTAGAGTCCATGAACCCTCCTGGAGTTTTGTTACTTCTGATTACCTCCCTATTTAGCAGGCGTAGGCAATTTGATTGCCCCTCCAGATTTGGTAGGTGACAGATGGGTGTCCCCTCCGGGTATGGGCTTAGGTGTCAGGCAGGCTGTTAGGCATACTTAGTGCCATTATCCTGGGTTTCCACAGATGAGAGGATGTGAGCTCATGGGTATGGGTTGATTTGTGTCATGTGCATATAAATTGAATGGTTTTGATTACACTGCTTTATATATATATATATATATATATATATATATATGTTTTGGACTAAACTAACCATGCAGGAATTCTCCATCACTAAAATATTTTTGACCGGATAATTATTTTTCCTACTTGGCATTTTATGCTCATCCCCCTACCTTCTTCCTCAGGTGGTGTCCAGTGCGATCTTGGTCATCAAGAGGAGTAAGAGATCATCTTGACTGTAGTTCGTTATCTTGGTAATGCTTGGAGTGCGATGTCATGGTGTTTGAATTGTTTGGATTTCGTTTAGCATTGAATCAAGATTACTACACTCTGTCTTTGTCTGTGAACTTATGTATGTCATTTTGGTGTTTGATTTTTGACATGGATAATGATGATGCTTGGACTTATATTTGATTTCGTGTTTTTAAATAATTATTCGATCTATGTTTAATGGTGTATACGAACTGTGGGAGTGGTTCACGGGATGAAATTCCAATTATTTAATTTAAATGGACTTTTTTTATAAAACTAGAACTTTTGTCACTTTTTAAATAAATCAAGGAATTTCCCACCTTTGTGAAATTCCCCTTCTGCCACTGGCTCGGGTTTTGGGTCGTGATAATTTTAGTATCAAGAGTAGAAAGTAATACGTACCTGCAACAAAATGCATCTGCGACAACGTTTTCCTTACCTTATTTATATCGAATAACGTACTAAAATGTCTCAATGAACTCAACCCATTGGGCATGTCTCTTGCTGAGGTTATATTGGCCTCCCAGGTATTTTAAGGACTCATGATCGGTATGAATCACGAACTCTTTAGGCCATAGATAGTGCTACCATGTCTTCAAAGCCCTAACCAATGCATACAACTCCTTGTCATAAGTCAGGTAGTTTAAGGCTGCCCCACTTAGCTTCTCACTGAAGTAAGCAATTGGTCATCCCTCATGCATTAAAACTGCACCTATACCGATAGCTGAAGCATCACATTCAGGGCTCGAAAACTCAGTGAACAATACATGATCAATTTAGAGTTGTAGGCCTCGGAATAAGTTTCGATTTGATATATAATAATAGTCGTTTTGATACCTAGATCAAAAGTTAGGACCATTTTACTGAACCACCCTAAAAAATCTCTAATTCAGCCACTGATTCTTCTCTTTTTTTTTTTTTGAGAACCAGATAATAGCTGAAAACACAAGTGCTAACTAAAAGATATAAAGATATAAATTCGGATTCAAAAGCAAACAAGCAATCTGAATTGCCTACGACTAGAACAGATCGAGTTTATATTTTTTTTTTGGACGATTTAGATGAAAGAAAGAAGAAAGAATATAGACTAATTTTGACTAGAAAAAAAAGATAAAGGATAGATTAAACCTGAGACTAGAATTTGGCACTCTGATACCAAATGATACGAATCCCGCCAACTTATGACGAAACTCAAAATAAGGATGATACTTAGGACTGTTCTACAATCAGATTTGGATGAAAAATCTCGACCTAACACCTATAAAGAGATGTGAACCTTGGTATAAAGGAAGACGCTACAATCAAGGATAGAAAACTCGATTGATAAGTCAAGGGATGAATGCCACAGAAAAATCTGATAAGTTCGAATAAATTCTCAAAGAACCAAAGAGAAATTGCTCTTAATTTTAATGAATTGTAATCTGCCCTTATTGAATGAAAAGTATACAATATATAGGCTAAGGGCCACGAAATTTTTAGTCTAAAAATACCTTAAAAACGCCTAAGGCAACTTATCTAAAATCAGAAAAGGAAAGTAGGAAAATAACCCTAATAGCTAACCCAAATTCATCCCTAATTACATGGTAGGCAGTCTGATTTTAATCCCTTAATTTTCAGCCTTTTACACACCACTAAAGAAAAGGAAACAAACAAATAAATAATTTTGGGAAACTAATAACTAAAATAGGAAAGTAAGCTATGACTTGGCCTATGACTTGGCATTCAAGTCTTTACGTATCAGATTTCCCTTCCATATGCATCTATGGACTTTCTTGAACTTGAATCAAGCTTATTAAGGCCTTAGAAATTCATTCATCTTCATCAATGGGCTTCCACGTGCATGCCTGAATCCAAATCTCTTGAATCAGTCCACTTAATGCATTTTGGAATTTTTTTGCACGTGCTCTTGTAATTGGACCAATGGGAACTTGGATAGGATCTGCATTCCATACTCTCGTGCTTGCCATGTCCTCATCAATTAATCTTCATTGTCATTTCATGTATTTGAAATTCTTTAGATACCCATTGTATAATAAATCATAGAACACCTTACAATATCTTTCCAGCACTCTATTGTACTCAACCAAGATGTTGACGTGGTCGAAAATTATCAACCGACAATCGTGACCACGCTTATTTCACTCAATATTTTTCTGTTAAGAACAAGACTTGAGATAATTTTAGAATTCCAAAAATTTTATTAAACGAAGGTTCTAATTTTGTAAATAATTTATACTTTATCCATTTTCATCACATGCTTTAAAAGATGGTCAACATTGATAATGCCAGGAAAATGAGGTGCATGACATTTCTTCCTGGTATTGACTCGGGTAGGAGAATTTCGCATGACATTCCTTCCATAGCCTATGATTGGTAAAGAAGAAAAGAGAAGGAAGTAAAAAATAACTGAAAAATTTATTTATTAACTTATTTTAAAAGATTGTTTAGTAGGCAAAGTGGTTAAAAAAAATTAGGATAGAGCTGACATAATATTTCTCCTTTAAAATGAAGAGAAAAGAGAAAAGAAAAAATTGTATTAACTAATAGGAGGTTGATTTACTAATAACTTAGGGATAAAATAGTATAACTACATAGAAGAGAAAAGATATTTTTCTTTAGGGGTATTCAAAAAAACTGGTGCACAATAGAAACTAACTGCATCGCACCGTATTGCACCGAAATCAGTAGTTTTTTTCTATATACAATTGGTTATGGTTTAGAAAAACAACAAACTGATGGGTGCGATGCGGTTTATGATGATTGAAGTCGGTTTCAAACTGAACTGGCCGAAATATTTATAAATGTATATTTTTGCAATTATTTTTATCTCATTGATTAGTTTTGCCAATAGCCTAACTCAGTAACCCATTCTAAACCTAATCCCAACTAAACACTCAACTTAATTTATCTAGGTTAATCACTTAACAGTTAATAAAACATAAAATACACTCTCTCGTACAACTCTTCCATCCCACTGTTAGTCACACAGCCGCAACCTGCAACCCTCAATGCCTTAACCTCCTCCTTCTCCTTTCTCGGCTCTCGCCAACTCACCAGCCTCGCCTTAGGCTCAACTTGCTACACAGCCAAGAAAGCAAGCTCATCGTCTCCTAAATCGGTTGTCGTCTCTCTCATCGGCCCTTTTCGGTCGCTTGCTCACTTCTGCACTTCACATCTGCACCTCTGCACTTCGTATTCGCCCACTCTCCTCGTCTCTCTCTCAGTTTCTCACTCACTCGCTAGCTCACTCACCTGCCTTCTCACTAGCTCACTCACCCACTGTCTCGCTTGCTCACCCACCGTCTCGTTCGATCACCAGCTCAGCCTCTCTCGTTGCCTCTCTCGCTCAGTCACTCTCGGGCACTTTGTCTCAGTGTCTCTCTCGGCAAAACCCAGACCCAGCTCACTGAGCTCAGTTTCTCACTTGCTCACTCATTTATCGTCAAGGTTCCATCCGTTAGCCGTACTCTCTCGGTTGTCTTTTCTCTCGTGAAGAGCTCTCTCGGAGACTCGGATAGTCATTCGCCCCTATTCAGTCACTTAGATCGGATTATCAACATATGGAATAGAGGGATTTATTTGTTGCTCTGAGAATAGAGGAAAATGGACTAATTTTGTGAGTATAAATCTTTTCGTTGATATAAATCTTTTTTGCTTGTTTGTGTATAATTTTTGTTGTATTTAATATTTAGGGATTTTAACACTAATTAATTGTTGATTTGTGTTTATGATAATAGATCATACTATCATAGATCAACGCTGCCAACACATTATAATGCCATCGGCTCTTCACTCTTAGGTTTCTTTCAATCTCAGGTTTAAATTTGAATTACAATCTTAGATTCCCGCTCCCCCTGGTTTGGTTGATAAAATTTGCTCTTTCTTTTGTATTCTTGATTACTTTATTTTTTTTTTGATTTTATCTTGGTGCGTATATAATCTGTGTTTGATAGATAAAATTGATTTCTGTTTATGTTAACTGTTAAATGAGTTTGAATAGACTAATTAATATAATTGTAAGGAGAATGAACAAACTAAATGAACCGATTTTATGCTATTGTAATTATTAACAATTATATTTCATTTTGATTATAGTATGTGATCATGTTTAAATTTTATATTTGTTAGATGAAAGATAGTAGAACTATCACACCTTTTGTGAAAAATCCCACCCTTAATTTAACTACTAGTTGTAAGAGTAAGCCTCCATGGCCTCCTAAGGCCAAATAAGAAAAAAAGAAAGTTAGGCATGTGTCAGAAGTTTGGGATCATTTTACCAAAAATGAGTATGACCCTACTGACCCTAGGACTGTGTGTAATTATTATGATAAAGATTATTCCAGTGATAGTAGGAGAAATGAGAATAGCACTCTTTGGAACCATTTGAATAATCAGTGTAAGAAATATCCCCTTAGATTGGCAGATAAAAAGAAAAAAATATTGTTTATTAAAAAAAAAAAGGTGATGAAAGTGTTGGTGGTAGCAATCTTGTAGCTATAGGATTTAGTTAAGCAGCTTGTAGGATTGCATGTGCAAAGATGATTGTCATTGATGAGTTTCCTTTTAGGTTTGTGGAGCAAGAGGGCTTTAGAATGTTTTGTAGCATTGCATGCCCAAAGTTTGATCCTCCATCGTGAATTACAATTACTAGGGATTTCATTAATCTTTACAATGATGAGAAAAAAAAGTTAAAGTCTTATTTTGTAAAGAATTCACAAAGACTTTCCCTTACCACTGACATATGGACTTTTTATTCAAAATGTCAATTATATGGTGTTGACAGCTCACTTTATAGAATCGAAATGGAATATGCAAAAGAGGATTTTGAATTTTTGTCCAATTCCTAATCATAAAGGAGAGATAATAGGTAAAGCAATTAAGGCATGCTTAAAATAATGGGGTATTGAGAAGGTATTTACAATCACAGTCAATAATGTAGCTTCTAATAATGGGGCTATTAGTCACATAAGGAAGAGATTGCAAATTTGGAAGTGCCATTTGTGATAGAGAGTATTTACATGTGAGATGTTCAGCTCATATTCTAAACTTGATAGTACAATATGGTTTGAATGAGTTGGACAATTCTATTGCAGCTATCCGTAATGCCATTAGTTATGTTAGAGCTTCACCTTCAAGGTTGGCTAGATTCAAAAGTTGTGTAAAAAATATATATAAAGATGAAAAGGCTCTTGTTTGCTTAGATGTGCCAAGTAGATGGAACTCCACTTATTTAATGTTGGAGCATACATTGAGATCTATTGATGCTTTTAAGTTGTTGGAAGAGAAAGATAGTTTTTATTTGCAATATTTTTGTGAGGAAGATAAGCATGGGAAAAAACCTTTGGGGCCACCAATGAGTAAAGATTGGGAGAATTGTAGTAAATTTTGCAAGTTTTTGAAAACATTTTATGAAGCTACTTTAAAGTTTAGTACTTTCTTGTATGTTACTTCCAATACTTATTTTCATAAAATTTCAATAGTGCATAGAAAACTAATCAATTGGTATTCGAGTAAGGATTCAATATTGACGAATATGGCTACTAGGATGAAAGTAAAATTTGATAAGTATTAAGGTAACATTGAAAGACAAAATATTCTTCTTTATATCACAGTGGTCCTTGATCCTAGGCACAAATTGAAATATATACATTTTTATTTGAAAAAACTCTATAGTGAGGAAGAGTTAAGATTATCATGACTACTATCAAGAATTGCATAACAAAGTTAGTGAATCACTATGCAACAAATAAATTCAAAGTGTAACAAAGTAACAATAGTCAAACTGTTGGGTCATCTTCTCAAGAGAAAATAAGTGTGATAGATTCTGATGATGAAGATTCTTTTGACTTGGAATCTGAGTTTGATAAAGAATGTGCTGAAGATGAGTCATTAGGCTTGAAAAATGAGTTTGATAGATATCTTGCTGAATATGTTGAGGATAGAAAGAATCCAAATTTTGACATCTTAGAATGGTGGAAAGTGACATCATCAAAGTTTCCCGTTCTTGGTACAATTGCTCGAGATATTCTCGCTATCCAAGTTTCAACAGTTGCTTCGGAGTCTACTTTTAGCACTGGAGGTAGGGTGCTTGATTGTTTTCGAAGCTCGTTGAGCCCAACAATGGTTGAAGTTTTGATTTGTTGCCAAAATTGGTTGAGATCCAAATCCTTACCATTGGACATAGCTCCAATTTTAAAAGAGATTGCAATATATGAAAGTGTTGTCAGGTAATAATTTCTTTACACATTAAGCATATTTGTTATTTTGTATTACTTATTAACTATTCATTGTAATATTATATTTGTCTAACTAAATGTTTTTTCTTTGTAGAGACTTTAATTATGACATCTGAAGTAGTAAACTTTGATTAGAATTGATGTTAATTCCCAATCCAATCATATTCTTTTTTTCCTTATATATATAATTATGTGCAATGGGTATTGAAGTGTAATATTTATATATGTCTAATACTTTTTATTTTTTTTATAGCATTGAAGTTTTTTGAAGTTTGAATTTTAAAGTCTTTGTTGGTGTTGTAACTTGTACTACTATTAAGTTATCTTAGACTTATGGTTTGTATTTTGTAAGTTATTTGTTATTTATTTTAAGATATTCTAGATGTTGGATTTCGATTGGGTTGTAATTTTTTATGATTAATATTTTGGATGATGGTTTATAATTATTTTTGGTTTGATTTTTGACTTTTAATTTGGTTGTAAAAGATGTGATATATTTCTTTTTTCTTTGTTTTAAAACGTATTTTTTTTTTAAAAAAATAAAGTTTAAATAGTAAAGCCCAATTTGTTAAAATCTAAATCCGTCGTTATAAAAGTCCAAAAATTCAAACTATGGAAACCGCCCAGACTGCACCGCAAAGTGTAGGTGCGGTTGGGTAATTTTGACCAACCACGACAGACTGCATGGTCTAGTGATTTAACAAAATCGTACATATAATTTGGTGCATATGAGGGGTTCAAACCGCCCAAACCGGACTATGAACACTCCTATTTTTCTTTGCATCCTTTACATTTTCTTGCCATTCCAAATTTTCATTTCCTGGGAAGGAAGAGGGATGCAACCGAAATAACATAAGCTTGAGAGGAAATTTCAGATATAATGACAAAGCCTAGGGACTTGGAGTATTACCTTACCCATAAAATAAAGCATAAAGCATAGGGTATCACGAAATAAAGCGACTCATGTTGGTTATTCTCTCCAAGACCCCGAGTCACACTCCTAGTAAAATTCTCCCCCTAACCCCAAGCTATTTCAAAGCCGCTTCCACCAAGGAAACCCTAGAAATTTTCAATCCAGCAAATCCATCTTCCCCCCCCAAATCAATCAAAATCAAGATCTGTCTGGGAAGCTCTTCTTCAAAGCTGGAACAATCATAAACTGAATACCACCAAATCCTGATTGTTCCATCTTCCCCCCCAGTGGAACTGTGAGTTTTTCAACTTAATATTTATCCTTCTTCGTCTTCACTTTCGCAGATCTATTAGCTTATTCTTTTCTCGCATTGAAATGTTTCTGAATACGTGTTCTACTATTCTGGGTCGTTAGACAATATCTGGGTTTTTCTGATTTTGTTTCACATGTGACACGTATCGCATGTATATATATATATATGTAAGTGAGTTTTATAGATCATGTTGTGTGTCGGTTTTTCTGGGTTTTGATTTGAATTGTTTAATTTGAGTGATTGATCTCATTCCTGGGTTTTAATTAAGGTCCTTTCAGTGATAGGAAATTAGAATACAAAATCGCTGCTACAAATTTTTGCTGGAATTAACTGCTCAAATGGGTGATAGCAATTCTCCTCCCGGGTCTCCTAAAGAAAACCCAGATCATGATTCTGATCCAAACCAGCTTGCTAAAGACGATACCGCATTGGAAACTATTGTTAGAAAGTTCCAAGACACGATGTCCGTTGGCAAGAGACACAAGTTTTGGGAAACCCAACCTGTTGGCCAATTTAAGGATAAGGAGGATACTAGTTTGCCTGAGGGTCCCATTGAGCCTCCCACGCCATTGTCCGAGGTCAAACAAGAGCCTTACAATCTTCCGAGTCCTTATGAATGGACAACCTGTGACATGGACTCTGAAGAGACTTGCAATGAGGTGTATGTTCTTTTGAAGAACAATTACGTCGAGGATGACGAGAACATGTTTCGATTCAATTATTCAAAGGAGTTCCTCAGGTGGGCTCTGCGCCCTCCGGGTTTCTACAGGAGCTGGCACATTGGTGTTCGCGCAAAGGCTTCGAAGAAGCTGGTTGCTTTTATTACTGGAGTCCCTGCTAGAATCCGGGTCCGCGATGAGATTGTGAAAATGGCAGAAATCAATTTTTTGTGTGTTCATAAGAAGCTTAGGTCGAAGAGACTTGCGCCTGTCATGATCAAGGAGGTCACACGGAGGGTTCACTTGGAGAATATATGGCAAGCAGCTTACACTGCTGGGGTGGTTCTTCCAACTCCTATCACAACTTGCCAGTACTGGCATAGGTCTCTCAACCCAAAGAAGCTTATTGACGTTGGGTTCTCAAGGCTTGGTGCGAGGATGACAATGAGCCGAACTGTAAAGCTATACAAGTTACCAGATTCACCAGCTACTCCTGGATTTAGGAAGATGGAACGTCGTGATGTGCCTGCTGTAACCCGGTTGCTTAAGAACTACTTGAGCCAATTTGTTGTTGCACCAGATTTTGATGAAGATGATGTTGAGCATTGGCTTCTTCCGACTGAGGATGTAGTGGATAGTTTCCTGGTCGAGAGCCCAGAGACTCATGAGATCACTGACTTCTGCAGCTTCTACACTCTTCCATCATCTATCCTTGGCAATCAGACTTATTCAACTTTGAAAGCTGCTTACTCATATTATAATGTGGCCACTAAGACTCCATTGCTTCAGTTGATGAATGACTCTCTTATTGTAGCAAAACAGAAGAATTTTGATGTTTTCAACGCTTTAGACGTCATGGAGAACGAAACTTTCTTAAAGGAGCTGAAATTTGGACCAGGTGATGGTCAACTCCATTATTATCTGTATAATTATCGGGTACGTCAAGAGTTGAAACCGTCGGAGCTTGGTTTGGTACTCTTGTAGTGTGGCATTAGTCTTTGGTTTTAGCTTTGCATTCAGAATTAAAACAAACTATTTATCTGTTTTATTGTCGTTAGTATTCTTGTCATGTTTTCTTTGCAACAACAAAGGATGAGATTTTGTTATGCATGGCTATAGAGCGAACGTGTTGAGATGGCTTTTATGGTTGGGTAATAAAACCTTGTTTGTCAACAATGAAATGGCACCTTGATATATATATTTTTTTTTCTGGGAACGAAAAACAGATCGAACTGAGATGGGAAGATGTTTGTTGAAATTTTCCGTTTTATTGCGTTGTGCTAATTCATTATACTCTCTCCTACACACAGTGTGTTCTAACTTATGTTATATTGGTATTAACTGTCATCATTTCGTCATTTTCCTTTTCATTGCTATACTAGGTTCTTTCTTTCATTTCCGCTTGTATCTATTAACGTTTGGTTTGATACTAACTTCAATCGATGCCAACTGTGTTGTTAACGTTATTGTTCGTTGCGTTGTTTTGAATTTTTCATTCAGAATTAACTAAAATTGCTTGCATAAGGGTTGAAAAATTAGACGCTCAAGAGTCAAGAAACCTCGGTTTAATTATTTAATGCCTTTGCTGGATTTGTAGTTGCCTTTTTGGGGTTCATTTTTCTTGTGGAATGTATTTGCTCATTTATTAGTAATCAATTTGAAATCAACTTTCAAGGTGTTTAGAAACAATTGGTGAGGATAATGTTTTAAGAGTAGCGATCCAGGGGGACCATTGCGGCAAAGGAAGATGAACTTCTGTGGTGACAGTCGATATTACTATTTACTAAGCACTTTTGGGATAATTTTTATTTCTCGGAACTAGAAGTCTAAGAAAATCTTAAGATCTTTCTAACTGATTAAGAAAAGGTATTTTGACAATATATTAAAAACTCCTAAAAGGGTATTTTGACAATTCAGTAAAAGCTCCTAAAAGTAACTGTTGAGTCACCATGCCAAACGGGAGTCCAAGGGCTTTACTTCTAGTGCTAAGCCAAAGCAAACGCCACGATCTACCATTCCCATGTTTAAAATTCAATGAAATGTATTGATAGAAGACAAAACATGCGTTCGTTTCAAATAATGCGACAAATAGTAAAGCCAAGAAGGCAAGAGCGGTCAGGCCAGCACATACATCAATGTCTAGCAATTTTTCTCGTCCTATCTCATTTTTTTTTTCAGTGCGAAAAAATAAGAAAGGCTAATTATGATTCTTTTCTTAAAGAATTCCGTTGATATTGTGAACTTTTAACTTTTGTGCCTCTCTTTTTTATTTTTTCCTTCTCCGCTCCTCTCTTCTGAGCACGCCTCTCTAATATTTTAAAATTTTTTTTCATACATTTTATAAATTTTTGTGATATACAAAAGTACATCTCGTTAAATATTTTTCAAAAAAATTATTTTCCCACCGAAAAAGGAAAAAACAACTTAAAAAGAAAAGTGCAACTTATTGGTACCTAAACCAAAAAAAAAGATTCTTGAAGATTTGGTTCTCAAAAAAAAAAAAAAAAAAACACACACACACACAGTTAGTTTCCAAAAACAAAAATAAAAAAAAAAAAAAATGAACCCTTAAAAGAAAGAGTTACTGTACAGCTGGTTCCCTTCCATCGCAAACTATTGGTTCACCAAAACGAAAAAAAAAACTTAAAAAAATATAAATATCAATAGCATGAAGAAAAGAAAACATTAATAATCACAAAATCTATCTAAACCTTTCTAATAAAAATTTAAAACAAACAACACCAACTAATCAGAAATCTAATTTCTATTTTCTTTTAAACACAAAATAAAAACATAGAAAAAACAATAGTATTGAAATTGAAAATCTTACCTTATTACATTCTAAATCGTTAGGATGGTCAAAACCTTCGGTATTCACAGTTCTATTTTTATAAAAATTGAATTGAATAAAATCTTATTTTGTTTTTTTTCTTTTAAAGTTTTGGGCAAACTACCATACAATTACGTGTATTTGGGGAGTGAGCTGAGAGACGAAGATTTTAATTGTTTATTGCTGTACGAGGATATTCATATCAATTTATTAGAATATAATTTTATAAATAATTAATTCCTTAAAAATGAGGTGGAGAGAGAAAAAAAAGAAAAATTAGGTTAAATATGCATCATAAGAGGCATATTTTGGCACATATGCTTCTCTCAATAAAACTCTGAAAAATATGCATATACCTACCTGAAATGTCACTTCTGCCCTTAATAATTGGTTTATAATGTATATGTCGCTCTTCTCCTCTTTAACCAAGCTGTAACTCCTTATTCCTCCCTCTATATCCTCACAATCTTTCCTGTAATCTCATGTTTGAATTTATCACACTGTCTAAGGAGCTGAAATTCTAAGAGCAGAAAAGAAGAAAAGAATAAAAGTTGAAAAAACAGAAAAAAGACGTGGCAGTAAGACGGAGGACGGAAATCCGCGAAATAGGTATGTAATTTATATGTTCAAATGTTATAGGTACTGTTTGAAATGGTTTTTAACTGAGTTTTGATATGTTACGAGTATAATTTATACATTAAAAATTATTTTCTGGGTCTAAGATTATCTGTAAAAGTCTGGATTTCTCAAAAAATAAGACTGCCTCAGTATAAGCATCGAATTTTAGATGTAATTTCGACCATATTTCGATGAAGTCTAAGATGTAAGAATTTCGTCGACTATATTTCGATTATAATTCGATGGTAGTCGAATTTTCGACCTAATTTCGATGACTATTCGATGGTAGTCGAATTTTCGACCTATTTTCGATGACTATTTCGATTATTTTTTTCGATGGCTATTTCGATTATTTTTTCGATCAATTTCGATGTATTTCGATTATAATTTCGACCAAATTTCGATGAAGTCTGAGATGTAAGAATTTCGTCTACTATATTTCGACTATAATTCGATGGTAGTCGAATTTTCGACATATTTTCGATGACTATTCGATTATTTTTTTCGATGACTATTTCGATTATTTTTTCAATCAATTTCGATGTATTTCGATTATAATTTCGACCAAATTTCGATGAAGTCTGAGATGTAAGAATTTCGTCGACTATATTTCGACTATAATTCGATGGTAGTCGAATTTTCGACCTATTTTCGATGATTATTTCGATTATTTTTTTTGATCAATTTCGACCAATTTTCGATGGCTAAAAATATAGATTCTTCCTTTTACATTTTATGATTTTTTCTGTTGAATCTAATTTCTTTTTTTTTTTTTGTTTTATCTGCAGAGTCACGTTTCAACATCATAGTTTTGTATAACGGTGAATGGATGTTTTCGTTAGAGAAAATATTATGGTCTTATATTGCTAAAGAAAGTAAGGCCATGAGTGTATGGATGGGTATAACTTTTGTGACCCTTGTAGATAAGTTGTATGAGGTGATTGGAGTTGATAAAAATCGTTTTGATTTAGAACTTAAGGTTGTTTATAAATGTGATGGTGGAGATGGAATCCCTATTCCTCCAACGAAGATTACCTCTGATAGTGACCTAGAAATTTGGCTTGAGGAGATGTCTTACTCTATTCAGAACCGTACTCCTTTATGTGTGTTTATTTTAACGAAGTTGACACCTATGGGTGAGGGTTGCAGTCAAAATGCTTCATTTGTGCCTGAAATAGGTGCAGAGAAAATAGATGAGTTAAAGGAATGCTTTGGTGAAGTAGCTAAGACTCCAGAGACAACAACATGGACTTTAAGTAGTCGAGTGCATAGAGTAAAAATAGTAGATAATGAAGTGAAGTGGAGTGCTCCCTTGTTTTCAGAGGGAGAATTTCCGCAGAGAACACCTAACAACTTGTCAGTTGGATCTTCTAATTCAGTGAAAATCGTGATCGGTCAACTATTTGAGAATAAGGATGACTTGAAGCTGAAGCTGCACTTGCATGCAATGAAGTACAATTTTGAGTTCAAGATAAAAAAGTCAGGCAAAGACTGTTGGTTTATAACATGTATAGACGATAATTGTACGTGGCGGTTGCAAGCTAGAAAGGTGGAGCAATCTGACATGTTTGAGGTGCGAAGATATGTGCCTGAACACACATGTTCGTTGACAATAAGGCATAAGGACAATAGACAAGCAGCATCATGGGTTATTGGACATTGTATTAAGAGAAAGTACACAAATCCACCCTAATTATGCCCCTCGATCAATAATCGACGATTTCTCTAAAGACTATGGGATTAACATGACATATGAAAAGGCATAGAGATGTAGGAAAAAAGCACTTCTGTATGTGAGGGGAACAGTGGATGGTTCATACTAAAAGCTGCCATCTTACCTATATATATTAGAGAAGACTAATCTAGGAACTGTTATGCATTTAGAGACCGATGAGATGGGATGTTTCAAGTATTTCTTCATGTCACTAGGTGCATCTATTCAGGGTTTTAGAACAGCATGCCGTCCTGTGCTATGTGTGGATAGATCCTTCTTAAACACAAACTGTGGAGGGACAATGTTGACTGCAATTGCACAAGATGCAAACAAGCAGTTGTATCCTGTTGCATTTGGAGTAGTCGACTCAGAGAACAACGACTCCTGGATGTATTTTACGTGAAACTAAAGGAAGCAATTGGAAACGTTGAGAACTTGGTCTTCGTATCGGACCGACACCCAAGTATTACGAATGTATTGTCGACTGTGTTCCCTGAAGCACACCACGGAGCTATGAATATCCAAGCAAAATTCAAGATTGATCATTGCCACAGTGAGTACTTCTTGGCGGCAAAATCCTATCGGATGAGTGACTTTCTTCATCATTTTGAGAAGATCAAGGTCAAGGATCAAGCCATTGCTAATTATTTAGNCGAAGTTGACACCTATGGGTGAGGGTTGCAGTCAAAATGCTTCATTTGTGCCTGAAATAGGTGCAGAGAAAATAGATGAGTTAAAGGAATGCTTTGGTGAAGTAGCTAAGACTCCAGAGACAACAACATGGACTTTAAGTAGTCGAGTGCATAGAGTAAAAATAGTAGATAATGAAGTGAAGTGGAGTGCTCCCTTGTTTTCAGAGGGAGAATTGCCGCAGAGAACACCTAACAACTTGTCAGTTGGATCTTCTAATTCAGTGAAAATCGTGATCGGTCAACTATTTGAGAATAAGGATGACTTGAAGCTGAAGCTGCACTTGCATGCAATGAAGTACAATTTTGAGTTCAAGATAAAAAAGTCAGGCAAAGACTGTTGGTTTATAACATGTATAGACGATAATTGTACGTGGCGGTTGCAAGCTAGAAAGGTGGAGCAATCTGACATGTTTGAGGTGCGAAGATATGTGCCTGAACACACATGTTCGTTGACAATAAGGCATAAGGACAATAGACAAGCAGCATCATGGGTTATTGGACATTGTATTAAGAGAAAGTACACAAATCCACCCTAATTATGCCCCTCGATCAATAATCGACGATTTCTCTAAAGACTATGGGATTAACATGACATATGAAAAGGCATAGAGATGTAGGAAAAAAGCACTTCTGTATGTGAGGGGAACAGTGGATGGTTCATACTAAAAGCTGCCATCTTACCTATATATATTAGAGAAGACTAATCTAGGAACTGTTATGCATTTAGAGACCGATGAGATGGGATGTTTCAAGTATTTCTTCATGTCACTAGGTGCATCTATTCAGGGCTTTAGAACAGCATGCCGTCCTGTGCTATGTGTGGATAGATCCTTCTTAAACACAAACTGTGGAGGGACAATGTTGACTGCAATTGCACAAGATGCAAACAAGCAGTTGTATCCTGTTGCATTTGGAGTAGTCGACTCAGAGAACAACGACTCCTGGATGTATTTTACGTGAAACTAAAGGAAGCAATTGGAAACGTTGAGAACTTGGTCTTCGTATCGGACCGACACCCAAGTATTACGAATGTATTGTCGACTGTGTTCCCTGAAGCACACCACGGAGCTATGAATATCCAAGCAAAATTCAAGATTGATCATTGCCACAGTGAGTACTTCTTGGCGGCAAAATCCTATCGGATGAGTGACTTTCTTCATCATTTTGAGAAGATCAAGGTCAAGGATCAAGCCATTGCTAATTATTTAGAAGAAATAGGCATTGAGAAATGGAGCTGTGCAAACTTCTCTGCCATTCGTTACAACATCATGACAAGTAATAACGCTGAGAGCTTTAATAACACGATTAGAGATGCATGGAAGTATCCAATCACAACTTTGGCAGAGTTTCTGAGGTATACACTACAAACTTGATTCTTTAAAAGACGAACATTGGCAATAGAATCCAATAAACCATTACCGAAAAAGATTGAGAAGAAATTGGAGGATCGTATTGAGGCTGCGAAGACTTTGATTGTTCAGCCTCTCAGCCACTATGAGTTGTATATCATGGACGGTGATAGAGATGGTCAAGTTAACTTACAGACAAAGACTTGTAGTTGTAGGAGGTTTGATTTGACAGGTCTACCATGTACGCATGCATTGGCGGCTACTCTAAATCGACGCATCAATCCATACTCCTTGTGTTCTTGGTATTATACAGTTGACGCATGGTTGTACTTATACGCAGAGACTATATATCTAGTGGGAAATGAAGAAGAATGGGATATACCTGATGATATTAGCAAATGTATGGTGGAACCACCTCCTTATAAACCAAAGGCTGGCCGGCCGAAAACAAAACGTACAAAGTCAAAAGGGAAGAAGATCATAATGCAACGCCATTGTAGCCGTTGCAGTGGAAATGGCCACAATCAGGCAACTTGTAGGTACATGATACCAACAGCTTCAAATAAATAATTTTGTATAGAAAATCAAACAACAAATGACGTATCTTGAGAATTTTGTATTATTAATTTTATCATTTTAATTTTAGGATTTTAAGTACAACGTTGTAATGAATAATTTTAATATTTTAGTTGGAATAAGTTTGGAATATTATTTACTTTATTATAATGATATAATGTTTTGAAAAAATTGCAATAGTCGAAAAATTCTCGAAAATGCATCGAAATTTCGAATCGAAATGCAATTGTTGAAAAATCATCGAAAATGAATCAAAATGCATCTAAATGTCATCGAAAACAGTGATGAATATTATCGAATTTCGACTCTGGTTAATAAGCTAAATTATATCTCATTCGTTTTGACTTCAATTTTTAACCTGAGTATGCACAATAACATAATACATGCACAATACATCAGCTACGCTATCCCAAATAAAATTATTTAAAAAAATGAGCAAAACTAACAACTATACAAAAATTTATTATACACCTATGGCTCTATATTCTGGTAAAATAAATCTACACATAATTTCTATCTTGAATGTTGCATAACATCATCAACAACGTTGGATAGTGGAATGTCGGCTAACAGACATTCCAAGTGCTTTACAACAAAAACGCCACAATCTCCACTGCAAAGACAAATAATTCTAGTTAGTGTCAAAATAACCAATTAAAGAAATGTTTGTTAATATCCTTATATTGTATTGAATTACTTCTTCGTTGTTTGTGGCACTACATTGGGAGGTAACCTTCTAACATCAAAATCACGAGGTTTCGTCGTTATAGTCAAATCAAGATCATCGCGATCAGTGACTCCTTCTATATTCAGCAGAAAGTATGACAACATCTTCATCATTGGACGCATGTCTTACTCGACACGTGCATCATCATATAATGCTTGGTCACAGTCATATACCGTGAGCATATGCACAGGAAGATCTATCTGCACAAGAACCCAGTGATTTGAACCGATGTTCAAGGGATAGTAAACTTCGTCAACCTCCGCCCAGTCACGTTGAAAATTATCTGCATCTCTTTTAGCATAGTCAGTAAGCTGGTCATCCCATAAAAACTTCGCTTTATTGGAGGTTCTTCGGAATGCATCCCACCAACCATTCATGCATGCAATGTAGACTGTATCCGTAAGGGCGACCTTCTTTCTATAAGTCTTTAGGAAAAGCCA
This sequence comes from Parasponia andersonii, assembly GCA_002914805.1. Taxonomy (NCBI): domain Eukaryota; kingdom Viridiplantae; phylum Streptophyta; class Magnoliopsida; order Rosales; family Cannabaceae; genus Trema; species Trema andersonii. Next base: position 227,547 of record JXTB01000464.1, read on the forward strand.
AAGGCGTTCTCGTATCAACCGAAAAGCTGGGTCAATATGCTACAAATGGAGAGAATACAATAACTTTTAAGTGAATATAAAAAAGGATTTCAAAATGAAGAAAGAAAAATTTAATTATAAATCCAATTACCTCACCTGCAAGCCACTTCCAAGGAGTCTGAAGGTGGAAAAAGAATCCAGTACTAGCATCACTAGTGGGAAGCTGGATTGGTTTCCGGTTATCAATAAGTCCTGCAAGCCATTTCCTAAATGTATCAAGCTGTTTTGCATCAATTTTCCAGAATGGGTTTGGTTTGCATGGATCATTAAACTTGAACTTCTTATTTGACGGATCGATGTAGTCAATGAGTCTCTTAGATCATTGGCCGACCCATTTTTTCCTTCCAAACTTAACTATAGCCACCTCAACTACTTGTAACTCTTTCACTCCCAGAGTTTGCTGCTCTTCAGGAGTGTGCTCTTTAGTGGGAGTACTTATGACAACATCTTCACCTGGCTGATATCCTTCAGGAAGGACATCCGACTGGGTGGCCTCAGATTCAGAACCAGTAAGCTGCCGATGTGCTTTGATTTTCTCCATCATCTTCAACAACCTATCAAGTTTATTATTGAGAATTACCTGCTTCGCCTTCAGTTCAGTCTGGTTTGCCTTCAACTCAGCGATGTCAGTCTTCAACTCAAGATAGAACTTATGTGACTGAGGTACGTCAGTGGATGGTTTCTCCTCTACTTTGTTTCTGGGAGCGTCAAAGATGCCCGCCTCCTCTGCAACTCACTTTGCTTCAGCCGCCTACTTCTTGTTCTCCTCCTCCTCCTCAACATCAATTCCCTCTTCCTCAACTCTAGTACTGCCGAGGCTATGGTGTGGATCGTGATATATATGTTCATAGAATTCTTTCTCAGCTTCCCGTGGATTCAATAACGCCTTTGTGACAAGCTGCAAGATAGTTCAAAATAAAATTCAATCAACTTATGAATTTATAAAATTAATTATATAGAATAAAATCAAATTTCCAGACTTACTTTCTTAATCTTGAATACATCAATACAATCCATCATTGATGGTGTTTTATTACTTGTCCATGACAGTATCCTTGGGAATTTGATGCCAAGGTTCTCAGAAAATGTACCAATAAGCTTGGGGATAGCCTCATAAGCCCAATACTGTAAAGCAATGCTAAACCCATATACTGTGTATTTAGCTTCTGTTGCAGATTTTACAATAGCTACGCAAGTGCACGTGCCGAAACAAGTAATATAGTAGTGAGTGAGTATCGTCTCCATAAGGATTGATTACCAAAATTATTTGTAAAATCTAAATGTCAAACGAGCTAGTTCAACGAATGAGAAATAAAGATTTGTAATAAAATAGCACAATTAAAAGATGCAAGCAGAAAAGTAAATATTAAGCAGAAAATAATGAGATCTAATCAAGTGAATGTGAATCAGTGGTGTGGATAAGCTGGGATTATTGAATCCTCCTTGGTTGCAAATCTGGGTTTAATTGCTGTAGCAACGCCCATGGCAAAATCACTCCAGTAACTGAAAATTCAATCTGTACATATTACTCTTCCGAATTCAATATGTTTAAGGTTCTTTTAAACCAGATTTGACATATTCCTATGCTAATCCAGTTCTCAAAACATCATTTATAGTATCAATTCTCAATGGGTTTGCATGGTAACAATATATTCCTATACCATTACTAATTCAAAGATCTACTAAAGAGATGATTGAATCATGCATCATTCAAGCTAAGTCCAACTAAGATTAACTTTTCCAGAATTAATCCTAATTTGTTTATCCTAAATATTGATGGCCAAGCAACAAAAGGAAATAATAGTTAAGCGCACTTGAACGAACTAGAAGAAAATACCATAAACGATTAAAACAACTTTAATCCATCATTACAACCTCAGATTCATCATAATCCTAGCTAAGGGAACTTAGCTCATGGTCTGAAATGTAAAAATCAGCAACCTAAAATACTCCATAGATTGCAGAAAATTCAAGAAAAGAAAAAGAAATTAAATACAAAGAAGATTAAAAGAGATAAAGAATGTGCTAGCTGGATGATGGTGGTTTAGCTCCTTGCTGCTGCCAGTACTCCTCCTTCTTCTTCCTTTCTTCTCTGTACTATTTTCTCTCTCTCCTTTCTTTCCTTTTCCGTATATCTCCCTTAGTTCAGCCGCCTCCCCTTCTTCTTACAGTACTCTTTTTCCTTTTATATTAGGATAAATGAGGTATCCTAGCACACGTGTCAGCCAAATAGAGGGGTAAGGACCACTTTTCTTCATTTCTCTTTAGCTGGTATTTACTTGTTAGCTGTCAGCACCAGCTGTACGAAATATATGCCAGCTTTTCAAAATAAACGCCAGCTGGAAATTGACTCTGCTGTTCAGTGTTGCTCTAGCGTGCTGCTGCAACAAAGTTGCTTCCAGCTTTGACTTAAGTTCAGCTTTCTTTCTAGGATGCTGCCATTTAATCTCTGCAGGGCTTAAGACCAGATTTCAGCAATTCTAATAAAAATCAAGGGAAATAAGATAGATATTAACTAGATTAGATCTTAAACATCAGCAACGCCAAAAACTAAAATAAAGTAAAGAAAGGCACCTAAACTATAAAATTTATTCTTCTAAAGCAACTAACCTAAGACTAAAAACACACAAGATAACTCTATTTTCATAGAGTTATCACACCCCCAAACTTGAATTGTTACTCGTCCTCGAGTGACAAAATAAAGAGAAACAACACATTACAAACACAAAAACATAAAAGACATAACGAGCTCTGGTATTCTGACAACAAGAAAATCATTCTTCATTTTTCTGCTTTACCCCAATATCTTCAGCCTATGATCAGAATCACCCTTCCTCAAATACTAGTTCAATCTATCACAAACTTACTCCCACATGTGCTTTTTCCTTTGGTGCGTGTGTGGAAACTATGGTTAGAATTCCATTGATTACTCAAGTCATATCAAAACATGATCATTGGGCCTAAATTTCTGGTTCCATAAGCTGATCTTGTAAATCTCTCACACTTATTCAAGATTCCTTAAGCTTCCCTAAGGTCTTCTAATCCATAGCTCTAGTGCATAGAAAAATTGGAAATTTCACACATAAAAGTAAGCTGAAACAGATATCCCCAACATCCAAGTCATGGCAATTCATCTCATAAACTTAAAATATTGGAGTAACAAAAGTTTCATAAACACAAATGTGCTGCAGCACACCAGAGCAACAAAACACAAAACGGAATTAACAAACAATCACACAAAACGATAGGAAACAACACACTAGACACTCAAAAGAAACGAAAAACACACCCCCAAACTTAAAATAAGCAGTGTCCCCACTGCTACACAAACTAAAATGCATATAAAGAAAGAAAAAGGAAAAGAAAAGTGGGTGAAAACTCCCTGTCACAATTACTCGGCAGCTTCATTGGACCCATCTTTATCAGATTTTGCTTCATATTCGTAGTCTAGGTCCTGAAGTAGCTCTTGTGGAAATGTTGGGAAAGTCGGGATGGGCCTGGTGAAATTGTTTTGCAGGGCCTTCTTCAGGGCGGTGTCCCGTTCCTTGGAATATGCCCAGAACTGCTGCTGCTGCTTGTGAGTGTGCTGCAGCAACGACATCATATGGTACTGTTGGACTTCCTGTTGACTTTGTCGCTGCTCCAAAGCCTTCAGTTGCTGCAGAATATCACCATTTGTTCTGTTGCTGGATGCTACAGCAGGTCTGCTGGTCAAGGGTTGCTGGGTCGATTCAGTTGGTCCTTCTTGTGTAATTCGTGCCACAGCAATGGCATCGATTTCACCAGTGTTGTGCAGCTTTTCTTCGTTGACCAGGAAAGGGGCACGGGCATTTCGGCATAACCGAGTGATTAGGGAGGGGAAAAATAAGGCCCCTGACTTCCGTGCAGCACATGCCCGCATCTCACTATGAATCATCCGACCCACATTAATAGACTTACCAGTCAGCATGGAGTATAAGAGCAGCATCCGATCCTTAGACACTGTTTTGCCGTGTGTGGTGGGCAGCAGACGGGATTTTAGAAAGTGGTACCACACTTTGGCAGCCGGGGTCAGCGCACTTCGAATGCAGGTGTAGGCACCTTGAGCAGAGACATTCCATTCAGCTCCTGCTGCAGCAACTGTCT
>JXTB01000464.1:238990-258055 GCA_002914805.1 Parasponia andersonii
GAAAATTTAGACCAGTTAATCGAAAATGCATCGAAAAAATGTCGGAATGAAATCAAAAATTTCTAAATCGTCTTCTACTACAAATGCCCTAAATTCAAAAAAAAAAACCCTCAAATCATATTTTGCTTACCTTCTTTTGGAGACTCATTTTTCTCAACGTAATTCTAAACAGTGAGAGAAATTTACAATAGACGGCACGACAAGTTTTCGTCTTCCTCGGTTAACGACACGATGGGTTCTTGACTCTTCAGATAAGGAGACGAAAGAGAGAGTTGGAGAGAGAGAGAAAAATGAGGAGTTTTTGAGAGGAAGCATATTTTCTTTTAGGTATTAGTAAAGATATTTTCGTCCGCAAACATATTTTTCAAATATTTTTTAACTTGTGCATATGAACCAAAATAAAGATATTACGTAGCATATTTAACCTAATTTCTCAAAACAAAAAAAAAAAAAAAGCAATAGAGCCACTTTTGACCGTTTAAGAAATGGAAAAAATGAAACCCATTAAAGGCCGGAAAAAAAGAAGATTGATATGAAATAAAATCCATCCAACCGTTCCATGAATACAGGTGACACTATTACAGCATCCAAATCTGTGATATTTGCTGTACGTGATTGATTCCCCTTTATATATTTTTATTATTTTTTTTTGAAGTCACAGTTTTCCCACCAATAGGTCCATGCTGAAAATGCACAAAATATTATTAGTATAGGTTAACCTAACTAAATTTTTTTTCAATTTGGTCGCATCTGAAGAGAAAAGAAAAGAAATAAAACAAGCAAAATTTACAACATCTAATCCAAGGGGTTATCTTCAAAAGTGGATAGGGCAATTTGTCTCTTACGCTGCAAGCACGGTTTCCCCTTGTGAACCTGTAAGGTTAGAGATATTGACATCTTGTTAAAAAGTTCTTGAAGTGCAAAACCTTGAGCAAAATAAGCAAGAGTCTAGATTTCAGGTAGTACATTTCTCAAAGATCTCCTTTGCCAACTGCAAAATGGATTCTGAGTCCTCGGCCATCTCGGAAATCCTCTCTGCCTCCTTCACTGCTTCAGCTGCCACAAAAGATCTGTTTTCTGCTTCAGCTATCTTGTAAGCGGCAGCTACTGCTGCTTCATCTACTACATCAGTACTGGTGGTCCTATGAACAGCAGTCTGTGACGGGCGAGGTTGGCTTCCTTGTTTTGGGGCAGGTGTCTTTGTCCCAAATGAGGCATCTGCATCACTTTTCATCTTGTAGCAATTTTGGATCTGCAATTTTTTCCCAAAAAATTTTAAAAAAAGAGGTAGTAACTTGACTTAACTATGATCACCAAATTGTTTAAGCACTACATAATATATATTTGTTATGCTATAACAGAACCAAACATAGATCCACTTCCTTTATCCATTGATCTCTGGATAGGAGGCATCTTAAAATTTCTTCCAAGTTTAAGTGCATCAGGTAAACCAATCCTCATTGAAGCATTGTGGTCTTTATGGAGCATTTCCGTCAAGGAGTTTAAAGAATTTCCACTTTCAGAAATTGTTAGGGATGGGGGTGCTTTGTGTCGGTCCTAATTTCTTTGTTTGTCAGACATCCTGTCCTCAAACTTTGTTCTGTATTTATTCTATTAGTTTGACGTTAGAATAAGATCACTGGTTTCTTATAAAAAAGAAACGGATAGGTACACCATACTTTTCCAGAAAACCATTATGAGGTAACGTAACAACAGAGGTCAAATGAATAAACAAAGCCTAAAGCCTGGCATTGTAGCAAATAAACGTCTTGACCATGCAGCAGACTACTTTTATGATACAATTAAGAAAAAGAATCCAGCAGTGGTAAAGAAAAGCAACTTTAATGTCTAAATTATACAGCAACATGTGAAGTGTGTACAGAATATAAGACGTAAGTTTTAGCGTCACATTTACTAATCTGTAACGGGAATGAGTGGAAAGGGCAGAGAGGAGTAAAAAACAATGTGAGGGAAAGAGGAAGCCTTTCCCGCTCCCTTTCCTCTCCATTAGGGATTAGTAAACATGCCCCAAAACTAAATATATAAATGGATCCAGAAGATAATTTTAGCAAAATTTAGAAACCAAAAGGAAAGAAGAAAAAGATAACAGAAGCAAATAACCTTTTCGATTTTGTCTTGCGCAACCAGCCTTCTCAACCTTGTACTTAATACCCGCCTAAAATTTGGGGGAACCTCATGTCTTTGCTGCAAAATTATTTAGGAAAGAAAACTGTAACACTTTATTTGAGAGAAGATGCGTGTGGAGTAATATCGGTCGAAACACTAAAAAAGCTAGAGAGTAACACATACCACGGATGATAAAGTTGCAAAAAGTCTGATAATATCATGAAACAAATTAAAACCAACTATTATCTCATACTTTCTAGTGTTCATTGAAAGAAGCTTATTGTCACTACCCATATAAATGCATAATTTATTTTGAGTACACAAAATCAAGCTGCCTCGTATAGCTGAAGACAGAAAAAAGTTCATTGGTCTACGAACAGCAATAATTTCAAAAGAACCGATAACTCAAAGTATAGTCACAGGGCCCCAGGAGTTGGACATATGATGTGCTAGAAAATGCAAATGTTAGTTAAAAACTTGAAATTAGTGCCAGATAAATGAAAAGTGAGTCCATAGCAAGTTGTCTTCTATTCAAGTACTAGTTGAGGAACCTCACTAACCTAAGGAAAAAAAGTCCAATAGTTGAAGATCCTTTGATATGATTATTTTGGTTTAAGACTCTGATAGCTTCCTGGGCCTTAATCAGCTGAGACTTCATAGCAAGTTATTTCCGGAACTGGTGTAAAATCTCGTGTTTCGTTTTGTGCATAATTTACTAACCTGGGGATTACATGTATTTTAACTTGCTACTCTTTTCTTTGAATCAATAGAACTATAGTAAACATTTCTTCATTTTTCCCCTCAGAAATCAATTATAAATCAATTTCTTGAAAAATTGTTGAGAAATTTTTAAGCATACCTCAATAAAGCTTAAAATTGCACTAGTGTCTGAACCGTTTGGTTCTTTCAGTGTAGAAAGTGCTTCGAAAATGACTGTATTGTACCTGTATTATAAATAAACATTGTATGCAAAGAAAATATCAATGAGCACAAAAAAAGAGGAAGCATTAGGGAGAATGTAGCTATTTGTATGATGGTAAAGCATAAAATAGAGGTTAATCACCATAGGGAAATAGAAAGAAACACCTCTGTTCAATGACTATTCTAGGAGCTCCATGTTTATTAGTTGCAAATAAAATCAAGAGCTAGTACTTATTACTTCTAAAGTTCACATCTAAAAGCATCAATTCAACTTCAGTACAGAAGTGCTTGAATTTATGAGAAAACAGCAGTCAATATAGCATGGAAACCCAGCTGGAAATAAAAACATCATCATAACACATGATTCCTACGGAAATGCTTGAATCAATGAGAAAACAGCAATAAAATATCGAATAGAGACCCAGCTGGAAATAGAAACATCCTCATCATATACGATTCTGAAGAGAGGTTATGAGAACTCATAGAATGCAAAGCAAAAGTACAATCCTCTAACACAGGTAACTAAGATGTTAGTCTAGATACTATCACATAAACAGATATGTGTTTCCTACTACTATAGCTGCAAAGTTTAGAAATCTAAACACTATGCTTTACATCCGTTAAACTTTTCACTGGGTTCTCTTGGGAAGTATGCCATCATGTGCTCAAAAGTAAGAGAAGGACGATATAGCTAACATGTTAGATCAAGGATCAGAGCTTTATTCTAAGTTTACAGATCTAGTTCATAAGCACTTCTCACTATCAGAAAACCAGCTTTGGCTTCACATACATCAAATGCCATCCCCCTTTCTCTAACAGTTTAGCTAGCATCAAACCATATACTAGTGCCAATTTATCCTATTCCATATCACATTAACTATGATTTCCCACTCGTCATGCCTCACCTTCAGATATTCTGCAAAATTCCAATGAATCAGCAGAAATGCGAACATATGCGGTAACCATAACGCATGAATGAATAACCTGCATAATGTTTCTGTTACGAAATGTAAGAAAGAACAGCATACTTATCAGGGGTAAGGACGACTAACTGTGAAGAATTTTTTCCATCCGGTACGGCTTTGGTAGAATCATCCGAGTTTGGAACCACCGCCGCATCGCGCAAGACTGGAGCTGCAACGGCAGTCTGTGCAGTTGACACTTGAGTAGCTGGAGCATCTGAATTGGTTTTCGCTTTTACAGTTCTTGACTTCTCCCTGGGACCTTGGCCATTGGCGCTACAACTCATATTCCGCCATTTGTCCTGTACACCACAGAAAACATCTCAAAACACGATACCAAGAATTGAAACGAAATACTCACAACCCAGTTCATAAAAAAACACAGAAAATTACGGTAATTTGGTTCCAATTTCACATCATTTCAACAAACTCGCAAACACCCAGAATTAAAAAAGCACCAAAATTGATGAAGGGAAACCACACTAGCAACTCAAACTTCAATTTTGTTTGTTTTTTGGGTTTCTTTGATATGAACAGTAATATATATATATATATATATAGCACCCAAGTAAAGTTTGATTCAGTAAAATAAAACCCACAAGGCAAAACAAAGAGAAACTCAGAGTGAGAGTAAAAGAGGGACCTTGAGATCAATATTGGAACGATTGACAAGGTAGGGATTGAACTCGGGGTCTCTCTGGATATCTTTCCACTTTCCAGTCCCATGCTTTGCGACTCCCGCTCTTAAAGCTTCTTCTTCCTCTGACGTCCATTTCTGCTTCGGATTCCCCATCTCTCTCTCTCTTTTCTTTCTCTCTCTAGATGAGTAACAGTACTAGTACCATCTCAGCAGTCGAGCTTCTTTCCCTTCTTTTTATTACCAGTCCCGAGCTTCAGGGGGGAGAAACGAGGGTTGCTTAGCTTTAGCTTTGTTTTGTTCGATTGGGCACTTCTCAACCGCATTGACTTGGACCCCCCCCCCCCCTCTTCGCAGAAACGACACCGTTTTGTTCCCCCGTAATCTAATTTTAACCCAACTAAAACGATGTCGTTTTCTCCTTTTTTTTTTGGTCTTGCGCTGTTTGTTCCCCCCGTAATCGAACCTTTTTAAAACGCTGTCGTTTTTCTTTTTCGTTTTGTCTTGCGCGTGATTTTACGCGCTGGGTTTTTTTACCGTCTTATTGCGAAGGCTGTCCTGTAACTGTAGAAACCTCAGCCGTGAAGTGGCTATAACCTGGGACCCACAGAAGTGTAAAAAAACAGGACACGAGCACAACTGTTCTGTTGAGATCTCCTACTGTCCCTAAGATTTTTTATTTATTTATTTTTCCGTCTTCTTTTTTTTTTGGGGGAAAAAAATACCATTTTTACGTTCTCTTGTAGCAATGCAAGATGTGTGCGGTCAGTGTGCCCCTTGACAAATCGGATTAAGGTTATATATGTTGCCGAATTTTTTATCTGTTTTATCAATTAGTTAAATTCTGTATTAAACTTGCAACCAAATAATTTAAATACCAAATACACAATTTTTTTCCCGAAAATCTTTTAAATTTTTTCTTTTTAAAATATATATGTTTGTTTGGTTCTAAAATAAAAGGACGTAGTTTGACCATGTGTGTAATAGTTTTTAATTGAGAATTGTAAATCATTTTTCATAACTTCATATTTGACCAAAGATGAATTGAGACAAGATATAATTTTACTGTAATACATTTTACATCTATTAAAAACAGTGTCAAAATTTTTATATGTATATTTTTTTGAATTCCTGCTTACTTCTAACTTTTCCCTTAAAAAAATTATTTCTCTAGCATTTAAAAATATGCATATACGTATAAATGGTCGTTCGTCTTCTTCAGTTCTCCACAAAAGAAACGAGGCTTTACTTTAGTTTGGAAGGAAGCTGCTGGAGTATGGTAGCATGCATGGGACCCGCTAGTTGTCGATAAGGCTAGCGTTTTCCAAGTCTACACCCAATGGAAAGTCTCCACGTGGCATATTGTGGATGACTTGTTTTGACAACTCAGCAAATTAAATTACACCATATAACTCTCCCTGCCTTCCCTATCGTCTACTCTCGCTCCCGTGTTATCCACAGAAAAAATAAACTCCCCAAAAAGTCCCAACAGCCCGCCATTAAAGAAAAAAACAGAGCCCAAAAAAAAAAAAAAACAGAGATAGAGAGAGACTGTTGTATCTTTCATTAACTTAGTCAAGTTGTTATTTTTATAATAATATTTGTGTATGTATAAATATAAATGTCAGGGTCTTGAAGAAGAACAGAGTTTGGTAGTATAAGAGAATATGTTAGTAATGGAGAGTGTAGGACTTGGAGCTGGGAACCTTGGGGCGGTGACGGTGTCGTTTTGGGCTGGTTCGAGGTCGAGGAGAGGAGGGTCAGTGCGGAAACCAGCTCCGTTTAATGGGTATGGTTTGTATAGGCGTAGTTGTAGTCTGCGAGTGATGGCCAATGCGGGGAGTGAGAGCTGTGTGGCTGTGAAACAAGGCTTTGCAGACGAAGAGGATTACGTAAAAGGAGGTGGGTCGGAGCTGGTTTTCGTCCAAATGCAACAGAACAAGTCCATGGACAAACAATCTAAGCTCTCTGACAAGGTTTAGAAGTTAAAAAAACTCTCTCTCTTAGTGCTCTGTATTGTGATGATGAAATTGGTTTTCTTATGGTTTTGATACATTTGGTAACTTATAAAGATGATGATTTTATACACACATACACACACACACACACACATATATATATATATCTATATAAATATAAATATGTGTATATGATTCTATTATATATATATAATTACTGTTTAGATTCTTTTGGGTCAGGGGGAGATAAACAAATTGTGGGAATGTCTGTGGTGTTTGAGCTTTGTTTCATTCTGAATCCAATTTTGAATATTGGCATTTTCTCTGGGGATCTTTTTATTTTATTTTAGCATTAATTTTAAATTTTTGGCTGAATTTTTTTTTTTGATTTTTCCCACTGTTTGCAGCTGCCGGCAATTTCAATTGGTGATAAGATACTGGATTTGGTGGTGATAGGATGTGGTCCGGCGGGTCTTGCTCTAGCCGCAGAGTCAGCTAAGTTAGGATTAGATGTTGGACTTATTGGACCGGATCTCCCTTTTACAAACAATTATGGAGTTTGGGAAGATGAATTCAAAGGTACCCAGAATTTTTTTTTTTTTTATTTCTTGAAAAAAAATGCCCCATTATGTATTATTTTTGACAAAAGCAATTATAAAAGTTGAGGGTGTTTTTTTATTTCTTTAAAGACTTTTAATGATCACCTCTGTATCCCAACCACCATTTACTGTGACAAAATTGCCTTGTTGTATTGCTGCTTTTCTAGACAACATATTAAACTCAAGACAAGCTGCTCAAATATTATATTTTCTTATTGATTCTCTTGCTAGTGGTTTTTATATTCTGAAAAACTAATGATTTTGCTGAAGTGAACTCTCTCTTAGTAGGGAAGCTTTTACTTGACGTTGGAAACTTGATACCTAAACTAACAAAAATCTATATACTATTTTCAGATCTCGGTCTTGCAGGGTGTATTGAGCATGTTTGGCCAGACACCATAGTTTATCTTGACAATGATGATCCAATTCTGATTGGTCGTGCTTATGGACGAGTTAGTAGACATTTGCTTCACGAGGAGCTGTTAAGGAGGTAAGACAAAGTCCGTAGAGTGAAATGCATTATGCATAGTCACGTACTAATCTTAGCTTCAGAGTGAAAAAATGTGGAAATGCTCTCTTATAGATTTATAATACATATTAATTTTCCCTAGGTGTGTCGAGTCAGGTGTTTCATATCTTAATTTAAGAGTGGAAAGCATTGTTGAAGCTTCCAATGGTCATAGTCTTGTCGCCTGTGAACAAGATATAGTTGTGCCCTGCAGGTAATTCTTTTCTTTTCTTCGTCGTCATCTTTTTTCCCTTCATTTTTGGGGAAGTTATAGGCTGTGGCATAAATGGAGACTTCAGAGTTCAATATATATATATATATATATATATATATATATATATATATATATATATATTTATTATTGTCCTCTTTCCAATTCTAACATGGTATTATAGGCTTGCTACTGTTGCATCAGGAGCTGCTTCAGGGAGACTATTGCAGTATGAGGTGGGTGGTCCAAAGGTTTCGGTCCAAACGGCTTATGGTGTGGAGGTTGAGGTAGGAATATTTGTTAAATAATGTTATAGTGTTAAGTAGGATTTTTCTTGTAATGTGTTTAAGTCTATCCACGCAATTCATCACATCATAACTAATAACTCGATCACTTCTTTCTCTCCTTCAAAATAAATTTTCAGGCTGAAAACAACCCGTATGATCCCAGCTTGATGGTTTTCATGGACTATAGGGACTACATGAAGCAAAAAGTTCCATGCTTAGAAGAAGAATATCCGACATTTCTTTACGCCATGCCCATGTCTCCAACAAGAGTCTTCTTTGAGGTTCCTCAACTTGGCATCATTAGTATTTCTGTGTTATGTAATTTCATGATAATCATTTGAAAGATATATAGAAAAATATTCTTTTTCCCCTTTTTCAGGAAACTTGTTTGGCTTCCAAAGACGCCATGCCTTTTGATTTGCTAAAGAAAAAACTCTTATCAAGGTTGAAAACAATGGGAATCCGAATTCTAAAGACTTACGAAGAGGTACCATATCTTTTTGACCAAGCTATGATGTTTATCCTTTGTTCTTTCTTCCTTATTTTAAGAAATTAAAATGCATTGAACAACATTGTTTCATCCAGGAATGGTCTTATATTCCAGTCGGCGGATCCTTACCCAATACAGAGCAGAAAAACCTTGCATTTGGTGCGGCTGCCAGCATGGTACATCCGGCAACAGGTAACAAACTTTGAATTATTATCAGAGCTTTCAATTATTCGGGAAAAAAAAACATAGTTCAATCTGAATACCTCCTCAATATTTCTATTGCTTCATAAACAGGCTATTCAGTTGTGAGATCTTTGTCCGAAGCTCCAAAATATGCTTCTGTAATAGCCAATATCTTGAAGGAAGGCCATTCTGAGGGCCTTCTAAGTGACAAAAGAAGTAATGAGAATATCTCCATGCAGGGTAATTAAGCCTAGACTCTTTACTGGTTGCATTTTCTCTTCGGCTATACTTTGGAATTTTCTCATTAGTACCTTTTGTTTTTCAGCTTGGAATACTCTTTGGCCACAAGAAAGGAAACGCCAAAGGGCCTTCTTCTTATTTGGGTTAGCGCTCATTTTGCAGCTGGATATTGAAGGCATAAGGACATTCTTCCACACTTTCTTCAGATTACCTAACTGGTATGATCAAAATGCTTGTACTCACTTATTTGATCATATAAATGCAAGCTTGTAAAAGGGCTCTCTTAAAGCAGAACATATAATTTAAAACTAACTGCGTAAAGTTGAAATTTGCTTGCTTTTCAAATGGAATATGGATTCAAAATAGCAACTGATTAATCCCCCCCCCCCCCCCCCCCAACTTTTTCAGGATGTGGCAAGGTTTCCTTGGCTCTACACTCTCCTCAGCTGACCTTGCATTGTTTGCATTTTACATGTTTGTAATAGCACCAAATAACTTGAGAATGGGACTTATCAGGCATCTACTTTCTGATCCAACGGGAGCAACCATGATAAGAACTTATCTCACCATATAACTTGTAATCCTCAGTAGACTATAGTACTAGCCCAGTTGTCACTTTTGAGAGTTACAGGGTATTTGTGTAGATATATTATACATACAAGTCCATTTTGTGGCCTAAACAATAATGTTTCTTGAGTTCTGTTTTTTCCCAACCACCAGCAGGATTAGCCGTGCATAAATCTCTCCCTATAGTACTTTGTTTTGATCATAGCCATTACAAACTCAGCAATCGACGGAGAATTACAGAAGCATTTCCCTCTCTCAATTCATTCTACACAAAGACAGGTCAAAACTGTAATTTAAGTTTCGTCATTACTTAACCACAATTTTTTCCATCAACACATCCATTAATTTGTCTGTAGACCATTCAAAGATGACAAACTCATGTCGCCATCCAAACAGAGCGTGTGTTGAAAAGTTGCTTGTTGGCGGCCCCGCTCAACAAAACAACAAGAAAACTCGAAAATATATTATATCTCTAACTACTAGACCAACGAGTTATAAAAATGTATTTGGTATCCTTGAGACGTTGACTTAGAACAGCACATACAACTAAGTCAAGTTGGAAAACTTCAGGAATGGTGGCCACGTTAATTCTCGTTGTAATTCTTGTATTGTTTCCAATTTTTTATGTTCTCTCTTCAATGCATTGTATATTCAATCCAACTAGTTGTCCAAGAGCAATCCCAGGACTTTAGCTCCCTGTTATCAGCTGGCTGCAGAATTGAGCAGACCCTTTTTCTTCATTGTTCAAAAGTAATTAAGAAACTTATCCAAGATGGATCCTGGGATTCTTGGTAATTCCGCGATCGTCGTAATTTCAGGCATATACAACTCCATTATAAAGAAGGTAAGCTATACTATCAATCTAGGAAAGAGGATTCATAGTCTCACAACTGAACTAAACGAGCTGCAGGAGGAAAGGAATGATGTGAAGACACAAGTTGAGAAAGCTGAGGTGGAGGGTTCAACTGTCAGAAGCCATGTAAAAGGGTGGCTGCAGAGAGTTGAGGCTGCAGAAAATAAAGCAAGTGTGATTATGGAAGATTTTGTAAGAGGACAACCCTCTAAATGCTTCATCTTAAATTGTCGTTCGATGTACAAAACGGGTAAGAGAGTTCAGAAGGTGCTTGAAGAAATAAGAGAACTAAAAAGCAAATGGAGTTTTGATGATGGGAATATTGTACTGGTCAACGGGTTGCCTTCTGCATCTGTTGAAGAGATTCCTAGTAGACCAACCGTTGGGCTTGATGTAGTATTGGAAGAAGTTTATAAGCATCTTGAAGAAGATGAAGTTGGAGTTATTGGAGTTTATGGAATGGGTGGTGTTGGAAAGACTACTCTTTTGAAGCATATAAACAATGGCTTTCTTACCAAAACTCACGATTTCGATGTGGTGATATGGGTCACTGTGTCCAAAGATTTTGTAGCTGATAAAATCCAACAGGCTATTGAGGAAAGGCTGGGGTTGTCTTCAGAGGGAAATGATTCAAATGAAGCTCAAACGAGACGAGCTTCTAAGATACACAGAGTACTTAGAGGGAAAAAGTTCTTGCTATTTCTGGATGATGTTTGGGAAGAAGTCAAACTTGAGGAGATTGGAATTCCCTTTCCAGACCAGCAAAACAAGTGCAAAGTGATATTTACCACCCGATCCAAGGATGTCTGCACTGACATGGCCGCGAATCAGATACTGAAAGTAGAGTTCTTGGACCAAAAAGATTCATGGCTACTCTTTGGCAGTAAGGTTGGAGGAAGAGAACTTATAGAGTCCGAGTCCATTCTACCTCATGCTCGGACCATTGTGAAAAAATGTGGAGGTCTTCCACTTGCTTTGATCACTATCGGAAGGGCTATGGCTAATAAAGAGACAGAAGCAGAGTGGAAGAATGCAATAGAAGTGCTCAATGAATCTGCATCGGAACTTCGAGGTATGGAAGACGTGTTCTCACTCTTAAAATTCAGCTATGACAATTTGGAGAATGATACATTAAAATCTTGCTTTTTGTACTGTTCCCTATTTCCTGAGGACTTCTCTATAGAGAATGAACAGCTTGTAGAGTATTGGATTGGGGAGGGGTTTCTAGGCAGCCATGGTGGAAGCAGTGTTCATTACAAAGGACATGCTGTGATTGGATCTCTGAAAGTTGCCTGCTTATTAGAAACAGGAGAAGAGAAAACCCAAGTGAAAATGCATGATGTCGTCCGAAGTTTTGCCCTTTGGATAGCATCTGATTATGGATTGAAGAAGAAGAAGTTTCTAGTACAGCCAAGTCTGGGACTGACTGAAGCACCCAGAGTTGAAGACTGGAAGGAATCTCAGAGAATTTCTTTGTTAGATAATGGAATCACAATGCTATCACATAAACCCCAGTGTCCCATTCTGTCAACCTTGATACTTCAATGGAACAGTGGTTTGAACAAAATATCAAATGGATTCTTCCAATTTATGCCTGCACTAAGAATCCTGGATTTATCATTCACAAGTCTCAGAGAAATCCCAACAAGCATCGGTGATCTAGTCGAGCTCCAGCACCTTGATTTGTCAGGTACCAAATTATCCACATTACCAAAAGAACTAGGAAATCTGTCCAAGCTAAAGCATTTAGATCTTCAACGCACTCATTTACTCAAAATTGTTCCACGCGAGGCAATATCTGGACTACTTCAACTGCGAGTCCTGAACTTGTACTATAGTTACAGCCAGTGGGAAATACCAAACTGCAACTCTGATGAGAAATTAATTGGGCTTGCAGACTTAGAATGCTTGAGACAACTCGCCACACTTGGTATCAGCGTGACAGACTTAGTCACCTTGGAAAGGCTTGCTGGTTTAAGCAGCTTGCTGCAATGCATTCAGTTTCTCTATATCAAAGAATGTGAGGGCTTACTCCAGTTGATATTACCATCATCAACTTCTAGCACGCTGAGAAGGCTTAGCATCAACAATTGTTCTAACTTGAAGTACCTGGACATTGGTCTTGGGATATCAGGAAAGAAAAACCAGCTAAAGAGCTTGGAGGTACTAGCTTTGCATGGACTTCCCAACTTGACTACAGTGTGGAAGAATCCCGTGACTCGTGAATGTCTTCAAAATCTTCGGTATGTAAACATTTGGTATTGTCATAACTTGAAGAATGTTTCATGGGTCTTAAATCTTCCCAAACTAGAGGTGATCTATCTGTTTTTTTGCAAAGAAGTGGAAGAAGTTGTTAGTGGGAATGAAAGAGTAGCAGAAGCATTCCCAAGCCTTAGAACATTATCCATCCGAGATCTCCCAAAACTAAGGAGTATTTGCCATTTGGCACAATCTTTTCCTTCCTTGGAGAGAGTTGCTGTTATTGATTGTCCAGAGCTGAAAAGGCTACCAATCAAAGCACATAATAACACCTCTAATTTTCCAACACTGTATGGTTCCAGGGAATGGTGGAATAGATTAGAATGGGATGGAGCAACCATCAGGTCTGCTTTACTTCCTCACTTCATTGCAACTGCTTGATGAAGAGAATACCTTTTACTAGTGTTTATATGCATTGCACAATGCATGATTACTCTTGTGACTAATCATTTTTTTTTGGGGTTGGGGTGGGGGTGGTATGTGAGGGGGAACATTTCTTTTTTTTTTTTTTTTTTTTTTTTTCATTTTTTGGAAATAATGTGTCTCTTGGTGTTGCATATATCTTAATTCCGGAAGTTGAAATTCATGCCATTCCGTAATTAAGATATATCGTACAAGAAGTGACACTTAGGAGCATTAGCCAATTGCCAGTGTCTTTTCCTTGGAAAGATTTGCTGCTGTGATTGATTGTCCAAGGCTGAGAAAAGTACCAATCAAAGCACACAATAACAATTCCAATTGCCAACTCTGAATGGCTCCAAAATGAATGGTGGAATGGAAAGCATATGACTTGAAGGAAAGCATATGTTTATCAGTGTATCTTATGTGTAGGTACAGTTATAGTACAGCCGTTAGTCTTATCATTAAACTAGCTTGATTATTAGTACGCTATTCTTATCATTGCAGCTAAGAAAGGTGAACTCATATACTTAAGCAGCTACCAATGTACCAATCAAGTAGACACAAATTGGCATAGGAAGTTTCACTACATCATTCTTAGAATCTATATTGAGACAAACAAATGGAAGATTTTCAGCATGTAATAGGACCAAAGGAAATATGAATCCTTAGAAAACTTGCCTCCATTTTTGTCATGTCCATTTATGCTTTCCTCTTCTCATCATTGATTAATAGTAGAATCTCTCTCTTCAAATGTGTCTAAATCTTAATTATTGGTACATTAACATTTGTCTTTTCATTTCCATTTCAGCTTTCAATTCAAACGCAGAGAATATTCCAGTGCATGTATGTATTGCACAATGCAAGATTGCTATTAACAGCACTTCTTTTCCCCTTTTTCTCTGTCAGACTTGAACTCTGGACCTTAGTAATGAAGCAGTACTTGACTTTTTATTAATGAAAATTTCGTAATTCACACACACACAAAAAAAACAATAGTCGTTCTTTGAATTCAGTATGATGTGGTGGTTGGATTCAAATCTCTATACTTCTTCTGTAGGACTCCGCTATAGCTTCAACTGTATTGCAAATTCGGCAGTGTGTTATGAAAACATGCACATAACTGCAGTCTGCATATGCGTAAAAACGACAATAATCAATAATTTATGGAAATGACAAAGAAAACAAATGCAAACAACAACGAATTCTCATCTAAAAAGACATTAGGGCATGCTTGCTGATTTGTAATGAAGAGGAAAAAGAAACGAAAAAAAAGACTTTTCTTTTCATGCGTTTATATACGAATCAGTTATACATGAAAGGAATAACCTTCTTCATTCATTATTTCTTATTTCTCTTTATTTCCTTTTCTTATATTCCCTGTACCAATTAATAAATACGACCTATATACTATTCGTCTAATTTGCACTATAAGGGCCCATAGACTAGGAGATGAAGAATATTATATAATACATATAAATAGAAAAATAATTTTGCACTCGGACTGTTAGGTGGAAAGATGGAGAATATAGAAAAATATTTAATTAAAAAATAATGATATTTTTAATTTGCACTCTTATGAATGCATATCAGATTTATCCTTGTAGCACTCCAACTAACTTGTTTTATTGAAGTCTTTAGGCTATATTTGGTAGGAAGGAAAGAAGAAGTATGTAAATATGAGTGATGAAAAGGTAAAATTATCTTCCTCCATATTTTTTTAAATTTTGTGAAGTAGGAGATAATCTTATATGCATTCTATTTTTTATGAAGGGTGTGAAACAGAAAATTTAGTCTCGAGTATTTCGGATACAAAATGTCCACTTTTTATTTTTTCAAGACTAAATTATTGGATTTTTGGATGTGCATACGAGGATAGTATATGATTAAAAATATCAATTCAGGTTTGATATGCTAAATTCCAGGTCAAATGCAAATGATGTCACGTGAGTTATACTTATTTATAAAGGGATAAAAAAAGAGGTATGAGTAAATAAAAAAAGAGGTACGAGTACTGTACCGAAATGCTAAAATTAGTCTTGATTTTTTTGGAAAAAAAAATAGTTTGGATCTCATGGATATATGAAAACAAATCTTTAGTTTAGTTTTTAGTAATTGTATCTTGACCTAAAAATTAAAAAAGTATGATCACTTATAATTTGATGAATGAAAATCAAGGCCAATAAACTAAATTTTAATTAAGTGAAAATTTGTTCCCTTAAATCAATGTCAAAATGACAACAATATCCTCTAGACCAAAAGTATTTACATTTTCACTCTTAAATTGAAAAAATAAGATTATTTACGTTATCAAATTTGGTTATAATTTTCTGTTTAATATTAAAAATTTTCTATAACGTAACAATTAATATATTATTTTAAACGAAAAAGAATAATATAACTAAATTGTAAGAGTTTTATTGCTTTTTTAAATATTTTTTTTAGTAAAGTAGAAAATGACATATGACTGACTTGGTGCTGAAACAGGCGTCTTTTGAATTTTACAGTGAAGGACACTAATATATAAGGCTTGTACAGGGGTGAAAATGAGAGAGTTCCGAATACCCAACGGCCATATTTCCTCCTCCGTTTCAATTCCTTTCTTTTTCCAGAGTAGAGTAGAACCCAATCGACCCAACGCCAACGGCTCTCTCCAGAACCGTGCGCTCTCCACCTTAGGGTTTGGGCTCCATTTGAAATCGAATTTTGGGTATGCTACGTTTGAGGGCAATAGACCTGCAATTCTCGACTTTCTCTGCTTCCCAAGTCGATCGAGTTTTCGGTAACTTCAGTCCATTCCCATTTCGTCAAGAAGAGGGCTAGAATGGAGGGTCTGGGTCTGCACAAGATGGCTTCCTTCTTAATGGGTTCGGCTCAAAATTCGAGGATGACGGAGGTTATTGGCCTCAAGAGGTGGAACCCAGTTGTTCTAGCGAGGAGGAGGAGAACAATGTTGATCATGATGATGATTTGGGTGGTAAACTTCTGAGTCCCATTAACCAAAGGTATGCGCGTATACTTTTATTCTCGTTGGTAACTCAAAATTTTACAATAAGTCCAAATTGCCATATTAGTTTGTTGTTATTTGTTGAAGATATTAGGGATAGGGTTTTGTACTTTGATATTTCTATGTGGGTCTTGATTAAGTAGATGGTGATTGATGTAACCGATCTTATGGTTTATAAACGTAATGCTTCTTATCCAATTGACTTTTGATTCGTACTTTTGTTTTCCCTCTTTGGTGGTTTGTTCAAGAATCTCAAATTGTTTCTATATAGTTTAGTTTTAGTTTCTTCTTCTTGGTGATTTTATCTGCTAGGATTGTTATGTGTAAAATTAAATTCTCGTATGTAATTGGGAATTTACAGAGGGGTCATGGCTGACGAGGAATTCTAGACCTGGGTTATGTTCTGTTATCTTGAATTGAAATTTCAGATTTAAGTAATGGTATTTAAGTTTTATGGTATCATCACTATGTTTTTTAAATTTAATTGGGTGTATACTTCTTGATATATAACTGATTTTTGACATGTTATATTGGTAACAATCATCAAAGAATGTTGATGATCTTAAGTATCCACATCTCACGAGTCCAGGTGCGGCATAGATTTGCATCGTCCATATTGCCCAGCTTGTGGTCCCTTGTCATTCTCCCTAGATCTGCATTGACAATGTTGTTTTCTTTGTTAGCCTTTTTCTTTTATCATTCATATTTCGTTTTCTTAAATTTTTCTTTGTAGCCTTTTATCTTTTCTCATTCATATATTGTTTTTTTCTGATCAGTGCTAAAGTAGTGTGATATACTACTTGTTTTGCTTTTGGTCTTGAAGAGGACCTCAGGAGTCAGGACTAGCTACACGGATGTGCTAATTGGACCATAATATGATATATATGAATGATCATATTCTTAACTTAACTTAGCTGTTGTTGGATTTATGTTTTTTTAATATGAATTTGCCGCTAATGCCTAACCCTTAGGATTATGCTAGTATGGACATAATGTAATATTTCTAATTTGTTAAGTCAAATATAGGTCAGTGCACAAAACCTTCCTTCATTTAGGTCTCAAAGTTTAATCCAAATCTTTTGTCAACTAACTCTATTGTCCGAGTCCAATGAAATTCAGCACCACATTAAAATTTTAAATTGAAACGATAAAGTTAAAAGATTAATTAGCTAGTTTCAAGATTTTAAATTATGTGTCAGCAATTTATTGATGTACCCAATTATGTGCGTATACTTTTTCCTATCATGTTAGTGGTGCTTTTGGTGGTTCTACACAAAACCTTCAACTTTGAACAATAATTGATGAAATGCATTAGCATCTTTACCAAAATCATGTTGCTTGCTTCTACAGGTTGATCATCTAATAAACCAGACCATTTATTCAAGCTGAGCATTATACTGATAAAGACCTGGTGGTACTAGGAGAGCCGGATACTAGGTGCTCGTCATAGACTTATTTTAACTTATGCCTTGGAAACCTTGGTTCTTTGTATATTTCGTGTCTTCAAAAATTCATTTTCTTGACCACTTGAGGCGACTCTCTCTCTCTCTCTCTCTCTTTTATTTAAAAAGAAGTTGACAATTTTGTTTCTTATCTCTGTAAATTCTTTTTCTTTGGTATGTTCAGGTTCTTTATCGTTTCCTTGAGTTTCTTAGCATGTTTGACTAGGACAATTTTTGTGTTGGCCTTTGGGGTCTTGTGTCCATTAGTTTTCTCCCAGACGTAATATATACATACAACTCATGTGAAGATTCTCGTTGGTAACTCAAAATTTTGTAGTATGTCCAAATTGCCGTATTAAGTATGTTGTTATTTGTTTAAAATATTAGGGATAGGGTTTTTAACTTTGATATCTCTATGTCGGTGTTGATTAAATAGATGGTGATTGATGTAAGTACTGATCTTAGGGCTTCTTATCCAATTGACTTTTGATTCGTACTCCCCCCCCTTGTTTGGTAGTTTGTTCATGATCACCAAATTGTTTCTATATAGTCTAATTTTAGTTTCTTCTTCATGGTGATTTTATCTGCTAGGATTGTTATGTGTGAAATTAAATTCTCGTATGTAATTGGGAATTCATAGAGCGGTCATGGCTGACAAGGAATTCTAGACCTGGGTTATGTTCTGTTATCTTGAATTGAAATTTCAGATTTAAATAATGGTATTTAAGTTTGATGGTATCATCACTATGTTCTTTAAATTTAATTAGGTGTATACTTCTTAATATATAACTAGTTTTGACATGTTATATTGGTAGTAATCGTAAAATTATTTTGATGATCTTAAGTATCCGGTTCTTATTGTCATGTACACCTTTTAATCCCTCTTATTATGCATAATAGGATGGTAAAGAGGAAGAGAAAAACACGCTTGAATCGGTTAATGTCGGGCATAAAAACTTTTCAGTTCTGCTGATATATTTAAGGAGAAGGTAAGTTATATTCTTCTTATGATCTCATTGTCATTCCAATTAAGGAGATAGGTATTAATGCGAACCTTTTATCTTTCTGGCAAGCATTAGTAGCGTACAAATGCTTCTGTTAATATGGCACCATTCAATAAATGTGCACTTGTTTTACTATATTGTTTTAATATATACATACCCCGTTCAAATGTTTTTATTTTTTTAAAATTTTAGGATCCTTAAATTGTTTGAATTGACTTTATAGCTGATTGTATGGTTAAATGACTTCTTTGATTTTCTTAATGTTTATTTGATCATTTGACTTTTAAATTTTAGGGATTAACTGTGATTTGAGAATGAGGATAAGAATGTCTTCACCTAGAGCGTATTTATATAGGCAGTGAACTCCATGCCCACATGCATTTTTACAAGAACGCTCTCTCACGCCACTCA
>JXTB01000464.1:279875-298886 GCA_002914805.1 Parasponia andersonii
GCACAATTGGGATAAAGGGAACCATTGGCTATGCTGCTCCAGGTTATCACTTCGCTATTTTTATTTAATTTTATGGAACTTGTTGCTAAATGCAGGCAAGTGTTGGAACTTGAATAGTACCAAATAAAAAAAAAAGAAAGAAAATTAGCTAAAGCTCATGCATGCATAGATATAAAACCAATTTATATCGGTTCTATGTTTTTTTTTTTTTTTGAGCTAAATCTCACTGAACCAGAACCAAAGTAGAAATGTGAGTACTACTCTTTTACTTGACGAGTGAATACTTTTTTTTTTTTTAAATTGCATGCAAAATATATCACTTATAATTCCATTATTTAATCTTTTTGCAATACTAATACTCAAAATTGAATTAGAAATCTGTTTCATTCAATGTCTCCTAGGTGAAGCTTTGCACTATATCTAGACATTATTTTCTGAGACCGTAATTATTACATAGGAGATGCCATATACACTGCAGTCTTATTGTTACATTAGTATAATTCACATGTCAAGTAATAGGAGAGTATTGTATAAAAAGAGCGCATTTAACATTCCTTTTATTACATTTACTTAATACATAGAGAAATACAAATATATTAATGTTATGAGTTGTAGAGTATGCCATGTGTGTTGAACAATCAAGACAAGGGGATGTGTATAGCTACGGGATTGTTCTCTTGGAGATGTTCACAAGAAGAAGACCCACTAATGAAATGTTCAACAACTTTGTTCAGATGGCATTGTCAGAAAGACTTGNAAGAAAGAAAATTAGCTAAAGCTCATGCATGCATAGATATAAAACCAATTTATATCGGTTCTCTGTTTTTTTTTTTTGTTGAGCTAAATCTCACTGAACCAGAACCAAAGCAGAAATGTGAGTACTACTCTTTTACTTGACGAGTGGATACTTTTTTTTTTTTAAAATTGAATGAAAAGTATATCACTTATAATTCCATTATTTAATCTTTTTGAAATACTAATACTCAAAATTGAATTAGAAATCTGTTTCATTAAATGTCTCCTAGGTGAAGCTTTGCACTATATCTAGACATTATTTTCTGAGACCTTAATTATTACATAGGAGATGCCATATACACTGCAGTCTTATTGTTACATTAGTATAATTCACAAGTCTTATTGTTACATTAGTATAATTCACATGTCAAGTAATAGGAGAGTATTGTATAAAAAGAGCGCATTTAACATTCCTTTTATTACATTTACTTAATACATAGAGAAATACAAATATATTAATGTTATGAGTTGTAGAGTATGCCATGTGTGTTGAACAATCAAGACAAGGGGATGTGTATAGCTGTGGGATTGTTCTCTTGGAGATGTTCACAAGAAGAAGACCCACTAATGAAATGTTCAACAACTTTGTTCAGATGGCATTGTCAGAAAGACTTGTACATATAATGGACTCGTCTCTTCTCTCTAGAGAAGTAGAAGAAATTACAACAAGAAGTAAAGATGGAAGAAGATACAACAACAATGGACGCACTGAGATTTACTCAGAAAAAGGAAACATTAATTACGAGAACCCAAACCAGAGAAGCGTTCATATGCAAAATTGCTTGGTTTCAGTCCTCAAGATTGGACTCACATGTTCAGAGGAATCACTAAAGGAAAGAATGAACATGGGAGATGTCATAAGAGAGCTTCAACATATTAGATATGCTAATCTGGATGTTGGGATCCAGAACCAAAAACAGAGAACTAGCTTAAAAACGTGTACTACGACATAATTTTACTTGCACATAAGATTATGAATTTTGAGGCATAGTACTTGCCAAAAATAGAGGTTTGTAACATAATGTTCAGAGAATGGACAAAACTCATAATGAACAAAATTAAAGCGTCTAATAGTTCATGTGAACTGAGAATTGGTGGCACTTCAAAAAGTTGAGACTTAGAGGACATATTGGCTTAAAAATTAAAATTAAGGTGGCTGCAAACCACTCCTTTCAGTGTAGAGGGTCTAAATTTAATCCCTACTCTCCAAAGTAAAAAAGAGAAAAATTATGCCAATTATTATTTTTTTTTTCTTTTGAATAGTAGGATGTGCATGTCTCCTGGCCGAAAACATGGTGACAAATGACAATTGCCGATGCGCACGTCAGAATGACAATTTCTTTTTATAAACTTTTTGCATCTATTTCTTGTTTTATTTTTTTCCTTTAATTTATTTTACTTTTGCAGCTTTTCTATATTTCTTTTGACCCTTTGACTTTTTTGTTTTACTAAAAGCCCCTTTTTGATTTTTTTTTTTCAATAATAAATGCACAGCTCCCTCTAAATTTTCCTAATATCAAAAGTAATTGGTAGGTTACCTTTTAGGTTTCTTATTCCTAAATAAAAAATGTTAAACTCTTTTTCTCATTCTCTTTGTAATTTTTTAAAAAAAAAATTCAGAAATAACGAACGTCTAACTTCCTTTCCAATTTGGAAGTATAGGACATTCAACCACTAATACAATATCCAGTTATCATAGCATATAAGTAACCTAGCTAGATATTTATACGGGACCTAATATATAGGATGCCTATAATAGACTCAATATTTATTTTTCCTAAATTTATCTGCATACCTATGTACACACTTGACTGCTATTACGATATGAATTATACATAAATTGGCCTAAATAAGAATCAAACTACTCCCTTCCCACATACTCACGTACTCTCAAGAATTTTAGACCAATTAAACTAGCCTCAATTGGCATAAATAAAGCACATTTTCCTTATTTTATGAAGATATTTGTTGTCTTTACTAAACTTTATGTAATTCGTTCTGTCAATTTTGAAAAGGAAAAATTAGAATGACATTCCTCAGTAATGTCAAAATAACAATGATACTTCATTAATAATAATAATAATAATACCATATACACTATAATGATAGAAAAAAGAAGACAGAAATGGTTGTCATGTCTCTGGATATTGTCTTCAATCTTTGTTGCTTTGTAAGGGCTCTTTTGGAATTATTTNTGGAAGTTGTTTTTTGCTTTTTCAAAGCAGTTAAAGAAAAAATAAGCTAGGAAATGGCATTTTATAAATTTTTTCTTTTGATCGCAGATTTAACCTCTATTTTAAGCCGAATTTGAGAAAGTGAGCTAAGGGGATTATTTTAACAAAATTAATTCTACGGTTCATGTAACTTATAATTGGCCAAATACTTAGAAGCTATTTTGAAATAACACAACAAATTTTGTGAATTTAATTTATCAATCGCTTAATTTTTATTTCTCCTAATTATTTTTTATTTCTCCTAATTATTTCTAGCTTACAATATGTTAGGTCCACGGTGTTGACCTGTGTTGGCAAACAAATTGGCAAAAATAATAAACTTAAATTGTTGTGAGAAAACTAATAAGTTGTTACAATAAGTCTGCTAATGTTATAAAACACTTGTTGCAACAGATTTATAGGATCACTTATAATGAATTTATGCTAGCCGAAAATCCAATTTTGGAAACTTTTTGTTCTTTCAACTTTTGGTCTAATTTTCCTTACTTAACATTTCTAGAAGGATAATAGGGATTATTGTTGATGAATTTTCATGATCAAGCTAGACCTAATTGATTGAGATATTTTATCTTATTTTTCCCTTGATTAAGTTTCCATTTTTAGCTTGATTCTTGCTATTTATTACCTCAAATATTAGATAATGATCATTGACAGGTATATTAACAAAATTATGGTGATATTTCGTCTATTATGGTACAGATTATGTTCTCGTTAAATTAATATAATTTAATTTTATGAGCTGTTAGAATTTTTTGATGAAATTTGTTGCAACAGATTTCACTGTTTGTGGAAAGTTTTCTTATTTAATTATTATTTACTCTAATTAATTGTGAAATCAATACTTGTCTTTAAAGAAAGTTTTTGCAGGTAAATAAGAGTGATTTTAGCTAAATAAGAAGAGCCAAAATCAAGGAAAACTTCTCTCAATGCACCTGGACACTTTTTAGGAACAATTCATGAAAGTTATTATAACAAATTTTTGACTGTCCAGCCAAGAAATGACAATAAATTTTGTGGCAAATCATTCTTTTCTTATTTTTAGCCTATTCACACTAAGACAGAACAAAATTGGGGCTAGAAATTCATCTATAAAATCTTGACAAGTCCAAGGGATTTGTATGCACTTCATTTTGAGAGAAAATACTATTTGAGAGAGCTTTTATGTAAGGCATAGAGTTTGTTCTATTACCATTGTGAGATTTGGAGAGCTTTAGAGTTTTCTAGGTATTTTATTTGTGTACATCTTGTTCTTTGGAAGGAAGAACATTTCTTATTCAGGATGAGATAAATCCGGACTAGTGAAGGGAGTTAGTGTGCGAAGGATCAACAAGATGAGGGGAGCTCGCTAAACAGGATTGATGGAATTGTTACAATACATTGTGGCAATTGAAAAGAGAAAGTCTTTNCCTGGACACTTTTTAGGAACAATTCATGAAAGTTATTATAACAAATTTTTGACTGTCCAGCCAAGAAATGACAATAAATTTTGTGGCAAATCATTATTTTCTTATTTTTAGCCTATTCACACTAAGACAGAACAAAATTGGGGCTAGAAATTCATCTATAAAATCTTGACAAGTCTAAGGGATTTGTATGCACTTCATTTTGAGAGAAAATACTATTTGAGAGAGTTTTTTATGTAAGGCATAGAGTTTGTTCTATTACCATTGTGAGATTTGGAGAGCTTTAGAGTTTTCTAGATATTTTATTTGAGTACATCTTGTTCTTTGGAAGGAAGAACATTTCTTATTCAGGATGAGATAAATCCGGACTAGTGAAGGGAGTTCGTGTGCGAAGGATCAACAAGATGAGGGGAGCTCGCTAAACAGGATTGATGGAATTGTTACAATACATTTTGGCAATTGGAAAGAGAAAGTTTTTTATTGCATTAGTCAATTGGTGTTTGTAAATTGATACTTTACTAATTTGTTTAATCTCTGGGTGTAGCCCCGTAGAATAGGAGAGATCCGAACCAAGTTAAAAATGTCCTGTGTTTATCTCTTTATTTTTATGTTTTGTTGCAACATATGTACTGGTTGTTACAATAACTTTTGATACACGTTATAATATAATTAATTGATTATTAATTTAATCAATTAATTTATTATTTGATAATACCTAAAACATATCTTTCAATTGGTATCAGAGTAGAGTCACATAAATACTAGTGAGATTTTAGGATTTTTTGATCTGTTTTATTAGTATGTCTCTTCTTGTAGAATATGATTCAGATGAATTGACCTTGTTGGCAAAAAGTTTCAAAAGATACATGAAAAGGATGAGAAAAAATAACGTTTCTCCAAAATCCTCTAATACTAATAGTTCTTTTGATTCTAACAAGAGAAAATGAATTCAATGTAGGGAATGTGAAGATTATGGTCATATTAAATCTGAATGTGCCAATACCTTGAAAAAGAAATCAAAAGCCACGATTATTACATTAAAGGAAGTAGAATCCGATAGAAATAAAGAGGAAGACATTTTAGGTAATATTGCCCTTACCACCTCCTTAGTTTATGACTCATGGTTTGTGTTATAGAAAGATGGAGACTCTATTGGAACGAAATTGGTCTGTTATAACACATCTGTTGCTGAAGGTGATGTCGTAATAGATTGAGATATTTTGTGACCAAGCTGGACCCTATTGATTAAGATATTTTATCTCATTTTTCCCTTGCTTAAGTTTCTATTTTTTGCGTGATTCTTGCTTATAATTACCTTAAATATTGGATAATGATTATTGGCAGGCATATTAGTAGAATCATAGTGATATTTCGTCTATTATAGTGTAGATTATATTCTCATTAAATTAATGTAATTAATTTTATGAGTTGTCAGGATTTTCTGATGAAATCTCCTGCAACAGATTTAACTGTTTATGGAAAGTTTTCTGATTTGATTATTATTGACTCAAATTAATTATGAAATTAATCCTTGTCTTTAAGGAAAGTATTTGTAGGTAAATAAGAGTGACTTCAGCTAACTAAGAAGAGCAAAAATCATGGAGAACTTATCTCAATGCACTTGGACACTTTTTAGGATCAATTTATGAAAGTTTTTACAACAAATTTCTGACTATCGAAATAAAGAATGACAACAGATTTTGTAATAAATCATTCCTTTCAAATTCAGCAGATGGTCAAAATTTATGGTTGGTTATATTTTTCAGGGGAGTTTTATTTCTTCTGCTCTTTCTTTTATTCTAATATTTCTAGGTATGAGAATGTATTTGATAGGAGGAGCATTTTTGTTTTGAATATGTATTTGGAAATTAATCATGGGTTTTTGCAAGTTTTTTTTGAACTTGAGTTATGTTTCAGTTTTGTGATTAATTTTGCCATGTAGATGCCAAAGGGGGAGATTGTTAGCTCCACGGTGTTGATTTGTGTTGGCAAAAAGAATGGAAAAAATGATAAACTCAAACTGTTATGAGAAAACTAACAAGTTATTACAATAGGTCTATTAATGTTATAAAACACTTGTTACAATAGATTTACAGAATCACTCACAATAGATCTGTGTTGGCTGAAAATCTAATTCTGGAGACTTTTTGTTCTTGCGTCTTTCGGTCTAATTTTCCTTATTTAACGTTTCTAAATGGATAATAAGAATTATTGCTGATGGATTTTCATGACCAAGCTAGACCTAATTGATTGAGATATTTTATCTCATTTTCCCTTAATTAAGTGTCCATTTTTAGCTTGATTCTTGCTCTATATTACCTAAAAATATGGATAACTATTATTGACAGGTGTATTAGCGGAATCATAGTGATATTTCATCCATTATGGTGCAGATTACATTCTCATCAAGTTAATGTAATTGATTTTATGAGCTATTAGGATTTTCTGATGAAATCTGTTACAATAGATTTTACTATTTACTGGAAAGTTTTCTTATTTGATTATTATTGACTCTAATTAATTGTAAAATCAATCCTTACCTTTAAGGAAAGTTTTTGCAGGTAAATTAGAGTGATTTCAGCTGATTAAGAGGAGCCAAAATCGTGAAGAACTTCTCTCAATGCACCTAGACAATTTTTAGGAACAATTCAAGAAAGCTGTTGAGACAGATTTCTGACTGTGGATGAGTGAATAATTCACTCAAATTTGAGTATTAATCAGCTCAAATAATTGTAAGTTCTTAAGCATTTATATTAGTTTGATGTGTTTTCACTTTCTTTTTTTTAGTTCTTGTGAATAAAAGAGAACCAAGATAAATTAGTGACAAATATGGATATTTCAACTATTTGAGAAGAAAGTTGAGTCCGATACAAATGTAAGGCAATAAAAATCAGCAAAACGAGCTAAAATGAAGAAGTAGCGCCCCCAGGAAAAAGAGTTATCGTGCTGAGTTCCACAATTGAGAGCGCCACGACACTATAATAGTAGTGCCACGAAGCTGTGTGAAAAACTGAGTTCCAAATGTTAGAGTGCTTTGGCACTTTCTAAGGAGTATCGAGGCGCTACACAACATCTGGAAGTGTGTTTTTAGCGAGATTTTAGAGCCAATCTCGTTCATTGATGCTATCTGATCGAATGGTTGACATTCCACCCGGTCTAGGTCACCTTGCAAGGATACTCTTAAATATATCTTTAAGCCTCTATTTGAAGGGTAGAGAGTTAGAGAGAAGACATACACTAGAGAGCTCAAAAATCCTAGAGAGAAAGGAGCTTGGAGCAAAAATTTGAAGAGGAAGCTTGAGAGAGTTGCTTGAAGAATTGAAGCTTAAAGTTCTACTTCCACAAAAAAGTTTTTCTCATCCTCTTTCTCACCCTAGTCGCATTTGAATTTTGTATTATGCTTGATTTTTGAACATATTTAAATATATAAAATTTTTGTTAAGATTAGTGTTAGATTCTCCTATATTGAATAAATTGCTATATGCTTGAGGCATGTTGTAGCTTATACTTTGATTTTATGTCTTGGCTTCCATGTTCTTTGATATTGGTTTTGAATTTATTAAAGTTATTCCATGCTTAATACTTCTCAACTAGATAGCTACTAGTTAGATGATTTAGTTTCTAGAATTTTGCACTTGAGAAAGGGAATTTTAGAAACAACTATAGGATAGTATAACCTAAGATTTTGTAGAGTTTGAGAAAACCTATAAATCCTTTGAAGTCATGATCAAAGAATCAATGAACATAATGAATTCTTAATGTCTAGGCTTGGAGTAGAGATATTGAAACTGGGATTTAGGAATGATTTTACTCGGCACTCGAAAGAGGGAGTAGAAATATCTTTGAGTCCATGGCTTATAAATTAGGAATAATTGATTAGGATAAAATTAGTGATCAAAAGACATAATTGATGGTTAAGTGAATTCAATCCTCTAGTACATTTATGCATAGAGTTTCTATATTTTATTTTTCTACTTATTCTTATCTTTGTATTTATTTAATTATAAACTCATTTAATTAGGTTGCATAGATAAAGTTAGGTCACGACAATTTCGATAATTGACGATAATTTAAAACTGAATTCCTTATAGGATCGAGAACTCTATACTTATCACTTTATCAATTATTTAGCGTAATAGTTGTCCAAACACATTTTGTAGCAAATTATTCCTTTCTAATTTCAAACTGTTGGTCAAAACTGATGGTTGGTTATGTTTTTCAGGGGGAGTTTTTGTAACATTACGTAAATCTTAATTAAAAAAAAATATCAATTTATAGTTTTATCTTATAAGGTTAAAGTGGAGAATCTGTCAATTATTTTTTTAAAATTTTATTTTCTTTTAAATGTTACCATTCGTAATTAAATTAAAGAAATTTTTTTTAATGAAGATTTATTTTACTTCAGAATTGAAATTAAGGCTCAAAATAGAAATTAAATTCATACACTTCATAAAAGTAAAACTACACTCATTTTTTGTCAAATAATTAAGTACTTGAAAGTAAGAACATAAAATTACTTAAAATATTTTATTGCTATTTAGGATTCCGCCACTGCCAATCAACCTCCAATAGGAATTATTACTCATCTAGAAAATTTAAATGAATAGAATAAGCTTGCTTTCAGAAAGTAAATCTCATGCATGCAATGAATGTCATGTCACATGAATAGTACACTTTTGGAACTATAACTATGTATTCTTTTTTATTTTTTTGAAATATCTTGTTCATAAATATTTTTATTTTATAAACTTTTCATATTTAAGCTCAAAATAGTATAATGCCAAATCTGTTAGAAGTGATGAGCCATAAAAATAGTGTCATGACAAGCATATATAACCATATAGCCATTCGGATCCCATATAGCTATTGTACTATAATGACTAACATCGCAATTTAAACTTTCGTTATTAACATAGTGACTGTGGGTAAATTGGTCAGTTGCCCAGACTCTTTTTAAGAACTTAACATACACTTAAAGAAAATATTTTCTTAAAACATAGTTTTGGATACATAGTACTTTTAAAAAAATAATTTCAATCAAAATAATAATTAATTTTTTTTACGTGCAATTATGTATGCACATGTTCATGACATATTTACATACTTAATGCAACTATTATTGCAAAACATATAACAATATACTAGTATAATCATAATTTCATCACAAATAGTACATAACTTTTCATTTAAACATATACGGAAAAATTAACTAACCTAAAGTCCTAAAAAAATTTAATTAGAATTGGAAGGAAAATCCAAAAAACTGAACCTGATGGAAATCCCGAACCCCTTTTAACAATTTTTTTAATAAAGGTCAAGCAAAAAAAATCAACAAAAAAAATAAAAAAAGCCAACAAAAAAAAAATTAAAAGGCCTAAAAAAATACTCATATCATACAACTATAAAATCGCATTTCATAACATATGTAACTAAAAATTATAAAAATTCAATATATACTTAAAGTATTTTAGACTCTATTACAAAACTCCATTTCTTTTAAAACTTTACAGATAATATTGTAACATAAAAATAAAGCTAAAAAAATTATTTAGAATTTTTTTAATAAGTTTTAGCATGCTTTTACTAATTTCAAATCTATAAATTGAAATTTGATAAAAACGATTAAAGTACCAAACTATTCTTGAATTTTATAGAATTATTTTTATATACCAAAAGATCTTGATATTTTAAGAAAATATCTCTAATATTTGTTACACATAGACAAAAGTTAGGGATTCAAAATTATACTATTACATAGCACATATAATTCTTAAAATTCTATCTTAAAATTCATGACAACACTTAACCTACAAAACCATATGCTATTTCAAAAATCTTAATTAATTATAAATATTTCAAAAAATTCTAAAAATATTTTGAATCTCTTATGACATATATATTTGTGTCTAATAAAATTTTCAAGCCTAAATAAAATCAATAGGATAATATTTTAACAATGTTATCTTGGATAAATAAAAATATCAGATTTACTAATTACAAAGGCAATATATAAAGAAAATTTAATAATGATTAGAAATAAAAATTATGGCATCAAAAAACTTTCCAGAATATGAGTTAACATATATATGAATATGTTTTTAAAATTTTCAATTCAAATTAAAAATATTTGCCCTCTAAAATCCTAGAACAAACTCGATAAAATTTATTTTTCAGCTTTTCTTAGGTGACAACTAATATGGATAAAAAGAGTTTTATAAAATCATAGGAGTAAGATATAAATGTAAAACTTTCTAGAAATTAAATAGACATATAGAAAGACTTCTCATTAAAATTTCAAACCTTAACAAAATGTTTAACTCCAAATATCATAGATTGAATTTGAACCTAAGTGTAGTAAAGTATACTAATGTTAAAAAACTAAGAGTTCTAAGAATTAACTTTTTTTTAAATCTTAAAGAAAACTTTAGAGAGCTTCTTGAAATCTTTATAGACTACTACAATTATGAGAAAATGAGAGATAGAGATAAATATAAGAGAAAAATAAATGATGCTTACAAGATAGTGCCTTATTTATAGGCTTATTGTGAACATAAAATATACTTAAAATAGATATATATATATATATATATATATATATATATTTATAGTTAATAATAATTACAACACTTACTTAACTTTATTCTCCTTTTTTTTATTTTTTATCTTTTGATCATGAAATTAATTAATTTCCACTATGTTCTTCCACTTTTAAAAGAAGTACAATATTTAACAATAATATGTGGATACATATTATGTAGACAACATCATCTTTGTATTTATTATCCATTTAATCAATATAATGAATGCACCTTTCAAATAGTTAATGCATTAAACCATACCATTTTTACACTTTTCAAAATTTATTTTTTTCTAATATTATTAATTAATTTCTTTTGCTTTGATAGCTAGTGGCATGTAAAATCATAACATGTTTTGCCAACTTCATCATTAACAAAGTAATAGTTTACAAATGATAAAAATAGTCCTAATATAATTTATTGCCAACTTAGCAAAAGTTGTCAATTATTCTTTTCTTTTCCCTATTTTTTTCTTAAAAGTTACTTTATTAAATCAAATATATATATATGATACATATAATACTTGATCTATAATTTGGGCTAGAATTATTAGAAATTTTAATTTGGCCTTTCTTGTATCAAGATAAGTGATTACTGAGCTAAAAAATTTAAAGTCTAAATACAAACAAGCCATATTAACATCTTCATTTTGGATTCTCCTATTGGGCCAAATTTAGAGCCTAATAGCAAACACAATTAATTAAGTCTATAATATATTAATAATGGTAATAGTTATATATATCATATTATATATCTTGTAAAAACCCAGAATTTTCGAGGGTAATTTGGACATTTTACCAATTTTTCGGATAAAATATTGTGGGGACTAATTTGCAAAAGTTTTGTTCATAGGGACTAAATTGCAAATTTTGGAGGACTAAATTGATAGAGATTTGAAATTTTGGAGACTTATGTGCAATTTTTGAAAAATTGCACAGCCCTATAAGAATGGGCTACGTGCCCATCCTCTTTCCTCTCTCTCTCTTCTCTCTCCTCCCTCCCCCGAAATCTCTCTTTCTCTCTCCTCTCTTCTCCCTCTCGGCCGAGCCTCCGCAGAGCCGCCGCCTGCAGCCGTCCAGGCCACCCACCGACCGGCGTCGCCTCGCCTCGCTGCCACGAAGCTCCGCTGCCCTTCGCCGCTCGCCGCCGCCGCCGCCTCCTGTGTCGCCGAGAAACGCCATCGAAGCCGAGTTGACCCATTTTGGTTTTTCCATCACCGACGA
Source organism: Parasponia andersonii (assembly GCA_002914805.1). Taxonomy (NCBI): domain Eukaryota; kingdom Viridiplantae; phylum Streptophyta; class Magnoliopsida; order Rosales; family Cannabaceae; genus Trema; species Trema andersonii. The sequence continues at coordinate 292,109 of JXTB01000464.1, forward strand.
CGATTCAGGCCACCATTCGACTCCAAACTGGTCCCGTTGGATTCGTATCGTCGCAAGGATCATCAAGGTTTATATATCTCAATCCCATACTATCCGGATCAAAAATTGCCATTTTTGAGTATTTTGAGTTTTCGAATTTTAGTTTTCGATTCGGCCGTTAGATTATGTTTTTGACTACATTTTTGGAATGTACTCGGAAAATGGAGAAGTTTGATATATATATTGTATAGTTTGGTGATCGACACAAAAATCGAGATCGGACAGTCAAGATTTTGTCTCATTTTGCGTGCCACCGGTCCAGTGTGGAACCGGACCCGAATTGGACAAGTTATATGTCTAACCTAGCTATTTTGGGTGCTAGGAATTCAGTGAAGAGGTCCGTTTGTGAAATTAAAGCTCCGGTGAGAAAGTTGATTTTTCACACGAGGACGATCAAGGGCTTGAAATTGGTTCCCGACCCTCCGGGCGATCGTCAACAACACCTTAAGGACTCAATAGCGTGGTGTCGCTATTCTGTTGAGGTAGGGGTTTATTTACCTTCGTTTTATACCGTTTTTTAGTTAAAACTTATTTTTAGCAGTATATAAGAACAAGTGTGTTTTTAATGATTTGAATTATATGTGATGGAATCTGGTTATACGATATATACTGTACTACTCTAGGAGTTTGCTGTGTGTAGGTTATTTTGGGTATATTAAAAATAGGGCCATTATGCTGCCCGTTTTTCTATAAAACCCTATTATGCATGTTTTACTGAAAAACTAGAGTACAGTAGTTTTTACACTTCAGTTCTATATTGCATGTGTCATAGGATCATACATGAGCACCGTGTTAGTATCGTGGGTATTACAGTGTAGCGCTGCGTGCCCCACTGTCGGTGAAAGTCCGTAAACTCGCGCGAGATCTTATTACTTCTGATTACCTCCCCATTTGGCAGGTGTAGGCAATTCGGTTGCCCCTCCAGGTTTGGTAGGCAACACATGGGTGTCCCCTCCGGGTATGGGCTTAGGTATCAGGCAGGCTGTTAGGTACACTTAGTGTCATCATCCTAGGTCTCCACAGATGAGAGGATGTGAGCTCATGGGTATGGGTTGATTTGTGTTATGTGCATATGGAGTGATGGTTTTGATTACACTGTTTTATATATATTGGCATCCAGTTTGGATTATATATATACGTGTGTGTATGTTTTGGATTTGAACTAACCATGCAGGGAATTTCCATCACTGAACTGTTTTTCCCCGAGGTAACTATTTTCCTACTGGGCATTGTATGCTCACCCCCTTACCTTCCTCCTCAGGTAGTGTCCAGTGCGATCTTGGTGATCAAGAGGAGTAAGAGATCATCTGATTGCAGTTCGTCTCTTGGTAATGCTAGGAGTCTGTTGTTGTAGTCTTTGGACTATTTAGATTTTGTGTTAGCATTGAACTAAGATTACTGCTTTCTATTTGTCTGCAAACTTATGTATGCCATTCTAGTGCTGGACTTATGTTATGGATGATGATGATGCTGGGTTTTGTGTTTAATTTCATGTTTTTAAGTAATTGTTCAATTTATGTTTGATGGTGTATATGAATTGTGGGAGTGGTTCACGGGATGGAATTCCGATTATTTTATTTAAATGGACCGTTTTTATAAAAACTAGAACTTTTGACACTTTTCAAATAAATTAAGGAATTTTCCACCTTTGTGAAATTCCCCTTCTGCCACTAGCCCGGGTTTTGGGTCGTGACAGAAATTTTTGGTATCAGAGCTTTGAGTTCAACAGCTCGGACGTATCACCATTAAACTAGATTGAAGTTATTTTTATGACAAGCATTCATCATTATCGCACTAACAGTTTGGCATATTGTTACCGACTTTAAGAATGCCTCCTAGAAGAGTTCCGAGGCACCAACCGAATGCCGAACCTCCTCGTCCGGATTTCACTCATCTGATCGAGGCAATGCAGCAGGCATTCATCCAGATGAGCAATCCAGACTATCAGCCTCCAGCTCCGAGGGAACGTCAGTTGGATCAGGCTGATCACCTTCAATGGTTCATACGTCTCCAGCCAGGGCACTTTGATGGTAGACCAGAAGCTCTCACGGCAATTGCTTGGTTATGTGAGATGAAGAGGTACTTTCAAGCCCTTAGTACTCCAGTTGAGTTTTGGGCCGTATTTACTGTTACCCGTTTGACAGGGAGCGCCATTTGTTGGTGGGAAACAGTGGAACAGATGCAAGATGTAGTGGGCTTGACTAGGGAAGACTTTGAACGGATTTTCAAGGCCCAGTATGCCAATGAGGATCAACAAGATGAAGTTGTGAACCGATTTGAGACTCTGATTTGAGACTCTAACCCAAGGTGTTACAAGTTGTATGATACGATTTGAGGTGTTCACTACATGCTCTTCAGGCTCTACCCAACACAAAGGCGATCTACATGGCCTTCCATACAACACTTCATATGGAGCCATACCCACACTGGTTTGGTAACTGTTATTATAAGAAAATTCCACCAAAGGAAGATGATCATCACAGTTCCCACCAAAATCCAGTATGCAACAACGTAGCATGTCCTCAAGAATCTGAATTGCCCTTTCAGACTGACCGTCTGTCTCAGGATGGTGAGCTGTACTGATATCTAATTGCGTACCAAACGCTTTCTGCAAGGCTCTCCAAAACTTAGAAGTGAACCTTAGATCTCTGTCAGATACTATGCTTGAAGGCACACCATGCAAATGTATGATGTTCTCCACATACAATCTACTGAGCTTACTAAGAGAGTAGTCCATCCGGATCGGTATAAAGTGAGCACTCTTCGTTAACCGATCGACTATCACCCAAACTGCATCGTTCTTCCTCAAGGTCTTTGGCAAACTAGTCATGAAGTCCATCGTGATCTTGTCCCACTTCCACTCCGGAATTGGCAACGGCTGAAGTAATCCAGCTGGCCTCTGGTGTTCAGCCTTGACTTGCTGACAAGTCAAACACTTAGCCACAAAGATAGCCACATCTTTCTTCATCCCTTCCCACCAATACTGCCGCTTCAAGTCCTGGTGCATCTTAGTACTACTTGGATGTACTGTGAACCTTGATTTGTAACCTTTGTTAGAATGGTTTCTCAAAGATTAGGGTCATTGGCTATAGCCAACTTCCTATTGAAAAGCAAAAACTCTTCTCTGTTAGTGCTCAAACCATCTAACTGTTCACTATTTTGAAGTCGATTCCAGATTGTCCTCAACTCCTTGTCTTGCCACTGAATCTGCTGGACAGTTTCGAGAAGAGATGGTGAAATCACAACGTTGCTCAAGCAAGCAAACCCTTCGTTATAATCACCAATCACAACTGAGTTTTTCCAATCTTCAAACACCAGTGTAGCTAGTGCACCATGAGGGTTCCTACTAAGTGCATCGGCTACAACATTAGCCTTACCAGGATGATACTGTAGGTCGAAGTCATAATCCTCCATATACTCAACCCATCTTCGCTGTCTCAAGTTCAAATCCTTCTGGGTAAAGAGATACTTCAAACTCTTATGATCGGAGAATATGTCGAACTTCACACCATACAAGTAGCATCGCCAATTCTTCAAGGAAAATATCACTTCTACAAGTTCTAGATCATGGGTGGGATAGTTCTTTTCATGTGGTTTCAACTGACGAGAAGCATAAGCCACAACTCGACCATGCTGCATCAAGACACATCCTAAACCCGTCTTCGAAGCATCGGTATACACCACATAAGGTTCGTTACTATCAGGAACAGTAAGAACAGGTGTAGTGGTTAAACTTTGCTTCAATCTGACAAAAGCTTCTTCACTTTCATGATCCCAAACAAACTTAACGTCCTTCCTGGTCAACTTCATCAAAGGCAAAGCAATTCTCGAGAAATCTTGCACAAACCGACGATAGTAGCCTGCCAATCCAAGGAAACTATGTACCTCCATCATATTTCTCGGTCTTTCCCACTCCAAAACGGCTTCGATCTTAGTGGGATCGACTGAAATACCCCCGTGAGAAATCACATGGCCCAAGAACTTCACTTCTGACATCCAAAAGTCACACTTCGATTTCTTGGCATACAACCGATGATCTCTCAAGGTCTTGAGTACTATCCCCAGATGTTTGACATACTCTTCTCGAGTCTTAGAATACACCAGGATGTCATCGATAAACACAACCACAAAACAATCCAAAAAAAGCCTGAAGATCCGATTCATGAGATCCATAAAAGCTACGGGAGCATTCATCAAAACAAACGGCATCACTAGAAACTCAAAATGACCATATCGAGTTCTGAATGCTGTCTTAGGTATATCATCTTCCCTTATCTTCAATTGATGATAACCAGATCTCAAATCAATCTTAGAGAAGAACCTTGAACCACTGAGTTGATCAAACAACTCATCTATCCTTGGCAAAGGATACTTGTTCTTCACTGTCAACTGGTTCAACTTCCGGTAATCCACACAAAGTCTCAACGAACCATCAGCTTTCTTCGCAAACAAAACAGGAGCACCCCAAGAAGAAGTGCTACTGCGAATAAAGCCCTTAGAAAATAGATCGTCTAACTATTCTCTTAATTCTTCCATCTCAGCAGGTGCTATGCGATAGACTGGAATAGAAACTGGTTGAGCTCCAGGAACTAGTTCAATACAGAACTCGATCTCCTTATCAGGTGGTAACCCCAGTAAGTCTTCAGGAAATACCTCCGAATACTCACACACCACCGGAATCCATAGGTCTTGATCGTCTATCCTCACCTTGCCATCCATGGCAAACAAGTTCCCATAACAGTCAAGTTTCTTTCTTCCACCCATGCACGCTTTCAGAACAGGACTAGGCTTCAGCAGACTCATCCCAGCCTGATAGACAATAGAAGGTCTATCACTAGGAAAAAGAGTCACCCGCTTCTTATGACAGTCTACAACGACCTGATATTTCGACAACTAATCCATACCGAGTATTATGTTGTACTATCCCATCGACAACACAATCAAATCAGCAAGAAGCTTCCTATCGCTAACCATAACCTGACAAGACTTACACACACTAGACACATCGGCCACTCCTCGCAAAGGTGTACCCAACGATAATACATAATCCAAATCAGAAAATTCCAACCCCAACAGTTGAGCAAACAATAAGGATATGAATGAATAGGATGCACCAGTATCAAACAAAACATGTGCCCAAGAGTGTCAAAGAAGGATCATACCATCAACAACACCTCGACCGGTGTGATCCTGAGTGTCGTCTGCCCCAGTAAAAGCATAGGCTTGGCCAGTCACCATTCATTTCCCTTTGTTGCCTCTTCCCTGGCCAGGACGGCTGCTGCTAGATCCTGGACCACTGCTGCCAAAATCACGCCCACCCTGACTCCCTGAAGCCTGAGGAGTCTGAAAGTTCTGAGTAAAATCCTGAGGGCGGTACTGATGCTGATAAGGCTGAGGGGAAGTAAAAGCCTACGAAGCACCCTGTGACTGTTGAGACCTTGCTTAAGTGTTCTAATAAGAAGCAGAACCTGACTGGCTCCTCTGTGGTCCTCCTTGAGAAAGAGGAGATTTCTGCAGACGGACCCTACTGGCCACAAACAAAATATCCTCCATATGGACTACCTATGCCACCCCCAGAAGAACCACTACTGTTTGAGCTCCTATTGCTTAGAGTCCCCTGGGCTGACCACTACCCCTGGTTCCTTCTGGTGGCTTTTCTGTCATTTCCTCTCCGTTGGTTCCTCCTGGAATCCAAACTTTCTTCGATGGCCTCTGCCCGTTGTGCAGCCACTGCAATCTCAAGAAGAGTATGGAAAGTTTGGGTACCAATACTATTGAAAATGTTTCGATTCAGACGACTCTTGAACTTGGCAACTCGGTACTTCTCACTCGTAACCGGTCCAAGAGTAACACTTGCCAACTCAGTGAACTCTATCAGGTACTCATTCACCGTTTTGTTACCTTGGGTCAACATCTCAAATAGGTTCACAACTTCATCCTGTTGATCCTCATTGGAATACTGGGCCTTTAAAATCCATTCAAAGTCTTCCCAAGTCAAACCCATTACATCTTGCATCCATTCCACTGTCTCCCACCAACAAATGGCGCTCCCAGTCAAACAGGTAACAGTAAACATAGCCCAAAACTCAACCGGAGTACTAAGGGCTCGAAAGTACCTCTCCATCTCACGTAACCAAGCAATTGTCGTGAGAGCTTCTAGTCTACCATCAAACTGCCCTGGCTAGAGACGCATGAACCATTGGAGGTGATCAACTTGATCCAACTGAAGTTCCCTCGGAGTTGGAGGCTGATAGTCTAGATTGCTTATCTGGACGAATGCTTGCTGCATTGCCTCTATCAGATGAGTGAATTTCGGACGAGGAGGTTTGGCATCCGGCTGGTGCCTCGGAACTCTTCTAGGAGGCATCGTTACAAGTCTGAAATAATATGCCAAACTATTTGTGAGATAATGATGCATGCTTATAATAAAAACAACTTCAATCTAGTTTAATGGTGATACGTCTGAGCTGTTAAACTCAAAGCTCTCATACCAAAAATTTCTGTCACGACCCAAAACTCGAGCTAGTGGCAGAAGGGGAATTTTACAAAGGTGGGAAATTCCTTAATTTATTTGAAAAGTGTTAAAAGTTCTAGTTTTTATAAAAACGGCGCATTTAAGTAAAGTAATTGGAATTCCATCCCATGAACTACTCCCACAATTCGTATACACCATCAAACATGGATTGAACAATTATTTGAAAATGTGAAATTAAATATATAACCCAGCATCATCATCATC
>JXTB01000464.1:307849-351505 GCA_002914805.1 Parasponia andersonii
CAGGATCGCATGGAGGAAACGCTTGTGAACCTTCAGCAAGTCACCAACCAGATCAATGACACCCTGCGACGACTTACTGAAGGGCAGATGGTGACCCCACCACAACATGAACATCCCAAAGAACGTCCTACTCAATTACCTGAGAAGGGAATACAGATCCTCGAGATGAGAAGACGCGACCAGCCAAGAAAGCAGGAGCGTCATGAAGAGCGCATCTCTAAAGGGAAAGGCAAGGTCGCAGACTTGCCTCCAGAATCTCATACGGAGAGTTCAAGTACGAACCGTGATTGCACACAACCTTCTCGTAAATCCACTAATAGCCAGGACCGCTTGAGCAGCGAGCAAGGACGACCATCGAGAAGCGTCTTCGAAAGAATCAGCAGGGAGTCGAGACAAGATCCTGCAGACCTAAGATAGTATCTGGAGCGACGACGTGGTCATGATCGATCTGTATCGCATCATAGCGACCACAGCTGGTCTTGTCGCACTATGTCATTGAATTCCTCTCATAGGTCGCAGAAGACTCTACCTGACCAGCCCGCTGTGAAACAAGATAACGAACAAAGGTCGCTTTTACCACCAACAAGGAATGATGCTTTCCCTCTGAACGTCGACGTTCACAATTTAAGGATCGCATTAGATGCACTTGCTGGATAGGACGATGAGCTCACTGATGGGTATCGCCAGTCGCCATTCAGCGAGGAGGTTCGAGCTGCAGCCTTTCCCACCGGATTCAGACTTCCCACCATCGATACTTTTGATGGAAAGACTGATCCACAGGACCATATGGATCACTTCAGTGACTTGATGGAACTTCATCGGGTTAGTGATCATGCACGCTGCAGATGTTTCACTGTAACACTCTCAGGAGCGGCAAAGAAGTGGTTTCGAGGACTTAAATCCGATTCAATCTCGTCCTGGCAACAACTACAGACGGCATTCTTGAGACAATTTCAGGCCGCGAAGAATTTCACTGTTCCGCTTGTCAGTTTGTCCGCAATCTGGCAAGGCCCAGAGGAGACTCTACGGTCTTATCTTAATCGATTCACTTCAGAGCTAGCGAAGGTTAACAACCCACCTGAAGGAGGAGTTCTTACTCTCATGATGGCTGGGGTGCGACCAGAAATAAAACTCTGGGAGGAATTGCTTGAACGAGAGTGTAGAACTCTCGAAGACTTCTACCGAAGAGTCGGTCGACATCTAAGGTTAGAATCTTCACGAGAGAATCTTCAAAAGACTAAAAAATGAGGAAAGACGGATGCGGCAAAAGTTTCGGTCATCACCAACAACAGCGGAAATAAGAAAAACAAGAGGAATAATGAACAAACAAGTGAGAATCAGCCTAGACCTAAAAGGCAGGAGATTTCAAAAGCTCCCATGAGGTTTAATAATCACACCGAATTAAACGCGCCTATAGATCATATCTATGCGGTCACAAATCAGAAGGAGCGATTCCGACAACCAGAACCGATGAAGCAGGACAGGGCAAAGTGCGACCCCAACAAATTTTGCCGATATCACAATGATATTGGGCATGACACTAATAGTTGCTTTGCCCTGAGAGATGAAATCGAAAGGCTGATTAGAGAGGGACGATTGCGGCAGTATACCAGGCAGAGCGATGAAAGGCGAGAAGACCAACAGCGATCTCCAGAAGTTCAGCGTGAGGTGCGAACTATTTTTGGAGGGCCGTATGTTGGAGGAGATTCCAAGCGAGCAGAGGATAGATACGCACGAGAAGCTCGACAGCAGCCGTTAACCAACGTCATGCACCTTGATCAGCGACCACGCAAGCTTCAACGAGTACTGGAAATGGATACCACCTTCACAGAGCAAGATGCAAGGGAAGTCCATTATCCGCATAATGACGCGCTGGTCGTAAAAATTAACTGTGGAAACACACAGTTGTGGCGAGTATTGATCGACAACGAAAGTGCTGTGGATATCCTATACTTCGATGCCTTCAAGAAGATGGGATTAAATGAGAATGACCTGAAGCCTGCCGCCACTCCGCTCTATGGTTTTACTGGAGACAGCCTGATGCCTATGGGCATGATTGAACTGATGGTCAGCATTGGGACCTTTCGAAGGGTTTCATCAATAATGACCCAGTTTTTGGTGGTAGATTGCCCTTCTGCCTTCAATGCTGTGCTGGGAAGACCAATATTAAGGAACTTCAAGCTGTCACCTCGATCTATCATCTAACAATGAAGTTCCCGACCTAACATGGGGTAGGCGAGGTGCGAGGAAATCAGTATGATGCGAGGACTTGCTATAACAACTCGCTGAAACTCGCAGCAAAAGATGCGACGTCCCGCACAATGATGGTCCATCTGCCAGAAGCAGTGGATGAAGCGTCAATCGTGGCTGCAGATGAAGCGTCAGTCGTGGCAGCGGATGAAGCATCAGTCGTGGCCGCAGATGAAGCGTCAGTTGTGGCATTGGACAAAGCGTCTGTCAAGGTAGCGGGCAAAGCGTCTGTCAAGGTAGCGGGCAAAGCGTCAGTCGAGGTAGCAGGTAAAGTGTCAGTTGAGGCAGCGAGCAAAGCGTCAGTCGGGTCGCCAGATAACGTCAGTTGAACCATCAGTTAAAACGTCAATCGATACGACCAGCGAAGACTTCAATCCTCGAAAATTAGACGGTCAGAACTGAACCCATTGAAGATCTGGAGGATTTATTATTCGACATGTCCTCCAAGACGAGATTGGAATGGAGATTCAGGAACCTGTGCGAGCTTCATTGATCGATTTTCTGAAATCTAATGTTCGGGATTAATCCGAATATCATATCACTGGAGTCTGATCTTTTAGAAGAAAGCTGCGAGCAGTCTCTGCTTCAGATCGCATCATATCAACAGTTCACTGCTCGATAATATAACCCTAAAGTCGAACAAAGGCTTATTGACATTTGTTCTTCAATAAGACCTCGTTCTTTGGAACTTGAGAATGTTATTGCCGTCATTTGAGCTGGGATATATAAGTCAGCTCGAACTGGTGGATAAAAGATCGAGCATGCCTGGAGTGTAGGATAGCTTCGTCACTTTCATCAGTTGACTTTCATGAATATCTTTATGTTTTCGTCATTCATCAATAAAGATTACTTATTCATTGATCGTCATTCGATGAACGTCATTCACTAATCGTCATTCGTTGTTCGTCATTCGTTGATCGTCATTCGTTGATCGTCATTCGTTGTTCATCATTCGTTGATCGTCATTCGTTGTTCGTCATTCGTTGATCGTCATTCGTCAATAATACTTCTTCGGCAATTACTTCAACTCGGTTATTACTTCGGCTATTCTTCATTTATAGTTTTATGGTAGTTTTCAGACACCATAAAACTCGGGGGGCAGTGGGATTAGAGTTATCTCCTACTTGTTTCCTAAGGGACTATGCAAATGTCCATTTAGAGGAGATAGGGTTTTAGATCGTCGAAGTGTCTGAATATCACTTTATCGACGTATCTGAATCTCCTTAAAATCCTAGGATTTTCTCCTCGCTTCATGCCTTAGCATGTCGTATTACGCAATTTCCCTCCTCGAATAGAAAAGTAACTAAGCAAAACGTTCATTGTTCGAAGTGATATATTGCTATGTTTTATTTTGACATGGAACTTTTGAAATACAGTTAGATTTTGCATCACTCGTATTAACTGTTTTCTTAAGCGACCTAACCCATCCTAACGCTTAAAACTCGTTTTAAGTTAGTCGGATTTAAATCGCTAAAAGCATACTGATCGATCACTTGTGATTGACTACTTAGTTAAAATTATTATTGTTTCTTATCGTTATTTTGCAGGAGCATATAAGGAAGGAAGAATATTTATTAAAACAAAAGAAGTCGTCCATACAGAAAGGGGACAAAGCCCGCATCGTTTTAAAAAAAAAAAGAGAGACGACCACTTCATGAGGAAGGGCTCGGACCGTCGTCACCAGTCTTGGTCGTGTCCTCCTTCCAGCTCTGGACAAGCTCGACCACGTCCTCGCCAAGGATGGAGAAGTAAAAATCCGGATGCTCGCAGAATATGTTGAAGATGATGGTCGACGAGGCGATATCGCTAGCCTTATCTTCAAGTTCTTTGACCTCGGTCGCTTTGAACTCTTCAATGGCTTTGTGAACCGCCTCGGTGGTCGCTTCTCTCATACGGTCTGGATACTCAGAAGCGACCTTCTCGAGCTCGTTGACTTTCTCCTCGAAATTTTCCTTGGCGAGTTTCTCCTTGTTTAGGTCCTCGAGCATCTGCTGCTTCTCAAAGTGGAAGTTTGCTCTCTCCTCCTCCCAAGCCTTTTTTGAGTTCTCGAATGCTTGAGTTATTTCATCGACTTTCTCAGCTTTCTCCAAGCATTCGAGAACTGGATCGTGCATCAGGACAGCAGTAGCCGCAGTCTAAAAAAATATATATGTAAATCTCCAAGTCCATCAAAAGTGAAGAGAATTAAGGAGCTTACATTGGCCAGCATCCTCATTGCAGATCCGAAAGCGACCTTGGCGGAATGTCGCTTCATTCGCTCCCAACCCTCTTCAGACGTGAAGCGGTCGATAAAGGCTGCACTCATACCAGCCTTCTCTGGTAGTTGATTAAAGAGTGCGAAGAGCTCGTCGCCTTTATCTGCCAAGTTCGGTTCCGAAGAAGTGGCAACCTCGGTAGGAGGTTCGGGAGTGCTCGCTGGCTGAGATGATTGTGGAGGGGGCGAGCTCGCTGGCACGTCCTCGAAGGCGACTTTTCTCTTCTTCGAGTAGTCGACCTTCTCCTTCCCATTCGATGGCATACTCTCGGGTGTTTTGGTTTTTGCCATTAACCCAAGAGTTGATGGAGGAGCTCGCAGACAACTACCAATGACCATCTCTGTACAGAATATGTTAGTAAGCGAGGAAACATAATAGAAAGGTAATTAGAATGAGCATGTGATTACCTTCTTCTTGTGGAGCTGGTTGAGGAGCTGGTGGGGACACGGTCTCTGGAGATAAAGGCTCTGAGCGAGGTGGTGTGGCCGGTGCCTTTCTTTTTCTAACCCTGGAGGACGAGGCACCTAAGTCCGTCTTCTTCCTCGGCTTCTTCTTCAAGCTCGATGGCCTAGAAGAGAGAACTGGGGGATCGGGGAATGCGGCACCCTTTGGAATCAGACCGCAAGCGACCAGGTTCTTCGATGTGCCTAGAACCTTCCAGTTAAATTCTTCAACTGGAAGCTCGTTGATATTACATACTCTTGCGAGCTGATCACTGGAGAGTCCTGGTCGATCCCTATTATCTGCGATGACATTGGAAATGCGATCAGTATGAGGATAAATATATAAACAAGGCAACAAATTGGAAGACTACCTACCGGGATTTTGAAAGAAGCCGTTAGATGCATAGTCATAATGGAAAAATGGATTTTTCCATTTTCCCATGTTGTTACGAACCCCGTAGATCGTTTTTATTGCTTGGTTCGACCACTTGCTCGCGTAGAAGAAGCCGAGATCTGTCGGATTTGACTTTACTTGGTAGAACCAAGCAAATTCTTCGGGAGAGGGGGTTTCTAAACCTAATTTATGATACAGAATATACAAACCTACCATATATCTATAAGTATTTGGGGTCAATTGAAAAGGGACGACCTCATAGTAATCGACGATTGATTTTATATACGGATAGAGAGGGAGATGCACACCACATTTGAGGACTGCCTCAGAAAAGGAAGCAAGTCCTTGTGGTGGTGTGTGTGGATGGTTGAATTCCATTGGAAGACGAAGGGGGATGGCGATCTTGTAGCTGCTCGCAATTTTCCTGAGTTTGTTCGATGTGCAGCTCGTTCGAACATTGGTACATGACCAGTTCCCCTCTACGTACTGATAGCCAGAAGAAAATGCAGGAGCATCCTTAATGTGTCTGGGCCACTAATCCTGGGGGAGATCGCCTATTCGAGGACTACTTTGTCTTGCCCCTGTTATTTCTATCTCGGGTTCCGGCTCGAGATAATCCTCAAGGTTAATGGAGCTAACACTTGAGTTAGAGTTAGATTCCCCAGAAAAGGCATTTCCTTCCCTAAATTCCTCACTACTAGACATCAGAAAAGAAATATGCAGGGATTCAGATATTGAGAATTTTTACTATGATAGCATTCTGGCTATTCATCCTCAAAATTGCACTAAACAAGCAAGTTTGTTCAGAAAGTGTTCGAGCAGTTCATTAGAAAGTGTTCGAGCAGTTCATCAGTAAATGAACAATCAATTCAGTGAGAATAAAATAGGGTATCAGACCCTAGAAATTCTTTTCATAGGATCATTTCTAACTGATATCTAGTAATTCTACTCTACACTGAAAAAGGGGGAGTATAAGAGATAAAAAAAAAATCTCATTTCACTTCGGTGAAATGAGTTTATTCCCAGATTGAAGTTTTCAAGAATGGAAAAAATATGAGAAGACGTACTAACCTTTCTTCAGAAGAGGAAGGCTTGAGATGATTCGAAACTTCGTCGAAGAAGAAGCGGTGATCAGAGCGAGCTGGGAGATAAAACGGCGCTAGGGTTCTTTGAGATTTCTAGAGTTTTCTGAGAGAAACAGTAAAATGAAACAGGATGGGATGGTTTCTGATATTTATAATCTAGGTACCGTTAAATCACAGCCGTTGATCAAGGAGTTTGAATTTCAAATCTGAAGGCCGAGGATTGCGCGGGTTTGGATCTATCCGAAAAGTTGGGATTGTTTAAAATTTAAAAAGGTTTGGTTTCAAAAGAGTGACGGTTGATATCAATCAGATTTCCTCGAATTTCGCTCTTTCTTATAAAAGGCTACATGTATTCCGTTCTGACAGAAAAAAAGATACGCGTGATCTTAAGAGATGAGATTTGGAATCTGACGGATCTTCGACTATTCAGACCTCAAGTTTAAGTTATGACATCACATGTTTAGGGTCGCACGGTAATTGGAAGCTCCATTTCGTCCTAAAGAACTAATGGAGCTGGGCGGCAATTGTTGTGCGGTCTAAAATCCTAAGGTCGCATAAAGGTTATATGCGACCTCCTCCGTGAAGGTGCGACCTCCTCCGTGAATGTTATATGCGACCTCCTCCGTGATGGTTATATGCGACCTCTTCCACAGGTTTTGTGAGACCTTATCCGTGTAGTCTCTTTTGCATGAGTATGCGCGACCTTCTCCGAATAGGTGGTGCACGACCTCTTCCGAAAGAAAAGAGAAACAGAGGTATATGCAATGTTAAACAGGAAACCTACAAGGAAAGGGAAACAGAAGTATGTGCTGTCAAACAGGAAACCTGCAAGGAAAGGGAAATGGAAGTCTCCTATTTATGATCAACTAGTTATCCGTTTTGAATTATGTTGTTACTTAATTTATGTTACCCAATTGTATAGTTACCCGTTTATACAATTAGAATCCTAGGGATATAAGGTTACTTTTACCTATATAAAGGGGACTCTATGTTCCGAAGGGTATTCCAAGTTCGAGTGATTCCAAGTTCGAGTGATTCTAAGTTTTGGGATATTCCGATTACTCTTCAGTTTTTCAGACTTTATAACCATGAGTGTTCATAATTCTTCATCAAAATAGTGGAAAAACAGTGGACGTAGGCTCATCTTTTTTGGGGCTGAACCACTATAAATCTCTCTCTCCTTATTCGCTTTAATTATTCATTCAATTCATACAAGCCACATCTTTTGATTTTTTCTAAATTTATTGTTGATAAAACCTCCATCAACAGTATCTTTTCTTTGTATTTGAATAACACAACTCTAATATCTCGTTGTTTCTACATGGTTGTCGTTTCTATAACTTGATGTAGTTTTCCAGTGGTTGTTGTCTGTCTTGTTATTGTGGCTTTAAATCCGTTGTCATTTCCAATTTGTCGTCGCTTTGATGTGATTTTCGAATACGTGAATTGGAGTGTGATGTGTACCCCAATGGTTGTTGTTGTTTTAAATTTACAATCACCAAACTCGTCAAATGGCTTGCACACTCTGCCCTTTCCAATCTCAAAACCACAAAAGGCCAATTTTCTTTATGTTTGTTTACTTTTAATTACATTTATTTTATTTTTTGATTGAATAAAAGGTGCTGGATTTTGATTCTAAAGTCTATTTTTCATTTGAGTTATAAAAAGGTCTATTTTTCATTCTATTTTTATTAATATTACAATAACTTTGGAAAATTTCGCGTCAACAATCACTTTTCTGTAGTTTTTGTTAAGCTCCTCCATAAATCTGTTTTCAAATTTAGAGTACGACTGATTGACTATATGGTATAATAGCATAATGACACCATAGTATATTCCATACGGATTTCTATAGATGCATAATGGTTATTTGGACCTCACAACAGCCAAAGTCATAGTGAAGATAGACCAACCTCGAATTTCCTACTTTACGTCTTTGCTACATGCTTAAGATTAGTCTTAGGAAGATGAATCTGCTTTTAGGAATCATTAAATCCGAGAAATGATTATTCTGATGTATAATGTACGTTCTTTGAATCGTAAAAATCAAATAATTCGTTGTAGTAGAACAAAATATCTCTGATTTCCTACTCAAATAAATTCTTCTTTTTTGGGTTCCAAAGGAATGTTATTATGCTTCCTTGAACAGTGCACTAATACTTTGAATTTCGTATGAACGGTTTCTCTTAATATTGTATTTTATAATTGTCAGTATTTATTCTATTTAATATGTTTGTTTGAATGAGTCAAGATAGTTATAGGAGTTATGGGATGTTTATCGCTATTTTATGCTAATTATTTCTGTCTAGTTTGTGTTAGTGGTAAGCGTCTGTTTTCTAAGAAATTAGTAGAATAATCATTCTTCTTTAAAATCATTCAAAAAAAAAAGAAGAAAAAAAGAAGTATAATTATCATATATTTTATATATCTATTTAAACATTCCATAATAATGAAATGGAAACAATATTTAGCACTTCATGCTTTACAATGCTTTTGGAGGTGTTGGTTTCTCTATATATCTATTTGAACATTCCATAATAATGAAATGGAAACAATATTTAGCACTTCATGCTTTACAATGCTTTTGGAGGTGTTGGTTTCTCTAAAACTCAAATCGGAGATGAAGGCCCAATTCTATGTATATGAGGAATTTTTAATGGGTATTTTTGTCTTTGTTCTATGAATGAGTATATTTTTTAACTTGCCATAGCAAGTCACACTCACTTATTCTTATTATTTTTCAATTTTTGTAGAGAATCTCACGTATTTTCCTCAAATAATTTTTTATCCACATATAGGTATTTTTCTAAAAGAAAACAAAAAAAAAAGGAAAGGAAAATAATTCACTTACTATGTATTTGTTGATAGAACTTCATTTTTTTTATAAAAAAATAAAGAGACAAAACACAAACTAGAATATAAACAATGATATAGAACCAAAAAGAAAATAATATTTTGCAATCATTTATTGAGATTGAATATAATAAATTCTCTCTAGAGTTCTTATACGTAATTCTGATTTTTAATTGTTATTGCAGTTTGCATAATAAATATGGTAAATATTCATATTACCATATAACTATATTAGACTCGTGATGTACATTTGTAATGAAAAAAAAAGAAATTGTAATTGAATATCCTATACTTGTGAGTTGAAGTCACTTAAGCTTTTGATGTTTTCAATATTTTTCATATGTACTCTTACATATATAATTTGAAGCTATTAAGAGGGTCACGTTGGTCTATTGGTACGATGACACGATACAAAATACTTATGTATGTCACGACATACCAAAATATGGGTCGTATTAGTCATAGTGCACATATAAATCATACCAGACTTATAAGTTAAACATGATGGATCAACATGATATGATACATAGATATGATAAATTAGCACATTATATATATATATATATATATTATTATAGATAAGTTTTTCAATATCTAAGTACCAACCTAATTAAGAGATACTTAATTTATAATTAATTATGATATACAAATATATCAAATTATTTGGTATTATAAAGTATTGTATTTAATTTATTATGTTAGTATTTTTTTTAAATATATTTCAATGATTTATAAAAAACAATGTTCATAAAAATGACACTAGAATATATATAATTTATTAATTAAATGAGAAAAACTTATATATGAATTCATACGATTTGACATGTTAGAGTATGAACGAACGAGTCACGCCGAGCTAGTAATTTTGAACATGGCATAGTACGATAAAATGTAGATCGTACCTAGTATGGTTAAGCACATTTTAACCCGATTTAAATTCTGATAGAGTATGACAAGTTTGACCGCTCTAGTACTTTTAAGAAAAAAAATGACTAACTAGACCTTTTTCTCTTATTTCTACATTTTTGTTTTTCACGTGAATGTCGTTATATAGAGTTGACATGATATATGATCGAGAAAAATAAAAAAGCCGAGAAAAAAAATAAAAAGGATAAAGACAAAGCTTTAACGGAACAATAAACTTTCTACTTTAAATCGATTCTCATATAAGTCTTATACATAAAGGCCACTCATTGGTTAAGTCTATCATTCAACATAAATTTTCACATCACAAAAGAATCTCTATAGTTTCACATCACAAAAGAACTCGAGCATTTATGTTTAATTGGCGCCGATTAGTGAGGGTTTCTAATGATGAATAATTATAATCCTACTTGCAAATTTCTTGCCAGAAAGGACCTTTTGGTTTTATTTCCAAACTTTTTTTTTTCCAACTCATATTGAAAAATAAAAACTTGAAGAAACACGTTCATGGTATGTCAAAACATGTTCATTGTATTGTGGAGAAAATAAAACATATAAACACAAGAAATAAAATATTTACAGAAACTAATGAAGTCGATAATGAAAATTTGGAATGGAAATGACAAAATAGAAAACTACCTATAGAATGAGAATGAGAATGTGGAAAAAAAAAACATAAAAGTCATCAGGTCATGTACATGTTACCTAGTATTTATAGAGATAAATTACTTTCTATATTAGTATACTCATTGACTACATCAGACTTTTTTTATACGTTATTAATTTTATTCTAACCGTCCATTCAAAGTCTAACATGTAAAAATAATCACTAATGGATAAATAATGCAATATCCATTGAAAAGCGCCTTTTTTTTTTTGGAAAGTACACTTCACTACTTACTATTTTAACATAAGGTTTCAATTATCCCTAACTCATTAAATTTTAGGGAAAATATTTTAATTTATGAAAATACCTAGTGCTTTGAAGCATAAATTATTTCCAAACAACTTCTAAATTAATGAAATATATTATTAAACAACCTAAAATTTAAAACAGAATTAATTTCTATTCATTTTGAAGCCATTTAGAAATATTTTATGTTTCAACACTGAAGGAGGACGGTAATTTCATCAATTAATTTTTTTTCCCATAAATATAGATGCTATATAGGTAAAATTGAAACTTTATATTACGACATTCCAATAGGTGAAGTGTAGTTTCTAAAAGGGAGGAGTTGAATCTTATTTTAAAGAAAAAAAAAATCGCAAACGATCTGTTTGTTAAACTTGGTCGATTAGTTGCTATGCTAGAACTAGATTAAAGACCTGTCAAAGACTTGAAGAAATTGATTCTCAACCGAAAATAAATAAATAAATAAAAACTTGGAGAAATTCTTAAGAGTCTAAGGTCATTGCACATGCATGTCTAGAAAAGTCGTACCATAGAGGAAATTTATTGCATTAAACCATTCCCCAAGTTATGTTAGTGTATACGGTACATTGACACCTCATTGGCATTACGGTCCTCTAGAAAATTTTAAATTGCTTGACTTCTCTTCCGGTCCCCGACATATCATATCAACAGTTGCAAGGACTCTTCTAAACGACCTAAAATAGTCCATAGACACTGAAAAGCCCGCCTATTTAATTCAGGAGATTGACTTTGTGAAAGACACAACATATAGTTAAAATACGAGTTAATAAAATTTAGGTAAAATGAAAAAGATAGGACATATAAAAGATTTAACGTGATTCACCCCATTTAGGTTACGTCTACGGAGAAGACTGTGAAGAATTTTACTCTGAAAAAGAGATTATAACTCACTTCTCTCTAACTACAAAGAGAGAACAATAGAACTTCTCTCTTTCGAAATAGGTGAAAACACTCTCTCTAAACAATTTAGAAGAAAACAAGTGGGACAGTAAAAAAACTTCCTAAGCTTAAATTCTCCCTTAGAAAGGAAAATGATTTAAAATAGAATACAAAACAAGTAATAAAGCCCTCTATATTTATAAAACTTAAAAAGTAGTGTAAATATTATTTTTAACTATTGCTATTATGGCTGCCATTTTTACTATTGCTATTGCGGCTGCCCTTTTAACTATTCCTATTACGGCTGACCTTTTTACTATTCCCATTGCTATTGGTTGGTGAGATACAATTGTTGATTTGTTCAATATTCTTCCACTTAAAGACATGATTTTAATCATGTCTTCACACTTGAGAAATCTCTCTTTTCTTCGTTTATCAATTCTTCATACTACTTACATATCTGCTAGGTCATATGAGAATCTACACTATTGGAACTTATCAGTGTTGATTGGTATAGTTAAAACATCTACTAGGCTCTTTTTGGTGTGAATCTTTTTTATGTCTACACTTTCATCTTCTACTACTTCTCGAACAAAGTGATATTGAACACCTATCTACTTTATCATGGAATGATAGGCTGAATTCCTAACAATGTGCAAGGCACTCTAACTGTCACAAAATAGAGGAATTTTTTCTTATTTGTGCTTGAGCTCCTCCAATAACCTTTGAACTCAAATAGCCTCTTTGTAAGCTTGTGTAGCCGCCATGTATTCTGCTTTTGTTATATATAAAGCAACAATAGTTTGTAATTTCAAAACATAGCTTATAGCTCCTTCTGTAAGAGTAAACATATAACCTATAGTAAATTTTCGTTTCTCAAGATCACCCATAAAATCTGAATCAACATATCCTCTGACAGTAAATTTTGATTCTTCATAACATAATGCAGTATATGAGATTCCTTTGATGTACCTCAGAATGCTCTTCACAGAATTCCAATGCTCTCTACAAAGATTCACCATATACCGTCTAATTGCTCCTATTGGTTGTGCAATGTTTTGTCTTGTACATATCATAGCGAACATTAGGCTTCCCACCACTGATGCGGACGGTAATCAAGACATCTCCATCCTCTCTGCTTCATTGCTAGGATCCCAGAGGATAATTTGAAGTTAACAGGAAGTGGGGTAGAAATCAGCTTATAATCTTGCATATTGAAGAGTCACAGGATTTTCTTCAAATAATTCATCTGAGAAAGTCGAATCTTCCTATTATCTCAGCCTTGGTGAATTTACATCCCTAGAATCTTATTTGTTGGTCCCAAATCCTTCATATCAAATTCCTTAGCTAACTGTGCCTTTAATTCTTGGACTCTACTTTTATTGGGGCCCGCTACCAACATACTGTCCATGTACAATAATAAGATAATAAAATCACTATCTTCATCAAACCTCCTAAACTATGTGTAGTAGTCTAAACTGAGTTTGTTGTACCTAAAGCTTATGATGAAGGAATCAAATCTCTTATACCAATACCTCGGCTCCTATTTGAGACCGTATAGAGATTTATTCAACCTGTAAGCCAAGTTCTCCTTTCTTGTTTCAGCAAAACCTTCTAGTGGGAGCATATAAATTTCCTCTTCAAGTTCTTCATGAAGAAAAGAAGGTTTCATATCTAGCTACCCTAGATGTAGGTCAAATGTAGTACATATTGCCAAAACTACTCTAACTATTGTCAGTCAAATTATAGGTGAAAATATCTTGTTGAAGTCAATACCTTCTTTCTGAGCATATCCTTTTACCACTAATCTCACACAATACCGCTCCACTTGATCATTACTATCATGCTTGATCTTATAGAGCCATTTGTTTCCAATGGCCTTCCTTCCTTGTGGTAGCGAAACAAGATCCCATGTCTTATTCTTATGAATGGCTTCCATCTCTTCTTGTATTATTGTCATTCATAGGGATACATTCGGGCTTTTGGTAGTCTTATGGAAATTTGTTAGCTCTTTATCCTTTGTTAGAAGGCATCATGCAATATTTCTCTCAGTGACATAATCTGAGTACCATGCCAGTGGTCTTCTTTCACGAGTTGACCGATGAATTTCGGAAGCCTTTTCCTTAACTGATTCTTCTACTTCGTGCATTCTTTTCTACCTGAACTGTAGTAGTTTCTGATCTACTATCATCTCTCTTCTCTTGTAGTTTATTATCTATAATATTATATATCTGTTGATGACGACGTTATGGGCAGTGGGATCCTATAAGCGATATCCCTTGACTCCATCATCATATCCTAAGAATACACATTTTCTAGACTATGAATCAATTTTTATGATATCTTGAGTGTTGTACATCATGTACACAGGACTTTTAAAAGTATGTAAGCAAGAATAATCAGCTGGTTTACCATTCCATATCTCTTTCGGTGTCTTCAGATCAATCGTTCTTGATGGAGATTGATTGATCACATAACAGACAATTTTGATTGCTTCTACCCATAATATCTTGGGTAGACCTATAGCTCTCAACATTGTGCTTGTCCTTTCTAACAAGGTTAAGTTTATCTACTCTACCATTTCATTTTGCTGAGAAGTGTATGCTGCTATAAACTACCTTTTGATACTTTCTTATTAACCGAAGTTATAAAAATCATCGCTTGTATATTCTCATCCATTGTTCATTTGCAATCACTTGATCTTATATTCAGATTTAAGCTCTATTCGTACTTTGAATATTTTGAAGACTGAAAACACATCTGCCTTTCTCTTGATAGGATACACCCAACATCTCCTTGAGTAATCTTCAATGAAAGACACAATGTATCTAGCTCCTCCTAGGGATTTCATTGGTGCTTGCCAAATATCAGAGTGAACCAAGTCTAGAACATTTTTTACTTCTAGAACTGGATGTGCTAAACTTTAATCTTTACTACTTACTTGTGACACAATACTCACAAAAAGGTAAAGATACTTTTGTGAGACCAGGAAGCAACCTCTGTTCAGAGAGAACCTTTAAGCCTCGTTCCGATATATGGCCGAGCTTATGATGCCACATTATCATTGATTCTTCTCTGAAATTTGTTAAAGTAACTGATACCTCTACTTCCATCAATGTATCTCTTTTAAGTATGTACAAATTTATTTCAATCTTTTTCACCTCCATTACTACACAAATTTATTTCAATCTTTTTCACCTCTATTACTACAAGCGCACCCTTCATGATCTTTGTGATCCTATTCTCGATACAAATTTTGTAACCAAGGTTATCTAAGTGTCATAAAGACAATAGATTTTTCTTTATACCCTTCACATGTCTCACCTCGTGAAGAGTATGAATAGTCCCATCGTACATCTACATCTTGATGGTGTCAATCCCAACGATTTCTATGGCGTGATCGTTATCTCTGAACACAGATCCTTTAGAGACAGGTTCGTATGTGTGAAACCACTCTTTGTGAGAAGTCATATACCATGTTGCTCTTGAATGTACTAACCAAACATCAGTGATCTACTTTCTATGCTTAGAAACTATTGCAGCTTCACTGTACATAATTTCTCTACAATCTGAAGTACTTGCAATGTTCCCCTGAGTACTTAATAACTCAGGGTCTTTCCCTTTGAAATCTACATTCTTCTTGAGTTATCAACATTCTTTTTTGACGTGCCCTTTTTTACCATAATGATAATACTTGACATTCTTCTTATTTCTTGACTTTGATCTAATATGACTCTGACTCCCACTAAGGCTATGTTCTGTTAATCTCCTTCTTATTGTCAAAGCCTCTACTTGTTGGGAACTTGCTAATCTATCTTCATTATTCTTATGCCGATATTCTTCTTTGAGAATAACAACTGTAAGATCATTGAAAACTAGAGTTGTAGCATTGCTGGTCACATTTATGATGAGTTGATCATACGAATCAAATAGACTTTGAAATAAGATTTCTGCACGTTCATTATTCTCTATTTTATGCTCCATTGCTATGAGTTGTGAAAATAGAGTATTAAGTACATTGATGTGGTCAATCACCGTTGTTGATTTTGCTATCCGAAGGATAGTAAAGCCTTCTCATCAAGAAAATTTTGTTGTGAAATGACTTCCCCTGATACAACTTTGTCAGTATATCCCACATCTCCTTAGCTGACTTCTTCTCTTTAATGCTTGATAGAACTCCATCTGCTAGCACCAGATGTAAGTTAGTGATAGTATTACCATCCGTCTCGTCCCATTTTTTATCATCAGTAATCTCAACATGTCTTTTCCTAATTGCTGCTAGGCAATTATCTTTTCTCAAGATTGTCTTTTCCCAATTGCTCTCATGAACTTCTCAATATCGAATTTCACTTCCCTTTTTGTTAACTATGATTTATTCAGTTACTACTATTTCACTATACATGAATAACAATACTATATACATGAATGGTACCGTATACGTGAATAGTACTCTAACCAATTGGTCTGATGCCACTGTTAGGAGACAGCTTTGTGGAAATGATAACACACAGCTAAAATATGAGTTAAGAAAATTTAGATAAAATTAAAAAGATAAGACACACAAAAGATTTAACGTAGTTTACCCAATTTAGGTTACGTCTACAAACAAGGCTGTGAAAAATTTTACGATGAAAAGGAGATTATAACTCACTTCTCTCTAACTACAAGGAGAGAACAACAAAACTTCTCTTTCTTGAAATAGGAGAAAATACTCTCTCTAAACAATTTTGGAGAAAATAAATTGGACACTAAGAAGAATTCTTAGGCTTAAATTCTCTCTTAGAAAGGAAGAAGAATTAAAATGTGATACAAAACAAGTGATGAAGTCTTATGTATTTATAGAATTTGAAATGTAGTATGAACTCTAATCTTTACTATTGCTATTGCAGTTACCATTTTTGCTATTGCTATTGTGGCTACCCTTTTTACTATTTCTATGGTAGCTGACCATTTTACTATTCCTATTTCAACTCATTGGTGAGCCACGATTATTGATTTATTCAAAATTCAGAACCTAAGAAAAAAAAAACAAGCAAAACTATTTGTTTTAGTTCCCTACCACCGAATGAAACTCCACAATCCCAATGGTTCATCATGTACTTAATGGCCTACATTCTGCCATATAATTATTCTATGTTCTCTATGCTTAGTACAACCTACCAGCACCACTAGCAGTGCATTAGGAAGCGACACTGATAGAGTTACTTTGTTGAAATTCAAGGAGTCAATTTCAAATGGTCCATATGGAGTCCTGAGCTCATGGAATGACTCCATTCACTTTTGCAACTGGTTGGGGATTACATGCGGCAACCGGCACCACCAGAGGATAACGGCCTTGAACTTAAAGGGCTATAACTCGTGAGAAACCATGTCACCTTATGTTGGTAACCTCACTTTTCTAAGATTCATTAACCTTGAACAAAACAGTTTCTGCAACGAAATAATGCTGCCAGTTGGTCGTTCGTTTCGACTGCGAATCTCAATCTTAGTGACAACATGTTGGAAGGTAAAATTGCAGTCAACTTGAGCTACTACTCAAACGTCAAGATCTTAAGACTTGTAACAAACAAACTTGGTGGAATGATTCCCTTAGAGCTTCGCTCTTTCAAGAATCTTGTGCAACTTAATCTTACTACAAACAATCTAACAGGAGGTATTCCACCATCCTTTTATAAACTTTTCATCACTCAGAGTATTTTCTGCAGGATATAATAATCTGGCAGGAAATATTCCCAATGATTTTGGCAAATTACGAAGTCTCACTTTTTTCGCAATATGGCCTAATAATCTGTCTAGTACAATACCTCTCTCCTTTTATAATATCTCCTTTATGTGCATTTTCATAGTGGCTGAAAAACACTTAATAGGCACTCTTGCTCCTGATATTGGCTTGACACTCCCAAATCTCTAGGTATTTGACCCTGGTGCTATTAAAATCTCTAGTATGATTCCAGAGTTAATATCCAATGCTTCTCAACTTCTAATATTTTAGATTGGTGAGAATGATTTCTTCGGACAAGTTCCAACTTGTTTTGGAAATCTTAGAGATCTTAAGTGGCTCGGTATAAACTTCAATAGTTTAGGGAATTATTCATCAAATAGCTTAGATTTCATTCTCTCTTTAGAAAATTTCAGCAAAATGGAAGAATTGGACTTGAGCTATAAAAAATTCACTGGTGTTTTACCTCACTCTATTGCCAATTTGTCAACTCAACTCACTAAACTTTTTCTTAGAGGCAATCAAATATCTGGGAATATTCCTACCACATTGGAAAGCTTAGAGTCATTGTTACAAGTTAGTTACAAGATTACGTAGGTCGGGTGCTTCGGATATATTTATTGGACTGGCTCATGGTCTTCCCCTTCCTCTTGCCAATTTTTTTTTTATTTTTAGTCGACTCCTATTAGTTCAGGGTATTATTAGTTATCTCGACTTTGATTACGAGGAAAAAGGATAAATTAAGTAATAAGACATACATTATTTCATAATTATATTATTTCATTAATTAAAGTACAAGATAAGAACATATAAATATTTCTAATCTACTTTATACTTAATATCTCCTATTAGTGTTTGAATGTTCACTGGGGTTTTCCTCTGGATCCTCTACTGGGTCCTCTTTAGAGTCTTCTTCATTGTTGTTAGTGTGTCCTTGTCCGGTGGGCATGGTTCTCTCTGCATCTATTCGTGGTTGCACCCTTCTTTGCTCTTCTTCTAGGTCTTCTTGTTGGGAAGGTGTTCTTATGGTATTCCCACAAGATGATCCTTCAACCATACCCTGTTCCATTTCCCTTTGATATTCCTCTTCTGCATGAATTGCCTCTAAACTAATGCGTTTAAGATTCATATCAATAAGTAGGTTCCGCATGCTTCTTCGGATCTAACTGGGACTCCATTCCAATAGGTCAGAAGCAGGATACTATTAGGCCATCTCGGAGGGAATAGGCGAACAACTTCCTCAGAAAAACGGATATTATATTCTTCCAAAAATTCACCTGGTTGGGATTCCCATCTGTTTCTCACAAAATCGAAATCTCATTCTTGTAATTGCGTCTCTGTTATTGAAATCTCTATTAGATTGTTATGGTGTTTTATTTGTAAAAAGCGTGCTATGGTTAATCTGCAGAACATTTCCCAACTTATATTGTCTGCAATGTGTCTTGATGTTCGCCACTATATTCGAGTATTATTTCATAGTTGAATGATTGCAAGAGTGGTCCATTCGTACTCTTGGATATGACATGCTCGCAAAAGTTGTTCCGTTTCATGAAGCCAATTCGCTAATGCTTCAGGTGTAGGTTCTCCCAGGTAATATAATTGTCATCCTCCTGTAAAGGCAGCCACTACTACGGCTCTGAAAAGTTGAGGTTGAGCAATCTCTCGGTCCATCGAAATATCGATTATCGGGGTGTCCATTACTATTACATAACATGTTCTTAAGGTTAAATAATATACTAGGCAAAATTCTACTTACTTGAGTTATCTGAAACGTTGTGGAGGGATGCGAGGTGGGATAGCAAGATACCCACTTTGATACCAACTGTAACGGCCCGATTTTTTGGACCGTTAACTACTTACCTTTTTAGCTTACTTGTTAAAAGAAATTTAGATACTGAAAATTCATGACAAATTATTTTTTATACTTTTATTTCCTTTTAAGAGATTTATATTCATAACTAACCATTTACTTAAATTTTGACAACAAGTAAATGCTTTTCAATGGTTAAGTATCCTTTATTTAAATTTGATTATAAACTTTTTATTAAGGTTATTTAAATAACGTAAAACCATAAAGGGCTCCCAAGTGAGGAGGAGGGGTCATATACGGACCACTTAAGTCTCAAGCACTTAAGTCTTAAGCTCTTCTTAGACAGTTAGATCTTTTTGACAGAAATCTTTGTGTTTTGCATTTATTTAAATCAAAACATATTCACTTTTAGATCTTTTGAAAAATATTTGTTTAACTTCTATTCATTCAAAATATATTTTCAAGTTCAATTTAATTAAACCATGTATTACGAAATAAAATGTCAAGTTATAAGTACATTTTCAAATAACATTAAGCTTATATAATTGAAATCATTTGTCTCATAATAAAAACATATGTAGAAGAAATTTTTATGGCGGTATTCCATTGCCCATTCCTTGATCATAGTAATCTTTTTAATCTATCAATAATTTGGTTGTTGATTTGTTTAATATCATCCTAAATCAGTTAAGTTTCCTTAATTATAGCCCTTAGTGTATTTGACTCACTTATCATATTATGACCTTTAATTACGAATAAAGAAATTAGTTAAGAATAATTCAAAGTATTTGATGAAAAGAAATAAAATTAAGAAAACTTAACTGATTTAGGATGATATTAATCAAATCAATGACCAAATTATTGATAGATTAAAAAGATCACTATGATCAAGATTAAGGAGAATTAAATCTCATTTATCTAAGTTGAAAGTATAAATTAGTCAATGAATATAACATGACATTGTTTCTCAAATGTGAAATTTTATGCTTGATCAAGACTGAGTCTTAAATGTTTTAAACCCACTAAGTAATTGGAAGTTTAAAAAAAAATTATAAGGCAACTTTAAATTACTCTAACAAATAGAGTATGTATAAGTCAGGGCAAACTTCAACCTAGATATACGTAATTAATGAATGGAACTAGAACAATCATATTACTAGATAAGTATAATTTCACCTATGACATGGATGTTTTGAAAATATTTCATGTTTGTAGTATGATATGTTTGAAATTATTTCATATATTAACTTGCATTTATATTATTATTATATGGCCTATGTATAATGTATGCTTATAAAGATATATTTTTTATGCTATAAAAATGATGTATGCTTACTTTACAATGTTATCATAAAATTACTTCAGTATACTTTAACAAGAGAAATGTTATGATAGTGGAATATAAGTTTGGGTTCATTGAAGCGTACCCACTCATATTAAGAAAAGACTAATAAGATAAAGAATTTAAATGTATTGTACTAACCTCTACTAGGTGAGGATATCCGAGGGAAAATAAGACCGACCTCCCGTAAGTGAGGATTCCCGAGGAAAAGTATATTAAGATTATGACCATGGATGTTTTTAGTTGGGTCATTCTCCTGGTTCCCCATTCGGTAGTGCATACTCGGAACGTACACCAGAGTTTATAAGAAAGATAAAAGACTTTACGATCAAGAATGAGATAAAATCATGATATAATATCTTATAATAAAACACAAAGAAATTATTTCATAAAATAGCATAACCAAACTTTCATAAAAGATTGTATGTTTATAAGTAAAATTTTTTATGAGAATTTCATTGTACTTACTAAGCGAAAGTTCACATTTTATGAGTATTCATGCTATAGGTACCAAAGGAAAGAAACCTCTAATTTGATTGATGGGTTAGCTGGAATCAAGGAGGGATTGAATGCGAGGCATGGACAATGGAATACATCCATTAAAATTTATTCTGCATATGTTCTTATTATAAGACAAATGATTTCAATTACGTAAGCTTGATGTTGTTTGAAAACGTGCTCATAACTTGACATTTTATTTTGTAATACATGGTTTAATTAAATTAAACTTGAAAATGTATTTCAATTGAATAGAAGTTAAACAAATGTTTTTCAAAAGATCTACAAGAAAAAGTATTTTGATTTAAATAAATGCAAAATACAAAAGATTCTATCACAAAGACCTAAACTGTCTAAGGAGAGCTTGGGACTTAAGTGGTTCATATGTGACCCCCCTCCTCACCTGAGAGCCCTTTATAATTACGCATTATTTAAATCACCTTAATAAAAAGTTTATAATCAAATTTAAATGAAATATACTTAACTATTGAGAAGCATTTACTTGTTTTTAAAATTTAAGTAAATGATTAGTTATGAATATAAATCTCTTAAAAAGAAATAAAAGCATAAAAAAAATTTGTCATGAATTTTCAGCATCTAAATTTCTTTTTTTTTTTAATAAGTAAGCTAAAAAGATAAGTAGTTAATGGTCCGAAAAATCGGGTCAACATGTGGTCCATGACCTTTGAACGCTTCCATTTTCTTGTTTTTCTCTAGTTTTACATGTCTAATATCTCAATCAATTGCCATATCTAATAGCATAAATTATTTTGAGTATATATATATGTCTGATATTAGCTATGAAACTAGTTTCACATGCCTCTTGACATGCTT
The DNA here is from genome assembly GCA_002914805.1 of Parasponia andersonii. Taxonomy (NCBI): domain Eukaryota; kingdom Viridiplantae; phylum Streptophyta; class Magnoliopsida; order Rosales; family Cannabaceae; genus Trema; species Trema andersonii. Next base: position 330,070 of record JXTB01000464.1, read on the forward strand.
AGCAATTTTGGAAATTTTCACACGAATTACCATATGTGAAATCCTTGACTTCTCTCCTTTTCTTAACTAAGCATTTTCTATATTTGATTTTTTCACAAATGCATGTGAAAATCTTATTTGTATCTACTTGCCTTAGCTTTCATGCCTATTATTGAAGATCATTGCATATACTGTCATGCTCAATCTATGAATCTAGTTCAAGTATATGTACATGCCATGATGAGAATATGCTCACGAAGAATATGTATATGAATTTCATATGTACTCCTAGCTTATCATATCATATTTTACATATATTCTGTACCTATATTACTTGCTAGCATTATATATGACATGCATTATGACATGCTTTGCCATCTTTCTATATGAAATAACTACACAGGATCACAATAGAACTCTTGGAAGCCTCAAGTATCGTCACCTTTTTTTTTACACAATTCTTGTATAATTATCTATTCATGTGCACTTAAGCTTCTTGGGTTCCCACATCAAAAATGGCCAAAATTGCTACTTTTTGTGCCTCATGCTCTTACTAAATTATCTCGAGCTCATTTTTGCTTGTCATTCATTCTGCAAATAATTGAGCTACTTAAATTTTGTTGTCCTATACTTAAATTCAAGCTTATATCTTCATGACAACAAAATTCTTAAGAGCTTGTATACTTGCTTATCTTGACTAATTGCTATATTCAAGCTTGCTTATTGTGCTTATATTTCTTATGTGAAAATTTCTTTTTCTCCTCGTGCATATAAATATTTACTTCCTCTTTTTCAGCCAAAGCATGATTATACTTCCTTATCCTTTACTTACATGTATTTTTAATACCTGAATTATCAAAGCAAGCTTCTTTATATAACAAGGGCATACAAGGCTCAGAAAATTGCTTTGTTTCCTTTTACAGGGTGTTTTTCCCATCATTGCATATGAGGATTCAACCTAGTAGTAAAGGCTACAAGGAATGTATTCTTTCTAGTTCAGTACCTTTGAGGACCTCGTTGACCTGTGAAAAGTCAAATGTCGTGAATTTGAGCTAGGAACCATGACTAGAAGTGGAAAAAGATAAATGTGATCGATGTACAACCAAGAAGAAGACATGGCTTATGAAATGTATGCGACACCCTCTATTTATGATGCTTAATGAGCTCCAATGAATGATCACATCCACCATAGCTCAGGGGACTTAATGTTTTGGATTTTTCCAATTTTTGAGATTAATCCTAAAATGAAAATTTGTAGTAATTAATTACGAGATTAGCAAGACCTATGCTAGTTTACTCAGACTACAAGTAGAATAAGACAGACGACATGAACTCAAGAAAACAACATGTAGTTTTGCTAGAAATATATGTCGTTTAAGCTCTTTTCCACCCATACTTGAACTACAAGTCATTAGAGTAGGCTACACACTTGACGCCAAACTACATCATGTTCTGAAGCTTTTCCCTTTATACACAAGCTGCCCAACGATTCTAGAAGACCCTAGAAGCCTCTAACTTGTAACCAAAGATCTTATAGCTACAAGTACTTGTTACTTCTATATTAAGCTAGTTTAAGCTAATAAGAGCTTGATACCTAATCCTCTTGTCCATCAAGATAAGCTAGCTAATAGGCACTTGGCATCTTATTCCCTTGTAATAGAAATCCTCTTATTGTATAAGGCATTCTTTACCTATAAATAGAGGGATAATAACTTCATTTGTAACCCAATCCGCATACACTATCTGTGATATTATCTCTTTTATTTGCTTTCAACTGTGCTCCTTTTCTCTCTTCCTTTCTTTCTAATCTTGTCTCTTGTATTCATCCGCGACTCTTACGACCTCCCTTTCTTAACATACTCCTTTGATTAAACCACCAATATCACCAACCCATGGCCTATACAACATCACCACCACTATCTTTCCTTTTCTCTTCTACCTGAGGTCCAAGATTCACATCTCTATTATTACCTTGGTTCATAACTATTTTATAGCTAAGTCCTCTTTCCCTTTTCTACTTGTATTTTCATATACATCTTTCTACCCTAGCTTTACATATATACATATATACTTGCATGCATCTTTTTGTATTTGTGCCTAGCTCTTGGTTTATCCATGACTAGCTTCTAGTCATCGTTATTTCATCTCTACAGATCTAAATATATGTATATATACGTACCCACTTTCGTATGTCTATACATGTGTAAATATTGATTAATTCGTCTTTTTAGTGTTGATATTTTCCTAAATATAAATATAGACTTGGATTTTTCGCATGTCTATTTCCTAATCCCACACTTATTTATTCCCATATCCTAGGCCGAATAATTATTTGATATCACTTTCTATCTCATAATTAGTTTTATACTACTTTCTTACTAATCAATTATTTTTATACCATTTTTTATTATCTTGTTATTTTTATGTTACCTTTTCTACTAACTTGTTTTACAAGTTTACTTGCATGTAGTTTCTAACCCTTACACTTTAGTGATTTGTGGGCCTCGAGCTATTCTCCTCGAACTCCATACTTGACCTGTGGCACAAGTTCGAGATTTTATGTTCTCCCATAGTTCCTCATCCATTATTCCTATAATTATTATTACTATTATCATTATTACTAGTATCTCTAACCCATTTATCTTTTGTATTTGTCTTCTAGTTGACATTATGGTCGGTTTATTCCCCTCCGTCAATTAAACCTTTTTAATTACCATATTATTATATTATTATCGATCCATAAGTTAGTTATCCCTGTAACCACGTATGTACAGGAACGCTTTGGGAAGTGTCGTTCTTTATTGCAACTACCTATCGGACTTCAATACGTTATATCAGTGTTGTCATTATTTTTATTGTCATATTGTAAGTACATTATCCCTGCAACCACTAACGTGGCAATGATACTGTAGGAAGTGTCATTTTCTATATCGACCACCCATCAGGATTTCGATACATAGACAGTATTATGATAACTCTTATACCTGTGTATGCTAAGTGAGTTATTTCTACAATCTCCAATGTGGCAAGGACGTTATGGGAAGTGTCATTTTCTATCTGGACCGCCTATTGGGACTTCGACACGTGGCATGCATTGTGATAACCCTTTATATGTATATTTTGTGATCTAACCTTAATCTTAATTATTCTTTATTTTGTTTTAATTAATTATAGGTCTCATTAATTAATCAAAACACAAGGTCCAATCCCGAACAAAAGTAATCCATTTATATTTAGACTATAGTATGTAATGGTGCAGTTTAAATATTCATTTTAGAAAATTTGAGAAATATATTCTTAATTACCAATATCTAGTAGATGAAGTGAGGAGCTAAAGTGACAAAAAGGTAAAAGTTTGGAGATGAAAGAAGATTTAACCCTTTAATTATTTTCAGAGACAAACCCGTCAATTTAGGCTCTTCCGAGGACTTTTAGATGAAGCTTTCAATCTGTCCTTACTTCGCATTCTGACATTTATTGCTCTCTCTCGAATTTCCATCGTATCAACGGCAAAGACTTCGAAAACAAGTTAAGCTATTATTAAGTCCATATTCAACACCCGCGGAGACGATTAACAAATTCACTATGTTATGGAATCAAATGCGTCCAACTAGGTATAATTAAACAAAATAAGAGTCAGTGTATGATACCATGCTCTTCTATCATCATATGCTCACAATCAAATTCACACCAAAGTGTGTCCTAGGGATTGAGGGCACCAAAATAGGACGTAAGGACAAATTGAAAGCTTCATCTACTAAAAGACAGAAATCGAACTAAATTATTTCCCTACTTCGTACACCAAATTATTTCGGTATATTTATATCCAAATATAATTTAACAAATTATTGACGTGACAAGTATTTTACAGCTCGAAACCACTGAGTACTTCCAACCCAAGAAAGGCAATGGGGGCATTTGACAAGTCTAACTTAGGTGCAGTGTCTAATAGCCTGTATACAGTATAACAACGGTGCTTATCCACGCTTAACCGCAGAAGCAGCCAATTCCGGACCACACTGTCATTTGCGGTGCAATGTGGCTAATTTTCTAGGCGATGCGGGTGTATATTTTATATTTCTCTACTTCGACAGTGCACTATAATAAGTTGGGACTTTGTCAAACCTTGTTAACTGCAATACATACTTAATTCGTATAATTTTCGAAATATTTTGATCGTTTATGCATTTTATACTTATATATGTGGTGTAATTAACTATAAAAATATTAATTAACTATAAAATGTTAACTATGTGATTAAGGGAAGTCCTTAAACCAATATGCGGATGGGTGAATTTTTTTCATCAATTCATCTTGAAATTAATTAAAGCATAAACACCTCTATGAATATACGTTCCCAATCTAGTAAATATTTTCTTTTATTTTTTTTTAGCCATTAGATCAATTATGAATGTCTTAAAAAATTCATTTTATCCCAAAAATTACTAACGATCACAAGTACTTGTGAAAATAGTCTTAAAAAAAATCATTTTATATTAATAGGTTCAATTTACAATGACATGGATGTGACTGATTTATGTTAAAATTACTTTTTTATGTAGTTTTCTAAAAATTAATAATTTTAAGAGTGTAAAAGACTTCTTCATCATAGGTCAAAAGTTTATTGACTATGCAAAAATTATTATTTAGGACTTTTATGGTCAAGAAGTAAATGACCACAAGTTATGACATCCTTAATATTCCTAAATATGTCATTTTTTTGCACTCAAAAAGTCATGTTGGCCCAAATTACTCCGTCATTTTCTAAAGTCTTTTGAGGACACTAGATTTTTTATGGTTAAAGTTTTTAGAAAAATTTAGATAGATGATCAATATTTTAAATGTGATTAAATAGAGCTCCATTTTTTAAATTTTATAGCTAAATGTTCAGCTATATATATTTTTGCACTTGGTAGATATATTTATCTGTCAATTTTAGTTATTGTACTGAAATGTACTAGTATATAATTTTTTATACTTGGTATATAAAATTTTACACTTGGTACATAAACATATATACTAGATATTTTGCTATAATATTTGAAAAAGAGATATTTACTTAAATTGGACCCAAATTTTGATAATATTTTTATAAGCCTCAAACTTTAAAAAAAATTTAAAATTCCTTGATTGAATTAGAAAAATACCACTTTTAAACGTATTTAGAAAAATACCACTTTTTATTAACTTGTAGGATATTTGAGGTAACCTGTCAAATTATCTTAGGTAACTTCGTTGCTTTCTTCAAATAACTAGATTGATTATCCAAAATAACTGAATTGGTTAGCTCGAGTATTACTGAAAAACACCAATTTTGAAGAAAAAAAGCATTTTTATAAATATATATTAAAAGTAATATTTTTCTAAAACATTTTCAGAAGTGATATTTTTTTAAATTAATCTGGAATTTTTCAATTTTTACTATGGGCTTGGATTTCTGTAAGAAGGCCCAATCTTTTTCGCTCGAGTCCCACATATTAACTTGACCCAAATACCGTGCTTGATGGTCAAGGGAGTCTGACTTGACCCAAATACCATGCTTGATTGTCCAATACAGTGCTTGATTCTCCACGGAAGTCTGACTTGACCCAAATACCGTGCTTGATGGTCCACGGAAGTCTTATGCCCTTTATGATTGGATAAGACGCACACTATGTATGCATTATGTATATCTGAGCCCATCGGTTATGGTATTAAAAGGTCGGCCTAACTCTTATTTTGGAGCCTTTAGCATGGCATATGATTTTCACATTCATTAAAATAAATGTCTTTAAAAACAAATAAAGCTAAATGATTTACATATATACATATATAGCTTTTATACGAGTGACAAAGTAGGAAGTCCTATGTTCGAGTCGTGAAAGCCTATTATTCTTAATAAGGTACAATAGAGATTAGATACTAGCAGATATTTTTCAGATTAGATAGTAATAGATATATTTTTTAATTTATAATAAGTAAAAATTATTAGTTAAGTTCTACTTTTATTTTTAAAAAAAAGTTATAGTACGAGTATATAAACTGATTAGTAAATATAAATTTTGATATACTTGACATAAAAGCTAGATCTAGTAAATCAATTAATTTATCTTATATATAATTGGTTGGCTCAATATAAACTAATATACTTGATATATAAATTTAATATAATATATCAGTTCATATATCCAATGAAAAAGTCGATATATCAGCTATTTATCTATAAAAAGGAGAAGAAAACAAAAATGTAGTAATATGAAGACCTTTTAATGCCAAGACCTTTTCACCACTTTGGTCAACAATTTCCGGCCCGAGTACTAGGATTTTTTCCACCGCGTTTTGCCTAGTCAGGTTTTATAATGAGCCTGGTTTGATTTCCTTTATTTAGGAATTTTTTTTTTTTTGTATTTTTGCATTAGAGTTGTTTTTTTTCCCCCTTAACTCTTGTTCATTTACTCTTTTTTTTCTTTTTAATAATATTTTTATTTTTAGACGTTGCTGAGCAAGTGATTGACGAGGTAACCTAGTTGAGATGTTCTTCTACTCATACTTTGATGCTTCTTCTCCCTGCTGGAAATATATACATATATAAAAAATTTACTATAATGAATGAAGTGTAAAAGAGTTACATTTTACTAAATGAATACTGAGTATTTATAAGAAATGACCAATTTTTTAACTTCAATTTAATAAATGACGCTTTTACCATCAGTTGGGAAGGGCCCCTCCAACGTATGCTATTTTAGCATGAGAGGCCACATTTTGGCGCTCGATACAGCTCCAACTGAGCGTTATTTTGATACGTTATTGTAGCCTTTTTTTCAAAATGTGAACAGTGCCACATCATATTTGGTGTGATACTATTCACACGTTAAATGTATTTTTTTTTTTTCAATTTTTATAATTTATAAAAAGAACCTCCCTCAGTATTTAATTTTTAGTAGGTGACCCCAACTACCTAGTTTTTAACAAAAAAATAATTACCTTTTGGTACCAAAACATTCAAAATTAAATTTTGAGTCCTTTAATTTTATAAATATTTCATGATTAATTTTCTATAGAGTAAAATTAAAATATAAACAATATCAAATGCTAATTATAATGTTAAAACTCAATCACTAATATAATTGAAATTACATAACATGCAATAACATTACATAAAATATTAAATAGTTAAACTGCTATTAATTAAAATTATATAATATTAAAATTAAACTCGAATACTAACATAATTGAAAATACATATAATGCAATAATATTATACAAACTGGACTAATAAATTAGTATTCTAACAGATCATTTTTGGAATGTCCTATATTGTTGAAATATTGACCAAAAAGATTAGTGGCAAAAAGGGCCCTCCTAGTTATTGTTGTTGGGCTCGTTTATGAACAATTCTTAATTGTTTAGCTTGAAAATATTCACATACCTTTGGATCACAAATGGAATTCAAGTCTTTTAGTAAATTCTTGGTCAATACGTGAAGAAAAAAGTTGTATGTGAGCATAATTTGTAAAATAGCCAAATTGATAGGGAATGAGGAAAAAAAGTTACATAAAAAGAAGATAAAAATTCTTTTTTGGTGTGAGAAATAAAGCAATGAATTGGAGATGACCTAAATAACTGCATTTTTTTCCATCTTTTTTACTATCGGTATATGAATTTTTAGTTTATCAATATATCAATTTGTTTTTTTTTTTAAAAAAAATGTTTGAAAGAATGATATTTATTAAACAGGGACCGAACTTCGGCTATTTTGATAAGAAGCCTCGCTTGACCCGGATACCGTGCATCATGGTCCATAGCATTCTATGTAGATGTATCCCATTGACTTGACTTGCGATTCTCTTTCGAGTTTTGTGGATTTAATTAATGCACTACATTATCCAACCTCTACTTAATACCCATTACGGAACTCGAGTTTTGGAACTTTGATCTCTTTCTCTCACTCGAATACCACCACCAAATTATGAAACTTCAGAAACCCACTTGTTCATGAGCTTTCTCGTCTATCTTCCTCGAGGTAATTATACTCTCTTCTATACGAGTTCATAAACGCAACCAACCAGTATTAATTATCACTATTTTAGGAGGCTAAAAATTATAATGACACCCACGAGTGTGGTAGAGAAACGGCTCACGTTACCTGCTTTTTACGGAAACAAGAGAGAAATTCGGGCTTTTTTTTTTCTTTTTCTTTTTGGATATACGTACTAACTTTGATATGATCAATGAAAGCCACTTTAAAATAATCTATAAGTGATCTTAGGTTTTGCTGCATTTCTTTTCAACTCGATCGTTTAACTCTGTTTTTAAAAGTTATTCTCAGAAAAAATTGTCAAACACTTCTCTTTATTCTCACAAAACTAATTTTAAAATACGATGCCAAACATGCCCTTATAGCGTTATCCTATTGTTCTCTAGTTTCTGTGTTCTCATAGACAGATAATGGGCTTTTTGGGCTGTATTTGGGTTTGGGGCCAGTGAGTGAATATAAGGCAGTGGCTTTTGTCATACTCATATCTTATACGTAGTGGAATTTTCTTTCTGTGAATTCTGTCTTTTATACGTGTTTGTGTTTATTATTTTATTTTGGTCCATTTAGTTTCTTTATTTCGGCATTCTGTTTCAGCAGTTCCAATGAATTTGGACACGAAACTAATAGCTCTGCTTTGCTCCGCTCAAAAGTTAAGGATATATGTGAAGTCTTGCTAGCTCAATGCGGTTAATCCAAGTAAGTTCAAAGGGCCGTTGGTCATGTTTCGCAACACATGCCGTTGTTTTCTTCCTTTTCCTTTGCTTAGAGGCCAACACCCTTAAAGTAGTAGTAGCATCCCAAGCTGCCGGTAACGAGACGGATCGACTAGCCTTGCTCGAATTCAAGGCCAAGATTACCAACGACCCTTTTGGAGTACTGAGCTCATGGAATGAATCTATCCACTTTTGCCAGTGGCCTGGTATCCAATGCGGTAGACGACACCGGAGAGTCACCATATTGGACCTGAATGCCCTGAAACTTTCAGGCTCCATATCACCGCATGTTGGTAACTTGAGTTTTCTAAGAAAACTGAGTCTTTATAACAACACTTTCAGTCATGAAATCCCACCAGAGATTGGTCGGCTGCGGAGACTGCAGTATCTACAATTGTTCAACAACTCATTCACAGGAAAAATTCCTGCCAACATATCTGGTTGCTCAAACCTTTTCTTTCTCAGTCTTTCCCGTAACCAGTTGGTGGGAGAAATTCCTTTGGAATTGAGATCCTTGTCAAAGTTTCAATTCATTTCTCTGCATGCGAATAATCTGACCGGAAATATCCCTTCTTGGTTTGGAAACTTATCTTTTCTTGAGACTGTTTCTTTAAGTCAGAATAGTTTCAGTGGGAGAATTCCAGATAGTTTAGGGCAACTGAAGAAATTATTTTTCCTTTCCGTGAGTTCAAATAACTTGTCTGGTACCATGCCTCCTTCATTCTTTAATCTCTCTTCCATCAGAATTATTGATTTGGGATACAACCAAATCGAAGGTACTCTTCCCTCTGACTTAGGCATTTTGTTGCCAAGTCTCCGAGCTTTTGCAATTGGAAGAAACCAGTTCACTGGATCCCTTCCTGTTTCATTATCGAATGCCTCAAATTTGGAGGTCTTTACAGCTGGATCTAACCAACTTAGGGGAAAGGTTCCTGGTTTAGAAAAGCTGCACATGCTGCAAACTTTTGGCGTCACCAGCAATGGTCTTGGAAGTGCTGGCGGTGACGACTTGAGCTTTGTCTGCTCTTTGACGAACTCCACCAGATTAGTGGAGCTAGTTATAAACGACAACAATTTCGGAGGAGCTTTACCAGATTGTATTACGAACCTTTCAGCCACGCTTGAAACATTCGCACTAGACGATAATGAAGTATATGGAAATATCCCAAATGGGATTGAAAATCTGGTGAACTTGAGTAGACTAGACTTTTGGTCCAACCATTTGTCAGGCAACATTCCCTCTGGTATTGGAAAGCTGCAGAGACTAGTAGTATTGTTTCTTGGTAAGAACTTCTTATCAGGGAGTATTCCCTCCTTTATAGGAAACTTAAGCCAAATGACACAGCTAGAACTGAGCGATAATAATTTTCATGGCAGAATTCCTTCAAGCCTTGGCAAGTGTAAGAATCTGCTATATCTTGATCTTTCTAAGAACAATCTCAGTGGTGCCATACCTCCTGAAATTATTGGTCTCTCATCGTTGTCAATGTTTCTTGACTTGTCGAGAAACCACTTAACTGGTGAACTTCCTGATGAAATTGGAAATTTAAAGAATCTTGGTGCGTTGGCTCTGTATAACAACATGTTCTCTGGTGAAATCCCAAAAAGTCTTGGTTCTTGCATAGTGCTAGAATATCTATACATGCACCATAACTTCTTTCGTGGAGGTATTCCTTCGTCATTTAGTTCGCTACGAGGTATTAAAGTGTTAGATCTTTCTAACAATAATTTGTCCGGAGAAATTCCAGAGTATCTGAAGGACTTTAAAAGCTTGCAAAAATTGAATCTGTCTAACAACTACTTTGAGGGGGAGGTTCCCGTAGATGGAGTATTCAAGAATGTGACTGCAACTTCAGTAATGGGAAATAGTAAGCTTTGTGGGGGAATGCCCGGATTTCAGTTGCCGAAATGCAGTTTCAAATCCCCAAATAAGAGGAAACGGACCATACCTTTGAAATTAATCATCTCTATTGTATCTGGAATTCTGGGAATAACTTTGTTAGCATCATTTCTGTGGCTCCATAACTCAAGGAAGAACAGAGGAAAGGCAGGCTCAGGCAGTACTTTAGAGAGTACGCTTTTGAAAGTGTCATACCAAAGTCTCTTAAAAGCTACTGATGGATTCTCTTCTGCCAATTTGATAGGTGAGGGTAGTTTCGGGTCGGTATATAAAGGGATTCTTGACCAAGCTGGAAAAATCGTTGCTGTCAAGGTGCTAAAGCTTCTGCAACATGGAGCTTCCAAGAGTTTCATGGCCGAGTGCAAGGCTCTCAGAAACATCAGACACCGAAACCTTGTGAAGGTAATAACTGCTTGCGCAGGTGTTGATTATAACAATAACGAGTTCAAAGCTCTGGTGTATGAATTCATGGTGAATGGAAGTATAGAGGATTGGTTGCATCCAAGACACATAACGAATGAAATGGATGAAGCCCCAAGGAACTTAAACTTTCTGCAAAGACTATGCATTGCCATTGATATTGCTAGTGCACTAGATTATCTTCATCATCAGTGTCAACCACCAGTAGTTCACTGTGACATCAAGCCAAGCAATATTCTTTTGGATAATGAAATGACTGGACATATTAGTGATTTTGGTTTATCAAAATTCCTTCCAAGTTCCGAAACGCATTCTTCGACTGATCAAACAAGCTCAATCAAATTGAAAGGAACTGTTGGTTATGCAGCTCCAGGTATCATTTTTTTTTTTTTAAATTTTTCTTCAAAAATACTACCTAAGCTATTATTTTTAGTCCTAGTTTCGATCAGTCCGCTAAAGAATTCTGTCTATGGCTTGCAGAGTATGGTATGGGTAGCGAGGTGTCACCATGTGGTGATTTGTACAGTTATGGTATTGTCTTGTTGGAAATGTTTACAGGAAAGAGGCCGACTGATAATATGTTCAAAGATGGTTTCAATCTTCGTAACTTTGTCAAGGAATCATTGCCCCGACGAGCAAAAGAGATAGCGGATCCAAGACTTTTCGGAGAATTCGAATGGGAGTCAACTACTAGTAATGTAATTCTCGAGTGCTTGATTGCCATATTTAAAATTGGAGTCGCATGCTCTTCGGACCTACCTAGAGAAAGGAAGAACATGACAATTGTTGAGGCTGAACTGCGTTCTGTCAGAAACAAACTTGGTCATATCCGGGATGCAGAGGAAAACAGGGCATAGGACCATATATATATATATATATAGTATAATGCATTATCAAGACTACAAACTTACATATTGTATCTACATATGCTAATGCGGTCTACATAAAGACAATTAAAAAAAAAAAAAAGGAAGTAAAGACCTTGCATTTTAGCAATTTATAGTTCGTGTAATTGTCATTTGAAGTAAATAGTTCTTGAAGTATCTCTGGATGCTTCATGCCTTTATGTTTAACTACAAGAGTTTTAAGTTTTTACTTGAAATATTTTGTTCCTGTCTTGATATAGATGCATGGTAAATATTCCATTGCAATTTTTGTTTTATTTATGGTCGGATTATTTCATGTCCATTTTCTCAATCAGGTAGATCATAATACAGGTCGACTTTAGTACACGTATAATTTTTTTTTTTAATTGGAAAAAGGAGAAAAAAGAAAAGCATGCCTGCCTGTCTTTATTAAAATTTATATGCCGTTTTTTTTCTGGTTATTTTGGAAGTACTTCGTTTTTAAATTAGTTTTTGGACTTCGACTTTCAAATGTCCCAAACTTCAAATTACTTTTTTTTTTCTGTCTCATTTGAATAATATTGTTCTAAACCAAAACTAAAAACAATATTAGAATAAATAAATTTAGAAAAAAAAATGTGAAATTTTTAACTTTGATAGTTTAGGAACAGCCTTCAGAAAAAAATAAATGAGGAACCAAACTTATACAAAAACATTAGGCATTCTCGAAAAATAAAAATAACAACTTTCGGATTAGTGGTGGGAAAATGTCAGACTCGTCTCCACCCTTGAATAAGCCCCGCTCCACATTTCATCTCCATTTAAACAGGTTCAGGTCCTAGAAGGTTCCCAAACCCACTATCACGCCCAAGACCGAGGACATGGCAATCACCATATGCTCATAAGAATAAACCTCATAGATACGAAAAGATTTCGAATCCAATCGTTATTAAAAAAAATTAAAAAGATTAATTAACACCCAAAATATCTCATCATAACAAAACACCAAATCAATCTAAACCATTAATAATAATTTGCTAAATCCATAATAACAAAAGGAACTAAAACTATAACAATAATCTAGTATACCTCAAATAACCAACAATGCCTCAAAATGGAAACTAAACAGTACGTACGATAGCTCTAAATAATAAATCTGAGTCCTCAAACGAACTCCTTCCTTCAAATATGAGTTCCACTTATTGATTATTCTCTGAATCTGAAAAGATTAAAGAATTAAAGAGTGAACTCGACAACCCAGTAAGTAATCAATAATCTTTACTAGTTGGATCAAGCATATGTTATTTGAAATATTTCGTAAATATTTTATTTTGAACAACTCAATTTTAAAACTAATATATTTCAATATGACATGTGAAATCAGTTAGAAACAACTTACAAAAATATAATAGATTTCAAACTTAAAGTTTCAATCTCATTTAAAAGCTGATAACACTTTTAAATTATACTGTACAGTTTTTGGATGATTATGACCACACTTAACCCCTGCGACTAGGTCTACATTTACTACATTTAACCCCTGTAGCTAGGTTCACATTTACTACATTTAATCCCTGTATCTAGGTCTACACTCAGTACGTATCAATCATAAGCTTGATCCGTATTTTCTTAAAGAAGACAGTATAATTCGATCAAAGTAGATTTTATCCAAAAATAACTTATTTGAAGTAAATATTTTAGATTAATAAATACATACTTTTATTCAAAAATAATAAATAAAAATTAACTTTGATAAAATAAAAGTCACTAATAAAGACGAAAGATTACTTACCTGTTCACTAATCTAACCAATCCAATAATAATTTGCTAGCTACAACAAGAGTCTATAATTATAACAAAAATCATATATAAATATTAAATACTTAATAGGTATCTTAAATCATGCCTAACACAATATCTAACCCGCTGCTCATGCACACTTGATATATTTGCTACACTATTTTGCATAACCTCGACAGTAAAACTCATAATAATTCTAAATTGATTCTAAAAATTGTGAAATTGAAGGATAATTTATATAAGTGAAGGTCTTAAAAGTGCCAAGAACATGGCTATAGGGTCTATACGTGAGCCCCATAGAGCTAAGAAAGTCATTGCCACGTTTTGTTCTAAATGCCGAAAATTACAAAAAATTTTCAAATTCGTATTGCTCACTTTGAAAGGCTATATCTCTTTGGTTATAAGTCCGTTTTTGAAAAGTTATATACCTTTTGAAAGCTTATTCGATAAGCTTTCCAACCATACCAAATATGACCCTTTTAGACTACTAGAAACTACTGAAAAATTTGTCGAATTCCCTGCTATGTTTTATCGTTCTAGACCAAATCACATAATTTTGGTCTTGTTTTAAATTTTATAATTAGAGTAATCAATCAAAATATAAATGAACCCTAGAATTATGACCGAAACAAAAAGATGCTTAAAGAATTCTAAACCCTAGATGATAGATTAATCCCAAATAATCGATTGATAGTTTATAGGGAGAAATTTTTTACCTTAGAGAATTGACAATCAACTTTCTTGTAATCATTCCTCTTCTCCCAAGCTTTCAGCGGTTTTCCTCTCCCTCTGCAGAGCGTTAAATTTTTTTTTTTGTCAGAGACTCAGAAAGATGATACGTATTGGGTTTTCTAGTCTTCAAAATTACTGAATTGTCCTTGTTTAATAAACTAAAATCTTGGTCTTTTTATCCTTTTACCCTTTCATTTATTTATTTTCTTTTTTTATTCCAAGTATGGGTATTACACCCACCTTCAATACCTTTATAATCTAAAAAGGATAATACTAATACATACGATGAGTGAGTTGTTACCATTCAATTAGTGTATTGAAACTGATTATAAATGAATTTAATATCATTCATTAATTAAATAGTGATAACTCACTTGTCACATATATTGATATTAAAAATTTGATAAACCCTTTGGCATACTTAGCATTATCTATCTAAAAATTTAGGATGCATTTAGTATTTATTCTATCAATTGATATATCCTATCAACCTTAAATATGAAAATTATTTCTAAATTGGTAAAATAAGATTCAAATTTTATAACAAATGCGTCTTTAGTTTTTTGAAACATCAGTAATCTGCATATTTCAATAAAGCATTTCTATCTTTATTCACAACTTTTTCTTTTTGTTAATTGCATACATTTTATGAAGACTAATAGCTTAAATTGAAATAAATATCTTCCTTTCAACGTCTACAACAAAAATCATGATATAGTACTAAATCTAACTCTTAAAAATGTATTCAAAACGTCATAATATCCTTAATAATTAATGACAATTTTCAGCAAATGTCACTTAAATATTGTTATTTAATATCACTAAATGAGATGTCACGTATCAGTATTTATCTATTTTTGTTGTAGAGAAAGGTTAATACCTCACCATTAACGCAACTAATTATTCAAAAATAAAATTTGTCCTAGTTTCACCGTCGTTTGACAGTTTGTTTTATTTGGTAGTTGTCTTGTTTATAATATAATGTCAGATTCTGAGGTTATTATCGTTTTAAATTTGTTCTTGTCTTTATTGTTGTAGTTTTCCAAGTTAATTTGTTTTCAAAATGATTTGTAATGTTGTTGTTTTATAAGCTATTGTCCGTTTTCTTTTTTTTTTTTTTCCTTTTTAAAATGATTATCATTTTTCAACTTATGGTTGTTTATCATTTATAATTTCTCCTTAATTTGTCAATTCTCCGGCACCATTTGCTCTTCAGCCATTCCCACTAGCAAGATGATTCTTTTTAGATTCGTTCTCTTTTTTCATATAATTTTTCTGACTCCTTTGAGTACGACAATTATCCTCTGAAAAAATGTCATATCCAAAATCTTTTTTGTGCTTCGATTAATCTATACATACGGACAGACACATACATACATTGATACACACCAATAAAATGTATAGAACAAAAAAGAAAAAAAGTTCATGCCTGTTACAAATTAAGAGTAAGAGTATTTCGACAACTGATAAAAATATCAATTTGCTAAGAATTCTAAGTATGAATTGCGGAGCATAGTATAGGGGTAGACAAAATTCATCATGTGGTGATTTGTAACACTCTAAGTTCCATATTGGATATATTTTAAGAAGATCATGAGTATTTAAGTAGTGGTTCATGAACTCAAAAGTATCTTTAAGCTAACATTCTTGGGTGAAACCTAGTGGTTATATATTTGGTATTTTGAATATGGACATTGCGTGTGGGCTACTGAATATAGACATTGAAAGGTTGCCACGAGCTAGAATCGTAGTAAATATGAACCCCTTTCATAGGGATTACATATGAGCTATTGAATATGGACATTGCATATGGGCTATTGAATATGAACATTGGAAGATTACCACTGGCCAGAATCATGGTAAATGTGAATCCCCAGAACCCCCTCATAAGGATTATATGTGGGCTATTGAATATAGATATTGGGAGGTTGCTAAATGTGACCCCCCCTCATATATGTGGGTTATTAAATATGGACACTAGAAAATTACCACGGGCTAGAATCGCGGTAAATGTGAACCCCTTGGAAGGTTTTCATGGGCTCTAATCGTAGTAAATATGAACTAATATAGACATTACATGTGGGCTATTAAATATGATCATTGGAAGATTGCCACGGGCCATAATTGTGGTAAACGTGAACCCATGTGGACTATTAAATATGAATATTGGAAGATTGCCACGGGTCATAATCGTGGTAAATGTAAACCTCCCGAACCCACCTCCTAATAGGGATTATATGTGGGCTATTGAATATGGACATTAGAAGGTTGCTAAATGTAACCCCTTGGAAGGTTTCCATGGGCTCTAACCGTAGTAAATATGAACGAATATGGATATTGCATGTGGGCTATTAAATATGATCATTAGAAGATTGCCACGGGCCATAATTGTGGTAAATGTGAACCCATGTGAATTATTAAATATGAACATTGGAAGATTGCCACAGGTCATAATCGTGGTAAATGTGAACCCCTCGAACCCCTCCTAATACGGATTATATGTGGGCTATTGAATATGGACATTGGAAGGTTGTTAATGTGTACTACTAAAAATATCTACTATCACAGAGCATGTACAGATGCACCGTGATAAGTGATTAACTATCACGGTGCTTAATAAGTATTGTGATAAATGGAGGTAATACCATGGTGCCTAAGAAGTGCTGTAGTATCTCATCTTTAACGGCACCCTTTGGGCGCCGTTGTATTTAACTTTCACGGCACCTATAAGGTACCGTGATACACCTATCACGGTGCTTAATAAGTATCGTGATAAAATACCACGGCGCCTAAGAAGTACCGTGGTATCTCATCTTTAAAGGCACCCTTTGGGCGCCGTTGTATTTAACTTTCACGGTGCTCATAAGGCGCTGTGATACACCTTTCTCGGTGCCCATATGGCATCGAGGTAGGGGCCCAATATAAAGTACCCCAAAACGATCGCCTAGCAGCAGGCAACTCGCTTTTCTTCTTTACTTCCAGCCGCGGCTAACAGTCTCCCCATTCCACCATTTTCACTATTTTCTCCTGCAAACAAGGTATATTTAAGCTTTTAAACTTGTTTTTATCACTAAAATTAGATTACCCATTGTTGTAACCATGATTTTGATCAATTATTTTGTAGAAATTTAATGTTTTAGGTTATATTCGAAAGAGTTTATATATGGAATCCTAATTTATCAAATGTGAATATCTTGAGCATGCATTGATAATCTTTACTCTTATAATACCGAGTTAGACTATTTATTTGCTAGAAATCTTATTTTTGGGTATGTATTGCTATTTAAGTGCAAATTAATCCGAATTTGTTATTATTTTGTTACTATTTTTTTATTTATTTTAGGTGAAATGTGAGTTCATTTAGTTGTAAAAAGTTTCAAATTAAAGGTGTGTTATATGAATTTATACCAATTTCATATTATTTATTAGAAATCATATATTAAATTATGCTTTTTAATTTCTATCCTTAGTGTCAATTAATCCAAATTTATACAATTTTAATTGAATATTGTGTAGTTTTTTAGAAATTTATATATTCAATGTTTTTAATTAGGTGAAGTCATGTGGAGTTGATCATTAGTTGTAAAAGTTTAAAATTGAGGTAGGCTCTCTCAATTTTTACAAATTTTATGTTAGATACTTAGTACTACTTAATTTGGACATGATCAATTACAAAAAGCCAGCTTCTTGCACCAATATTTTGAGGGCAAGTGAATATATCTTCAAGAGACTCTATTATACTTGAATGTGATGAATTGGATTGTTTAGCATTTGTCGTAATTTGTAGACCAATTAAACTATTTAGAAAATTTCTGTGGAGCATATATAAGTTAGATTTCATGTATTACTTTTTTTTATCATTAATATTGGAAAAACGATCATGACCTATGAATTTACTATTTTATTCATTATGATCACATGCATTTGCGGGCCTCACGAAAGGACTTCTCATATTTCTAAGAGACGATGACATTATTTGAAAACTTATAGTTGTGAGAAAGGAGATTAGTATCAAAAGATATTAGAGCTATGAAAAAGTATAAAAAGTGGCACACATATATATCTTAGGTAAAAAGGAAAAAACAATTAATCAACCTGCAATTGGGCATTGTTGGTGTAGTTGGTCTCTTCTATATCCTCTGTCGTGAAAAATATCCTCTTAGACTTCATATTGGGAACTTTGTCTCCATCCAATGCCATATTATTCAGAATTCAGTTTGATAAAAAAAATGGGAGATTGCTGATTTTAGAATGCCAAAAAACAAACCATATATATAGTAGCACATTAAGGTATGTTATCATCAAAATTCTCTATTTTCTTGGGGCATGAGAATATGATTAATTGATATAGAGACATTTTTTGAATCTAAGTGGCGCTAAATATATTCATTGGAGCTATCTCTATATATTCTTTTTTTTCCCGTTCTCAAAATTTTGTCTCAACTCTCAAGTTTCTCATATACAAAAAGAGTGATTTGCCTATTTGTACGAGCTAACTAGAATCGTGAATAATGTAAAGAACGTGTATATATTAACATTTATACAAAACCCATCAATAGTCTTGATTTTCCATTCGATGTTTGAAAGGTTAACTTGAGATCTTTAATTCTAAAATTTTTAATTTGTTGGATATAAATTGTTGTTGTAGAATTCTATATCATTTTTTAGTTGTCAAAATTCTTATTTTGCATATATACTTATTTCAAATATATGAATTTTCAAATTTAAAGTATTGTGGATTATAGATGTTTAATTTTATTTATCATTTTAATTTGCGTATAGGTTTTAGTAGAAGTTAGAGTACTTAGATTACTTGTGAATTAGCAAACTGAACAAACTGAGGTATGTTTTCTCAAATTTTTTTCTTTTATTGACTTATGTCACTTTCACATTGGTTTTATCTTATTATTTTGGAAAATTTAAACTAGATGAGATATGATATCATATAGGAAATTGTATGTTATGGTGATATGATGATGTTATAATTATGTGAGATTGCTTGAGTTTATTATTTGTGTTGATATTATTTTGTCATATGTTATATTTGGTTGATTGAAAAATTGTTTGTAAGAAATGAGACTATTTAAAAATAAATTAATTTCTGAATTTGGTAGTACTTAGAAATATAAGAATAATTTGAAATGAGTGTTAATGTATAATTGGTGGTTTGGTTACTCAATTGGTTAATGCTAGAAATAGGGGAGATTATATACAATTTTTTTATGGTACTGAATTTAGTTAGTTTTTGATATCAGTTGTTTATTTTTATTTTTTTTTTATTTTTCAATTGTGCTTAGAATGGATAAGGAATGGATATTGGCGGATAGACTATCGACTGAATATAAAAAGGGAGTTGATAGCTTTTTAGAGTTTGCTATTAAAAATGTCAAAGATTCCAATCTAATTCCATGTCCGTGTATTAAATGTGGAAATTTGCAAAAGATAGGTGTTAAAAAAATAAAAGAATACTTATATTTCAATGGAATAGATCAAAGTTATAAACAATGGATTTGGCATGGTGAAAAGGTTCCAATTACTAGATTTTCGTCAAAGAAGAGTATAAGAGATGATTATGAGTTAGATTTAAATGATGATCTTTTTGAAATAATTGATGATATACAGTATGAAACAGATGTAGATCCTATTAAGTTTTAATCATTACTTAATGATGCTGAGAAACTAATCTATCCGGTTTGTACGAAATTTACAAAATTGTCTGCATTATTGAAATTGTATAATTTGAAAGTAAGACATAGATAGAGTGATAAAAGTTTTTCAGACTTGTTAGCTTTACTAGGAGAGATATTGCCAAATAATAATAAGATGCCACCTTCCTTTTTTGAGGCTAAAAAGATTTTATGCTCATTGGGTATGCAATATGAGAAAATTCACGCTTGCCCAAATGATTGTATTTTATATCGAAAGAAACTGAAAGATGTAATTTGTTGTCCAGTATGTGGTGAGCCTTGGTAGCAACAGAATAAGAATTCTAAAGAGGTAAAATTTGGAACCCCTGCTAAGGTTTTGTGGTATATTCTTCTAATTCCTCGTTTTACCCATCTATTCCGTAATCGTAAGCATGCTAAAGATCTAATATGGCATGCGAATGAGAGGATAGAAGATGGTAAACTTAGACATCCAGCCGATTCACCAGCTTGGAAAACAATAGATTACAAATGGCCTTCTTTTGGAAGTGATCTAAGGAATCTTCGTCTTGGTCTATCTGCGGATGGTATTAATCCTCATACAACTCTAAGTAGCAAATACAGTTGTTGGCCTGTAATGCTTGTAATCTATAATCTTCCTCCATGGTTGTGTATGAAAAGAAAGTTTACACTTCTTACAATATTAATATCAAGACCTAGACTACCTGGTAATGACATTGATATATATTTAGTCCCGTTGATTGATGAGTTGAACAGTTTGTAGAATGATGATGTGAAAGCCTATGATGCATATAAGGATGAAGATTTTACTTTCAAGACTATGTTACTATGGACAATCAATGACTTCCCTGCATATAGGAATTTGTCTGGGTTTTTCACTAAAGGATATAAAGCATGTCCTATTAGTGATGAGAAAACAAGTTGTCAGTTCTTAACATATACTAGGAAATTGAGTTATATGGGCCATAGAAGATTTCTACCTCGCAAACATGTATACAGATTAAAGCATTTAATGGTTCTCAAGAATTTGAATTGGCACCACAACCTTTAACTGGAACAGAGATACTACAAATAGTCTCTAAGCTCGAATTTAGGCTTGGAAATGTTAAAATAAGTGATATTAATAAGAAAAGAAAAAGACGCAGTAATGTGAAGGTTGTAAAAAACCCAAAGAGTTGTTGGAAGAAGAAATCTATATTCTCTGAGTTGGAGTATTGGCAACATTTACTTCTGAGATATAACTTAGATGTCATGCATATTGAGAAGAATATATGTGATAGTATAATTGGAACTTTATTAAATATTCCAGGGAAGAATAAGGATAGTATTGGTGCCCGTATGGATCTTATTGACATGGGTGTTCG
>JXTB01000465.1:4094-49152 GCA_002914805.1 Parasponia andersonii
ATAGGTATTTTTTTTCTTTACCTATGGATAGGTATTTTTTTTTAGCCGTTGGATCACCATTAGATGTTGATCCAATGGCTATAATGAAGTGCATAAAAAGACGTGCATCATTAATATTAATGCTCTTTCTCTCTCTTATTTTTTACAATAAAAAAATGTGCATGCTTAATTTTCATTGGCCAAATTGATACCTATGCATAGGTAAAAAAAAAAATACCTACTGGATTGGTGCCCATATATATATGTGAAGTATCAATTTAGCCAATAAAAATTTAGTATGCACATTTTTTTATTATAAAAAATAAGAGAGAGAAAGAGCATTAATGATGCACGTCTTTTTATACACTTTATTATAGCTATTAAATCATCATAATGAAGTACATGAAAAGACATATATTATTAATGTTTTTTCGCTCTCTTACTTTTTACAATAAAAAAATATGTATACTAAATTTTCATTGGCCAAATTGATACATATGTATAGGTAAAAAAAAAATACCTACTGGATTGGTGCCCTATTTATATATATATATTTGTTGTTATGTAGTAGAGTACTAATATTATGTGTACATGACATACTTATAACGTACTTGCATATGGTCGTTTTATAATTAAGGTAGATACTTATTAATTACCAGATCATTAATAAGTTGTTGCATGTATTTCTCTGTGTCTATATGTACATATATATATATATGTATATCTATACAAGCCAACTGTATTTGAACTACACGCAACCCGGAAGGGAAAAAAAAATTGGTAATAAAAGGAAGAAAAAAACAATTGTAGTAGAGAAGCTGGCACACCTGGCAAATAATGGAAAGAAAAAATAAAGAGAGACAGAAGAACAGAGAGGAGTACTTTCTTTATCCTTACTGAAGGTATATATTAATAATCTTGATCTCTGCAAATAATAATAGAGGGAAAACAAAAAAAGGAAAAGGGAAAAAATGAAAAAGAAAAAAGAAAAAGGGGGAAAAAATTCCTGGTTGATCGAAAGTAGAAACCAACAGCTAGATATACTAGATAGCCGTTATGTTTAATTATAGGGATGAGGAGGTAGTTTGACTATTTGATTAAGAGTAATAGTGTCCTTTCATAATTTTGATCTAATATGAGCCCAATGATAATTTTGATCCGATTTATCAAATTGAATAATGCATTTTGCATCTTAAAAACAAAGGGTGGAAACTTTATTTCGCTAAAACACTGGATATGAATATTTTATATATTTTTATATTATAAGGATAATGTTCATTTATTTATAGTTGAATTCATGTACTTCTTTCTTCTCTGGTTCTTTTTTTCACTCTTACTTTTTGCTCTTTCCTTCTGCTTTAATTTTTGCCATGATCAATTAAGAACAGTTATAGCTAATTATATACTGTATGTAATGTGTACAGGACAACGTATGAGTAGTACTAGTGACATGGTCAGTGGTCCCGGAAAACGTCCATGCTTAATGTTTCCTTTTGGTTTGCTTTTGTTTGTTACGACGATTCACAACTGAGCCCTTGTCATCCACATCCATTTTGATCTGGATGATGCACCCAAGACTGCTCTTTTTCCAATATATATTTTCTTGTGAAGAATATTGTTCTTGCAAATGCTAGCTATAATGACATCTTTTACTGATTAACCAATTTTGAATCTTTAGTTTTGGTATTTTTTGGTTTATGTGTGTAGATTGGCATTCATATTAAATGCAACCTTTTATTTTATCCTATATATAAATAATGCAACCTCTAAATCTACAAAACTTGCATGGATATATTAGTTCTTGTGTCATTCTCAAATCTCAACCCAATATATAAATATATATATATATATATATATATATATATATATATATATATTGAAACAAATGGAGTGTCACGTGCTTTGATTACTGAAATTATAACATGATGGGGAGTATGATGAGTTCTTAATTATATTTACACTTTTATTTATCTTTTTGATATGTGAATTAAAATAAAATATTTCATATTTAAGAGTACTAAAAAATTTTGGAGTCCACGCGCCACACAACAATAACTGTGTAAAAGAGAGAACAGATGGAACTCTCTTAATTTAGTTATAACGAAATACTATTACCTATTAATTAAGCAATTGGGAGGAGTATAATTTAAAGCTAAATTTGAGCTCTGTAGTGTTAAGCTTCAAGAAGGGTCAATAATTTATATATATATATATATATATATGCGCTTCGGAAGGCGCATGAGAATTTTCATGATTTATTTTCCCATTTAACGGGTCAAGGTATGAAAATCAGTACGAAAATTCTTCAAAAATTTAACTCGTATATATTTGAAAGTACTGTAGTACTGCATGATGAGCTGGGATTTCAAGAGATCACCTTATTGTTGCCAATTTTTTAAGAAAGAAGAAAAGGGTATGTTGAGAATAATTTAATTACTAAAATAAAGAAAAACATAGACAAGCGCATGTTGATGTTGATGAACGAGGACAAACATATGATTATGAAGAAAGCCCAATATTATTGCTCTTGTTAAATATTATCCAACATATAAGCCTAATCTTGGTGCTATTCATTTTATGATGAATAATTATAAAGTAGGGCTAGTTTTCCTGATTTTCTAAATGGTGTCTGTTCATTTATAGCACGGCCATGTGATATAAAAAAAATGTTGCATGAATTATATGTATTCAAGTCACTTTGGATATTTCTTTGTTTTTAAGCATTTTCTACACCATTATCAATTATTGAATGGCGCTGCCTCTGGAGGTTGGCTCCAAAAGTGTGTTACAGCATTAATTTGCACCTTTTGGGAAGCCATGTACATTACTTAAAAGGAAACCACAAATTCCAAACCTTATTGCTTGAATCTGCCCCCCTTGATAGCTCGTTAATTTTGACACAAAGTTTTATTTATTTTTCGAAGGGTTTCAGACATAACTTAGATGAAAGTCATTGAAACATAAATGTGGTTATAAACTAAGTTTGTAAACCTTATATGTTATTTTATCTCACTAATGTTAACATTATGATAAAAAGTAGTACTAGTCGTGATCGGAAAGTGGAAAGTATTATTAGGAGAGGAACAAGAATGCGTTAGGGGATTGAAGGCACATGGAAAAAGTGAAGGTGTCACATGAGGTATACCTTAGCTTCATTATGCGGAGAGAGCAACTAGACCAACTATCTCCATCATCCTAAACTAAGTTCCAAGAAGCATTACTCCGTCAGTTGGCCATCATTGGCACAATGTACCATGTGAGTTTGCGCCACTTATTTATATAATATTATGTGGTTTCTAAGTCAAGAGGAGCTTTCTATATAAATTACACAAATGAATGTGAGAGAGAGAGAGAGAGAGATATTCAAAAGCAAGGCTAAAAAGTTAGGTTCCTTGTTCACATTCTAAGATGAGAGAGAGAGAGAGAGAGAGAGAGAGAGAGAGATTCAAAAGCAAGGCTAAAAAGTTAGGTTCCTTGTTCACATTCAAAGGCATTCCATAAAGGACGTCCCAAGATCGTGTGACCGTTAAACAAGGGATATTTCCATGTTGAGGGGCTAGCTATTTGTAATGGTTTATTAAATTTGGGCAAAGTCAAGATTCCCTCTTATCCCATATTATTTCACATGAGAAAGAACTAGCCTTGAATGGAATTTGAAAACGAGCTCTTATCCTTTTCATTTTTTGATTCATCTTCCGATAAAGAAGAACAAGTGCACATTTATTTCTAGCTTAGGGAAGAACATGGTTCGGTTGGTAGGGAAGAACTTAACCACTCCAAAACTAACTCAGCATGCTTAGATTATGGTAGTGATATTTAACCCCCAAAGCCTAGCATAATTATCGATTATTTAAAATCAAGCTATGTCACGTGTACTAAGAAGCGGTTCTACTAAAAAATATATATATTAAAGTTAAAAAATAAAACGATTAATATATTAAACCTCATAAAATGAAAAGATTGACAAACACGTAGAGTCAAGATATACAAATCATTCTTTCAAAAAGAAGAAAAAAAAAAAAAAAAAGATATACAAATCATGCAATCCAATTGCCAGGTAATTGGGATCCAAAAAGTCATCTACTTCACATGCCAAAGTTCGATCCACGTATCTATAATACACATAGCTTGGTACTTACCGTATCACCATAAAGTTCACTTCACCAATAATTTCGATTTCTTGGGCTCCAAACAATTGCAAAGAAAATCTCTTCTCTGAGGCTTTGAATCTCCAGAGGATTATTCGTACCAAGTTAGGTTTCATGGGGCCCTCTAATCAACCCAATGTGACAATAAATCCCCTTCTTCTTCATTCTCTTTCTAGTGGGACCTATTTTTGTTATGTGTCTTTGTAGTAGTAGTATTATTCATCATCATATGCAATATCTCTGAAAGTGCCATATTGATTTCAACATGCAAGCTAGTGCACATAATATCAGACCCTTTTGAAAATGGTCTCTGTAACATGTGACTTACATAATCGAGTATATATATAAGTACTATATTGCTATGTAGTAGTACCTTTCAGCAGTTTAGTGTGGAGAAGGTTGAACAGAAATGGGCACTGGGCCTTATATTGGATGAAGAGTCAACACCAAATCCCTTTTGCAGAATGAAAAAAAATGATGAGGAAGAGCATGATGCATGGTAGTGCCAAAGTCATTGGTTGGTACAAGATGTGGATGTGGTTCTGCAGCTTTGTCAGATCCTTGGTGGGTGGACCGCATGAGAAAACATTGTCCCAATTCATTTATGAAAAGAAATGCAAGCCTTGATCATGGCCCCCAAATCACGTTCACATGAAAATCTTGCCTTATTAATTGTAACAGACAAATTGGGGATGTAAAATTAATGGATAGGACAATTTCTTCTAGTTCCTAATAGTTTACTGAAATAGATGTATGAGATGCAATTTCAGCTTATCTCAGTCCCTATTGCGTAAACAGGCTAAATTGGTTTCCCCTGTTTGGCCAAATAACAGTGGACTATATTTTAATAGCATTGCATCATCTGCAACTGAGGTATAGGCTTCACTTTAGCACAAGTTTTTCCATGATTGGACTCAAGTACGTGACCCCAAAAAGTCTTCCTTTCTAATGAGTAAGGACATGGTACAGGCCAGATAAGTTGGGTGTACTGGATATCAACCATGAAAAGACTCATCCTAATGCCCAACCATCAAGACAGGCCTTGAAAATAAAATAGAGGAAATTTCCTTTCGAGGAAATTAAATTTTTATGGTAAAAGTTAAAAAAAATTGAAGAATCGTGGATTTTGAAATTGTTTGAACAATCCAGGAAGGAAGTAATTGGAAAATATCATTTTTAAAATATTTAAAAAATATCATTTTTTATTAATTGATGAGATACTTGAAGTAACTAGTGAAATCAATAAGGTAACTTGATTAAATACTTCAAGTAAATAGATTAATTACTCAAAATAACCCAATTGGTTACTTCGAGTATCAGTGAAAAATAAAAATATTGTATTTCTAAATATTTATTAAAGTGATATTTTTCTAAAAACTTTTCAAAAATGATATTTTTCTAAATCAATTCGAGATTTTTCCAAAAATGAGCCTATCCAGGATTTTTCAATTTTTAACCCTATAGGCTTAGATTTTTAGAAGAAGCCCTTTGATTTTTTATGGAAATTTTTCAAAAAAAAATTGAAAAAATCTCTGATTTTGAAATTGTTTGAAACATCTCAAATTTAATTAGAAAAGACCACTTTTAAAAATATTTAAAAGAATGCCGCTTTTTATTATTTGATATGCCGCTTTTTATTATTTGATGAGATACTTAAAATAACTGGTCAAGTTGCATGTCAAATTGCCTCAGATAACTTGATTGGTTACTTCAGATAAATAGATTGGTTACCCTAAATAACCTAACTATTTACCTCAAGTACTACTAAAAAATACTAATTTTGAGAATAAAATTGTATTGTTTTAAATATTGATTAAAAGTGGTATATTTCGAAAAAAATTAAGAAAATGATGACCTCATTTAGTTCATTCATTTAAATGAGTGTATTTAAATAGAAATTTTGGAATGAGTTATAATTAGAATGAGAGATATCTGAAGTAAAATAAAGTGAAATGAGTTATAATCAGAATAAAAAACATTGAAATAAATCATTCAAAAATATCTCTTAAGTTTTATTCTCATTCTAAGGTACAAAAAACTAATTTCAATGGTTGATTTGATTGATTGACTATTTGAATAGAAAAACTGAATTATTGAAACAAACACACATTTCAATGAATTTTCTATTTGAATGAAATTGAATGATTAAACTTAACATAACCGATATATTTCAAAATCAATCTAGATTTTTTTAAAATTTAGCCCATCTGAATTTTTCAATTTGGGCTTTTTAGCTCAATGGCCGAATTTTGGATCAAAGTCTACAAAATGGCCATTTTTAAAACACTATCAAAAAATAGCTGAATTTTTTAAATTATTTAAATAATGACTGGTTTTCATATTTTAGTATATCAAAAATATATTGATTTATTTTTTTAAAATTGATTTACTTTTGAAATTTTTATTTATTTTTTAAAAAATTGATTTATATTTTCCAAAATTGATTTACTTCATAAAAAATTGACTTACTTTATAAAAATTGAACAACTAAAAAAATGGTCATTTATCAAAATAAGATTATAAAATGGTCATGTATTAAACAGGTGTAAAAAAATGGTACTTTGTAAAAGAATTTGAAAATAAAAGGTCATTTCAAATAAATACTCCCATTTGAATTTTTTTGGTACTTACCCCTTAACATCTTTTTTTTTTTTTTGGCCTTCTCACAAAATTCCAAATCCAAAATACCAATAATTGAAAAATCTGAATGAGCTGAATCTTTTGAAAAAATCCAGATTCATTTCGAAAAAAATCACGTTTTAAAAGTTTTTAAAAAAATATCACCGATAATAAATATTTAGAAAAATAATATTTCTTCTCCATTATTAATATTTTTTAATAATACTTGAGGTAACAAATTAAATTATTTAGAGTAACCAATCAAATTACTTACCGGTTTCCTTGAGTATCTAATCAATCAATAAAAAGTAGTATTTTTTAAATACTTTTAAAAGTGGTATATTTCTAATTCAAATCTGAGATTTCTCGTACAATTTGAAAATCCGGGATTTTTCAATTTTTTGAAAAATTATTATAAACAATCAAATCTCCTCTTTCTTTTTGGTCAGAGGGTGGCCATGGTTAAACGGATTTTGATCAATTTTGGTAAGAGTTTTACCGCGAATGTCAGTCAGGTATTCTTTGGATTCATTTAAAAAAATAAAAAATAAAAATTAGTTACTCACACGTAACATCTGTCAAATGAAAAGGTGCTCTCTTTAAATGAACTGACCATAAAAATAGTGATTAGTGAGGCATTGGCCAAGTTGAGACTGGATCGTCCACGAGGTCAATATCCAAAAAATGTTTGCAATTGCTTTCTTATTTCCAATTGCAGTATTCTATCCTGTCGTTTCTCCAATCAGTATGATACGATTCTAGTCTTCTACATCTTCGTTCGGCATGGTATATTGCTCCTCTGTATAGCTCCATCCTTGATCCAAAAAATAGGTATAGAAAATTTTCTGAGATGCTAAATTGTGCTTGGGAAGGAGTACATTGCACTAAGAACTTTGAGGTAGAAATCCCAAGATTCATTGCTTTCAGTAATGGGGCCTTGACCAAAAGGGTTACGCTCCACAAACTTCTGTACATCTTCAGCCGCAGACAATTCTTCCAGATAGACCCTGAGATCTCCCCCAGCACCTGTGACACATTGTGTAAAGTCATGCATATTTGTTTCCAAAACGTTAACTAATTAAACAGTCAATGATATAGTAGAATTTAGTCAGCGTAGTAATCAAGCATAATACATATGCCACTCGTGCCGACTTACCTAATGAACTGTCATTCCCATCCTGAAAATTGTATGAATGAGGGAAGACTGCAGTGTATGCCTACATAACGGGGAATCAATACAATGCCAAAAACAAATTAGGATTTGAATAGTAAAGATAGTATAAGAATTGAATACAGTTGTCGACACCAAATGTAAACCATTAACGAAAGAACTAACAGGGTTAAGCAAGGCCTTGTAAGGTGAATCATCCAACAACAATGTGTTTGTTTCATTATATTCCCCTTTCTCCCATGGAAGACTAGGGTCATGTTTTTCCCAAAGTCTCCTAAGCTCCTTAAAAACCAAGGTCTTGTGTCTGTTTTCAAGAGTTCTGAATCCAGTTGCAGTGCAGCGGGATAGATCCTGGAAAAAGACCAGTATGACATTCAATACAGAGAATACATCAAGCAGAGTAGCAAATTAGCTTCTCCAAGAGAATACGTAACAATAGTATTTAAGAAGAATAAAAGTAAACAAAATTAAAATTTCTTACCCAACAAAACTGCAAGTTGCGCTTCATATCTCCCATTAGATAATCAATCACCCTTGAAGCAATTTTCCTTCAAGATATTAGGGAGAAATTTCAGTCAATTCTTATTGTCAAACATATTTTCGAACTAATATGTGCTAATAGAAAGGCGGGCCGCGGGGGGGGGGGGGGGGGAAGACAGCACTTGTGAAACAGAAAATCAAAACAATATTAGCAGGAATAAAAAAAACAAAATAGCATCAAGACTAAAGGTTGAAGAGTACTCAGATCTTGAGGACCAAATACCAACTTCAAATCGCTCAAAACAGAACCTTAGGAAATCACGGCAAGAGGGCCTAG
This sequence comes from Parasponia andersonii, assembly GCA_002914805.1. NCBI lineage: Eukaryota > Viridiplantae > Streptophyta > Magnoliopsida > Rosales > Cannabaceae > Trema > Trema andersonii. The sequence continues at coordinate 12,829 of JXTB01000465.1, forward strand.
AGAAAACTGAAATTAAAAAACAATGGTGCAGTTAAAAGTAAAGAGTAAATTCAGTAAATAAAGAAACAATGCAACAAAAAAATCTCACTAGCCCGTCTTGAAATTTTTGTGTCTGCTTTGTGTTCCTTCGGAGGAGGAGAAACTATATCTGCCAGCAATCCATTTATATCGAGAACTAGAAGCTTCTTCCTTGAACGACTGAGAGGCAATCTTGGAAACGAGGTACGAAAAATCACTGCACTCGCTTCATTGATAGTGCTAAGGACTCCAGAAGAATTAACCGCAGCCTTGATGTTTCCTTCATTATACAGACTTAATGATGAAAATATAGCACTCATATGATTATCAGTAGTCAGGCAATCTACATCAGAGCGCTCTTGAACTAAAGTAGCATTTTGTAGCACAATTGGCTTCTTTTCCCTATTTCTCTGTCTTGTTTTCTTTTTCCGTCCTAAAGTCAATTGCTCAGGACTCTTGGCTTTGTCCATTTCCATCTCAAGAGACCTAACCACAGAAGGCTGCAGCATTGAATTTCTATCCAAGACGACTTTTACTTGACCCTTGGACATTGGCAGAGAAGAAGTTGTGTTCTGAAGAAAACCCTTATTATCCATTGGCTGTTTTCTGCTATTCCCCTTAACTGGATTGATATGCACAAATGTCAAGGCACCCTTGATCATTCCTCCTGCCTGTTTGGGCCCTGCAATTTTACAGAACCAATACTGAAAATAAGCTACAAGAAAGACACAGAAATCTATCTATTAAACTATGTGTCTATTCCTCCATTACAATGGAAAATTATGAAGTTCTCTTTTGAAAAAATTAAAGGCAGCCATGTATACTAATCCATAACAAGCCGTAATGGGAACATAATTAAGGGGAGTATTTTCCATTCCCATTCATTTACGTGTTTACTTATATTCGTGAAATTCAGAAGAAATAATTTAACTTTTGATTTCTTCTCATTATCTCTAAACCCTTCTTTTCCTTTACCATCCTTTTCATTGCGGGTTCGTAAACATCACAACCGGAAGACCAAAAATAAACAAATAAAAAAGGATTAAGATTGAACAGAGAAAGTTTTGCACTTTGCCACTTAATATCTAAAACCAGCTATCAATATATTTCATTAAGCTGATGCATGCGTTTCATTCCAGTTATATAATACCAAGCACTCTCTCCCAAGTCCCAACGATGATGGACACACACGATAATCCTTATCTAGAATCAGGCCACAATAGACAAAACCACAAATTATTTCAATGAATTAAAACAAAAGCACAGAAATAACCCAACAACATAAACGGTTCAACATTAGGCTAAGCAAATAAAGTTAAAAGCTTTATTGGGTATCTGACTAAATACTTCGTAATGCTCAAAACTCCTATTTGTATTCTTTTCCACACAAACAAACAGATTTAAAGAGAATGAAGAAACACTAAACAGGAATACAATAAACCAAATATATGATACAAAGTATATCAAACCATAAAATACCACGAAAAATGACATACATTCTTTCGGAGAAGACAGTGTATAAGACTTGAGCCATTATGCAAAGAGCAAAAATTCCAGATTCATTAGAGAAAAATATTTAGATAGAGCGAGATAAAAAGTTTTGACCTTTCACATTCAGTTGTGTTGTCCAACTACAAGCGAATGGATTTGACGTTTGACTTTCCCTAAGATGATTATGATGAGAGAGCGTACGAGGGGGGGCCTTTTATCGGAATCTCAGACGTCAGGAGTCTCAAAAACCAGAACCAGTTTGGAGCCTCCCAAGATTTTTAGCTCCTTTGAAACTTTGGAAGTTTTGAGGATTTGAAGTATCCTCAGAACGATGCCGTATGGCTTCTCTTTCTCAAATGGTCAACTTGGGGCCAAAGGTCCAATGGGCTTCAATGATTCCACTTGCGAGTTTTGCGTGAGAAATTAAGGCTTAAGGCGGCAGTTACCACGTTTTTGAGGAGCTATTATCAATTTTGAGTATACGATAAAAAAAAAATAATAATAAACAAATTATAAATTATTTACAAAACAAAAGACTTCTATTTAATAAAAATTTTAAAATTTCAAAATTACTTACAACTTGATTTTAGTAGAAAATTTTTAACCAAATTGAAAAAAACAAAAATGAAGAAAACGGTGCTAGGAAAGTAGCTCGACCACTGCTGTCGAAATTTTTCAACCTTAGTTGAAAGGTGCAGTAGAAGTATAGATCGGAACTAGCAATTATAAAATGATGCTACAGGTGACAATAATGATAAAAATAGTTTAAAATTTACTGGAAATATAATATTTAAGTAATTTAAGACTAATAATTAAAATTGATTAGGAACATAATATTTAATATTTAAGTAATTTAAGACGAATGACGAGTAAATGACACGTTAGTTTTGAAAACATAACACTGCCACTAAATTATACCACTTGTAGGAGCGAGAGTGACAATTGTACCATCACTACCTTTTCATCGATTACCAGTCGTCACCTCTCATCTCGTAGGCCCACCTACCCGCCTTTGATCTTGCCGACCACCATGACCAACCTCTCAAGCCCGAGTTCTAGATTGACCCATTCGGCTGCAGAGACTCAGGATTCGCTGTGAAGAGAGTCGAGGTCCTCATTGGGGAGCTGGTTCTTGAGAGTGAAGGAGTGGCATTGGCGTTGAGGAGTGTTTTAGAGAGCTGGGACAGAAAGGTGTTTCGGACGACGATGATCTGGGTCTCACCGCTGCTGTAGCAGATGGATATGTCGTACGGCCTAGGGAGGAATTGGTGAAGAGGTCATTTGCTTTTGCAAAAAGTGGTAGGATATAAAGGTTGTTAGATTTAATTAATTTTCCAAAAGAAACGGGTTTGGTTAATTATTTCAGAAAGTAAGAGGGTTTTGGCAAAATAGTTTAGTAAATTGTAACCATTATTTAAGCATCAACATCATACAAAAATAGTCTAGTATATCAATTTCAAGTGCATAGCATATCAGATATGCTTAGTATAAAAAAAAAAAAATTAATATACTGATATACTAAATAAAAGATTAATGTATAAAATTGATATACTATAAGCAATCGTTTATATATTTATACACTCTAATAACGGATATTTGTCATAAAAACTCGAAATTAAAATAAGTGTCCCTCTTTAACATTTCATTACATTTCATTTGAGTAAATGTTTGTTTTTTTTTCTTTTATATTTAGGTGGCCAAGTATGTCAATTTTTATCTTGGTATATTTATTAACTAGACGATATATCGCGCAAAAACGTGAATTGGTATCAATATTATATATATTAAACCTAATTTATAATTGAGTCCAATGCATTACAATATTAATATTACAATATTAATATTAAAGAATGTATTTATCTTTACATTTATTTATTTTGATGAGATGAATATTTCATAATTTTTTGTTCGATAAATTAAATTTAATATAAAATATAATTAATTTTAGATTAAATATTATATTATATAAAATATTAAATAATATATTTATTTTGATGTGATTAATGTAGCACAATTATTTATTCGATGAACTAAATTTAATATAATATATTATTAATATTAAATTAAATATAATATTATATAAAATATTAAAGAATATATTTATTTTTATATTTATTTTGATGAGATGAATGTAATACAACTATTTATTCGATGAGCTAAATTTAATACAAGGTATTTATTAATATTAAATCAAATATAATATTATATAATATATTTATATATTACAACCAATCATAAGAAAAAAAAATTAATAAGACTAATCATATCATGAAAAAATTAAGAATTTTCTAAAAAATTTTAAAAATAGAATGGTGATCAAAGAAACTATTAGAGTTTTTACATTATTTCTACTTCAGGCTTAATATATATAGATATACTAGTTTATAATGCGTATGTCAATTTTTAAATTAGATAAAATATTTTAGATTTATTAATATTAGAAATATCAATGTGAGTCCGGCTTTGTGGGCCGAGCTACATTTTGAAGAAAAAGCACGGTACTGATCTTGCCTGTTACATTGTTACATATAGCAGGGGCTGGGTTAGATCTTAGTCATAGGCCCACAGGCTTAGCAAGACAAGACCCACATTTTTATCAACCCACATTAATCCTACATTTATTCCTTCGGTATATAATTTTAAATTTATTTATTAATTGATATTTTAAAAATTCTTAATTGAATATTTTCATTTATATATTTTTAATGTTATTTATCTACTAATTTTTCTTTATTTTTCAGTTTATTCAAATTTTAAAAGAATATAAATAGATTTTAAGCCCATATTTAATATTTTAAAGTATAGAATAACAATGAAATTAATCTACATTGTGATCCATATTCGGCTCACATAAGCATGACCCACTTAGGCTCGCATAAAATATGAGATGGATCTGTGGTCCGTGTCGAACTTCTTAATAAGAATATGGGTTGGATCAGACCTAAGCAAAATACAAAATCATGTATGGGCTTATCAAATATATGTCAAACTGGGCTAGAGTTGGTCACTTTACATCTCTAAGTAATATATTGTCCATTTTACTACAATATTTGGAAAACACATAATAAGAGCCTCAATTTGCATTACACTAGTGGTCACACCATTTTTACTCTTAAGTACGCCCATCCAACCGTTCACACCACTACATCCTAATCTTTTTTCTTTTGAATTGTTACATTTTAGTCCAGTATTTTGTATTTTTCTCTTTTGACCTTCAATTTTCAAGAATAACACATTTACACCATAGGATTAGCAACTAGTAACAAAATCATCACGTGTGATTGTTTCTAACGATTAATTTAAGGAAGGGTAATACTATATATACCAAAATTTTCACCAAACTTTTAATATCAACACATGTGACAAGTGAGTTGACAATATTCAATTGATGAATATGATGAATTTATTTATGATAAATTTTAATACGCTAATTAAATAATGTCAACTCAAATGACATATGTATTGGTATTAAAAATTTGGAACAATTTTGGTATACTTAGTATTATCCTTTAAGAAAACAAATTGTCTATAAAACATGTTACATTTCGTCTATAAAACATGTTAAAATGAATAAATTTGTTAACCATTAACTTTCTGACATGTTTTTGACAATTAATTTGGGATAAACTATTTCTCACGGTCACGAAAAAATGTAAATGATAAATTTGTTGTCATGTAAAAATGTGAACTATGAATTTGTCATTCACGAAAATAGAAGGTCAATAAAAGAATAAAAGCAAAATAGGGGAGATAAAAATATAGCCATCCCTTTTTCTTTTTATTTTTATTTTTTAAGTTTTTTCCCTCATAAGATGATATAATATCCAAGTGTTAGAAGTATAAATTTACTAGAAACAGACAGAATAAAAAGTAATAGTTGAGAACAATCAATCGTGCTTATTTTGACGCGGTTGGAAAGGATTATATAAACTAGTCACTTAATCATTCTGAACAAGAATGATTAATGATAGCAGCCTAAGCCTAAGCCCACGACTCTCCTGAAAGGCCAAAACTTTTTTAGAGCATTCCACTGCTCGCCCACTTCCGGTAGAAGCATGACATAGCATGATTTCCAATTGATGCACGAACGTAAAACAGTCAGCTTTTTATCATATAAATCCATTTTAGAAGTGTTTGGACCACTGATCAAATGGAAGAGAAGAGTATATATATTTGGCCTGGTGATGAGGCACACGTTGATTAGGATAATATTAAAGACTCATCAAATAATAGTTAAAGTCATCTATATATGTAAGTTACAGAAAAAAAAAAAAAAAGTATGTCAATACCAAGGTGGGTACTTGCGACTTTTCCTCAATGAGCATGGCATAAGCTTTTATTTTCCCTTTTTGGCCCAACCAATATGTATATATATATATATACACACACACACACATTTACATATACAAATACATCTGAATTTATGGCATATTCAGCCTCAGTTGAATTTGTTCAAATCTTCTAAACCGAGCATGCCAATTGCCAAAGTTAATTTCCTCCCCTGGTTGCAACGTGTTGCTTTGCAGAAGTATCACTGGGATCATGTGCATATCATGTATGCCATGATTATACTCTCACATGCCTTTTTCACTAACAATTTTAGTCTGCATATGTGCCCTTTTGCTGACCGAAGCATATAAAGTATAAACCATATATGCTTTGCTATGATGCCACAGTGCATTCTCTACCTCAAATTGTTGAATAATAACTTATAAAATATACTAGTGACAGTTATGCATAATAGTAAATTTGTTTTTTTCTTATTCTCATCGCTATTAGTGCAAAGTTACTATTGCCAGTAAAGGGGATTAAACATAAAAATGAAACTATATTCCTCACTGAATAGACATATTGCTATAGTCTATAGTATATATAACTGCTACGTAGTACATTAATCAAAGTCTTAACCAATACATCCCAAGTGGAGACATTGCAAAAGAGAACAGAGATATATGAATTGATTATAAGATATGCACAGCTGGGGAAGTGAGACATGAAACTAATGGTTGTGGGTGGGCATTAAAAGTAGCTATAGGAAGCTTCAAACTAAAAGCTTTCCACCACCCCATGCCTTAAGAGAAGAAAATTTTACCACTAAAAGTCAGGATCCAATCAGCATTATTATAGGATCGATCTTTATCAGAACCCAGGATTCTAACAACCAAGCAATCATGCCACTCATCTACCCATCTACCTTTATTAAGTGAAGTAGGGGAAAAAAAATTCAAATTATCTTACTAGTCATATATTCATCTTGCATTCGAATGATTTTTCAGTCTTAGTTTGATATGCTTTTCTTTTTCTTTTTATGAACTTTTACTATGTCATCAATCTAATATATATGTCATATGTGACAAAGAGGAACCTTTTTAATTTGCCAAACGTCATTGTCTTAACAAGAAGAAAACTTGAAAAAGAAAGTACTCGGAATGAAGACTCTTAATCAGGAGTTCAAATGTGTGGTTCTTGAAATTTAGAACCCATGGTTGTCCTTAAGAATTATAATTGGCCTACAAAGTTGTTATATTTATGTTGTTCTTTCTCAACTAATTCCCTACATTTTTCTCATTAAATTTATGACTTAAGTTTTGCTGTTGACAAAATCTAAAAAAAGGGTTCTGTTATCATGTAATACCCGAGGAAAATAGCCACATGATAACTTGAGATATGACCAATATTTTTTTGTCAAAATCCTAAATTTGTTGAATAAATACTGTAAATATTGTTCATTGTGACCTTACCAATTCACAATTTTTTCTTTTTTTTTTTTCTCTCTTAAAAAATGAGTCTACACATCGATCCCTACATCAGTCACACTTTGGCTTTTTACGTCTCATGATTTTCTCAAAACTCTTCTAGAGAAAGAAAGAAAGGGAATCACTATTTATGTGGTCTGAATTCATTTTCTTCTTAAATAAAAGTGTAACACTGCATATTGTAAATATACGTGACTAATTTTGACTTGATTGGCGGCAGAATATATTCCCCTCCTCATAGGTAGTGTATTGTAAATTGTAAATCTGTTGTTCTTCGGGAGCCATAAAGACGTCCACTAATTAACAACAAAAGATGCCTTCTTTTTTACAGCCCTTTGCAGTTTGCACCTTTTTCATTAAAGAAAAAAAAATGACGTTGTTCTCTTTCGGAAGAACCAACTAATTAATAATTAGCTTACTTTAGAGAAAGATGAAAAACGGTAGTGTAGTAAAATTAAATAAAGGAATATAGAAGTGGACCACATTTCACAAATTTACATTGTTTCCAATTAATATCCAACACCTGCAAATACATAATTGGTTGGCCAGGAAAGGGGGCAAAAAAAAAAAAAAAGTAAAGAACAAAACCAGCAGCCAACTAACCAGTAGCAAATTGATATAAATGCTCACCAAAATGCCAAAATTTGTCTTTTTCATAACTTTATGCGCAAACTTGAAAGAACGTACACGACATTATTTCAGTCCAATTTTAGACGGTGCTTGCTAAAATATTCCTATGGACCGAAATAAAATTTCTTATCGATTTACCCCCAAAAAAAAAAAAGTCTCCTAATTCCTATTCTAAACCAGAGACAATGATAAGAGGGTAGGAATTGGGATAGTGTGGGAAGACTAAAAAAGAGTGCTCTGGTGGGGTCGTGGGTCCAAATAAAATTGAAAGAATATTTCAGCTTGGTGAAGTTGAGAAGGACTTGCGGCTTTGCCCCATGAAAACTACATTGGTTAAGTTAAGAATGTAATGATGAACATGTCTTTATTTAAAAACGATATAGCTCATCATCACGAGTCTATTACATAACAAATAGACCAAAAGTAAGCAAATAAAAGTTTTTTTTTTTAAATGAAGCAAATAAAATATTTTAAGTGTTAGGTAACTAATTATCCTAATGGACAAAGGGATACTCAAAAAAGTTGCTGACTATTATATGACTTGCATTAAATAATAGCTTACTGATTTATGTTAGTCCATACTAATATTCAAGAAATTTCTCTATGTTTATCATAGTCTCTATCGTGTCTTCAACGTATTTTGGCCTTAATTTGACTCTAAATCGTCGCCCAAAATAGTAATAATAATATATATACTTCTCTAAAAAAAATTAACTAGTTATAATTGTTGACTGGTAATATAATTCAAATAATTATGTACATGTATTTGGACCCAAGTCTTAAATGATAAATCTCACTTCCCACTTCTCGATTAATTTGGAAAAAAAAAAAAATCATTTTCTACAGACTATCTTCTGTAACGACGTCGACATCATTAACTTCTTAATAAGGTCCGATGAGTAAAAAAATTTAAAGCAAAGATTAATGTTTACTGCGTAACTTGGGTGTGATTAATAAATAATTTATTGCTCTTGTAAAGTCAATTATATAGTACGATATTTGCCATTACACTCTCTTCTTCTCTCTATTCTTCTCTCCCTAATACGTATAATCGCATTATATAATAAAGCCTTTCCCATCAGTCGTCACCTGTCCATGACTATGACCAAACCACGCCCTTCTTCTCCTTTCTCGTGAGACCCTCTTCGTCACCATCATCATCGACCTCTGTGTTTTCTCTGTGCTCTTCATTCTACGGACCATTTCGAAGCTTTTTGCTATCTGGGTTTTGTTCATTTTGTTCAGTTTTTTCTGCATGAACCGCCATTAATGGGCAATCTATGTGCTTGCCTCGCGCCCAAATCAGTGAAGAAAAAACCCACCAAGCGCCTCCCAAACCCGCCGCCACTTGCGAATTCGAGCAACCGATGGACCCGGATCCGATCCTCGCGGAAGGAGAAGCTCGACGACGCTTTGCTCCATGAACAGGCCCTTGCGATCCTCTTCCAGCAGCACCATCAAAACGGGTCTCTCCCTTTTGATCGCTCCGCTTCGCTTCGGTACCCGAACTCGAACTCCAAGAAGAGCAGTAACACCTTACCTCGGAGTTCCAGCACCCGGTCTCGGTCCCTCACTGACCCTCTGCTCCAGCCTCAACAGCTTGTTAACCAGGTTTGGGTTTATGGGTTTTCGTTAATTTTTATTTATTTTTTATTAGAAAATGGTTATGGAGGTAAAACACCGGAAATCTGTATTTGGGTACCTTGGAATTTAGCTTTTGAGTGCGTTGATATATGTTTATTATGATTTTGATGTTATACATAATTGCTTTGGTTGGCATTTAGTTGGTGAGACTTTTAGAAAATTGAAATTTAATATTATTTATGGAAATGAGATAATTAATGATTTAAAGTCTTGCATTTTGGCTCTTTAGAGTTTCTTTGACGTTTCGTTCATTTCGACTTTGTCGGTTTCTGCTCAGGAATTGTAGATACCGAAGGCGTTAACTTCATGCCATAATGGCATAATCTCATTGTTAACTTCAAAGTTGGAAATTTGATTACTATGTTATCTTCCAAATAGGAGCTCAAATTGTAATTATGAACACAAGGTCATACATATATAATAATATATGTAGGTAGCCATGTTTGGTTGTGTTTTTCTATAAAATGTTCGAACGGTGTAGATTGGATCGGGAGTAATTTGATTTTCAAGTTTGAAAGTGTGTTCCATCTTTTTGAATTACATTTACGGCTTTCACCATCTTCATTGAGGATGGCCACATGGAAAAGATTTTGTGTCCCTAGTGGGCTTGTTTCAAGATTGAAGAGTTGGTGGGTTCCAATTATTTATGACAATTTGGTGCTTTCTCTTGTCAGGTCCTAGTGCCCCCTCGAAGAGAGAACAAAAAAGTCATACTTGAAATAGTATTCCTTCATTATTTGTATGTCTACTCTTGAGGAGTGCAAGAATGTAGTCTCCCCTATTGATAGGCATTTGTCGGTAATTAGAATATACATTCATGGATATATGTGTATGTATATATTTATATGTAATTTGGTTAAAATTATCTCGAAATTAACCGAAAATACCTCTTAATTAGGCCGAGAATTGTGGCACTTGTTTAGACCTTAAAGCAGAAGGCAAGAACGTATCACTTCTCTTCATAGGTAACATTTTATGTTTTAGTACACAAAATAAGTCACGTTCAGTTATAACAACTAACAAATACAGTAGAATAGATTGCTACAGTGATAGCTCTTTAGCTAGAATTTTTGGTCATTGTTATCAGATAACTTTACAGCATATAATCTGGTGCTGAGTTTCATCTCTGTCAGATGTTCAAAATCTTGTGTAAAGGATGCAAGTTGAAAATTTGCATGTATTTATTTTCTCTTGGCTTTCTTCTAATACTTCATCTAGAAGTTAGTTCCATGATTATGTTTCATCAAGAGAACCTTGTGGCTCAATGTGGCAGAGACCTCAGAGATACTATATGCTATTACAAGCATTTTATTTTCATCTATCCTCAATGACTAACCTTGTCTATTCTTTCGGTTCCTAACCTTTTTTATTTTTTTGGTAACAGGATATAAAACTTGATGATCTAGAAACCAGACATTTTGTCCTTGTTCATGGAGGTGGTTTTGGTGCTTGGTGTTGGTATAAAACTATAGCTCTCTTGGAAGAGGGTGGTTTTAAAGTTACTGCCATAGACTTGACTGGTTCCGGAATTCATTCGTCTAATGCAAATAGCATTACAAATCTGTCACAATATGTGAAGCCGCTCACTGATTTTCTTGAAAATCTTGCTGAGGGAGAGAAGGTCTTTTCCTATAGTTTCCACTAGTTTCACTTACCATATTTTATCTTTACATGTCTATTACTGTTGCTACGACTAGTTTACCTTATACGTTTGACCTGATCAATGGCTCACTGCCAAGCTTCCTTAGGTTTTATTAACACAAGATACTTTACTACTATACGCTAGGCTGTCTCTTTAATTGTGCATATCGTATATTTCTTATCTCTTCTTTCTTTAGTCACATTGGTAGCCAACTTCACCTAGCTAGATCTATGGTGTTGACAATCTTGCTTTTTGCTTTATTCCTTGATTGGATAAGAGTTGGTGCAGAAGCTAGTAATCCCCACTGAGCAATATTGCTTACCTCTCCTTGTTTCTATGTACTGTGCAGGTGATCTTGGTGGGACATGATTTTGGTGGTTCATGTATATCATATGCAATGGAGCTATTTCCTCTTAAAATTTCAAAGGCCGTTTTTCTTGCAGCAGCAATGTTGAAAAATGGACAAAGTACACTTGATATTTTCTCCCAACAGGTTGCGCTCTTTATCTTACCATTTGTGCTTGTCTGATATTAATTTCAAATCTTAGATATTTGAGTTGTCCTAATGCTTATTATACTTGGCTACTTACCCTTCTTCCTATCCCCCACTCCAAACCCACACATATCATGCCAAGTCCTTTTCATTTCTTTGATTGGAGTATCGACAGGGTTTTTGAGTAAAACCTTTTCTGTTTGAGTGCCAAAGCATTGTAACATAGATGTAGAGTTTCGCAATCCTGTTTGGAATGACCCAACTTCTGAAGAGGATTACTTGTTATTGTTTCTAATTTCCACATGAAATATTTCTGAAAGAAAGTATGAAAGTCCAGATGATTTGTGACTAAAGCTTAAGACATTGCAGGCTGGTTCACATGATCTGATGCGACAGGCTCAGGTATTTTTGTATGCAAATGGAAATGATCACCCTCCAACTGCTATTGATCTGGACAAGTTGCTACTGAAGGATTTGCTATTTAACCAAAGTCCTTCCAAGGTATGACTGTGATGTCTATTTTCTTACTACATAGGGATGTAAACCTGATTTAAAAAAAAATGAAACAAAGCATTGTTTCATATCCAAATCCCATTTTTGTTGGCCAATGTACCAATTTTTTTTAATCAAAACTAGGAATCCCAATAGCAAACTTCAGTGCTCCTGGATCAGCGCTTTAAGTCTCTGTACTACATGTACACTTAGCTCTATACATGTTCAAAATATGTGCTGTCTCATTTGTTTTCATCCTACTACTCTGGCTGACGGCATTTCTGCTTCTCCTGGTTAAGGATGTCGCATTGGCATCTGTTTCAATGAGGCCAATTCCATTTGCACCAGTCTTGGAGAAGCTCTCTCTTTCAGACGTGAAATATGGGACAGTGAGGCGGTTTTACATAGAAACTCCAGAAGACAATGCCATATCCATAGCAGTCCAGGAGACCATGATAAACGCAAACACTCCTGAACGAGTGTTCCGTCTAAAAGGTGCCGATCATTCGCCGTTTTTCTCAAAGCCACAAGCTCTTCACAAGATACTGGTAGAAATCTCAAAGATGAGTTCAACAGCCTAAAGAACAGGCAGTCCAGTTAGATGGTTAGAGCTCCACTAACATACAGCGATAGGAACACTACAGGAGTCAGTAAATCTTGCTACTGTTTTGCCAGTTGCAACCAAGATGGAGCACAAGTAAAAACTTGTAAATGTGCATAGGATTTGAGATTATCATGTAGTGCTTCTATTATCAGATTCCGAATTTTTTTCTTCTCATTTTTTGACGCCGGGATTCTCTTCTTCTTTACCCTTTCAAGTGATTCATATTTAATATTTATGATACCAAAAAGAATTTGCAAGTGGTTATGCTAATGGCAACTTAATAAAAATGATCTCCATTTCCTGACTCACCTTATACATGCTTAATTCTGAACAAAATCATAACGTTCAAAGTATTGAGATCTTAACTGATTTTTGGGTTAAAAAGAAATTACAGGCCATAAAATATGTTAAAGTAAAGAGAAGAAAGAATCTTAAAAAGCGTCCAACGGCAGCATTGTATAGGCCGAAAACTTTACGTACAAGACACGTGATATAGCCGATGAACAATAACAGCTCAAAGGAAAAGCTTCCATGACCATAAATCTCATGTTGCTTGAGAAAGTATGGTTGATGACCCTTTTAACAATTCAAGTCTTTTTATAGTGTGTCTCTACATATTTCAGTGAGTTATACTCATCACTCTACTTTCCATTGCCACCGGGCTCAGCAAATGGCAACAACCCAATCTCAACACCCAAGCAACGTCTACCTTAAGATTCTCTACTCCACCGTCTTGTTGCTTTCTTCATCACATATTTCGGTTTAAAAGAAAAAGAAAAAGAGAAACAATTATTCATTTCTTCTTTGTGATTTTCTACCCATTTTGCAACGTGCAATTGTTTTGGCACTACATGCAGATGTGCAGGCTCTTCAACTCCGAACCATTGCAAATTACAATTTACAACCGAAACCCACGTGAGTCCCATTACTCATTTGTTTGTTTATGACAGCCAAAAGGTCGATTCCGACTCTCCGCGTGTTTAGCCCAAGCCAGTATTGCCAGCTCAGTTGACCACTTCAAATCCACGATAACAACCTCTCCCTTTCTCTCCGTCACATATTTTTTTTTCTCTTTTTTTTTTTTTAAATTTATTTTTTATAATTTCTTAACTATTTTTATATTCTTCATTGTGAGTGTGTGTCATACATTTATTAGAATACAAGTACGTGCTTCCCAATTATCACTCTCAAGCCTCACCCCTCTTCAAATTTGGTCCCAGCGGGAGCAGAACAAGGAGGAGGTAGTCAGGCACAACCTCTTCCAAATACACATCTCTCTTTTTTCTTTTAATTAATTATCATTTAATATTGTTTGGGATTAATTGCCACTTCATGCTGATCCTTGTTCAGATTGAGCATTTGAAATATATATATATATATAGCTTGAAAATGTTGTATGACTTGATCTATGTCCCTTGTTGGGTGGCCAGGCCTGGCAGGTTAGAATGGGGCGTGGAGTAAGCGCAGGTAGAGGGCAAAGTTCTCTGGGGTATCTGTTTGGAAGCGGAGATGAGCCTGGTGCCGCTAAGAGCCCAGTCCCAGTTGCAAAAACTACTTCTAATGCTTCTTCTCCTCCTCAAACTGGTGCTGTTTCAACAAAAATTGACAAGCAGATTCCGGCTGGAATTCATGGCAGTCCTACTAACAATTACTTCCGTGCTGATGGCCAGAACTGTGGAAACTTCATTACGGTAAATCTTTTCATCCGTTTTTGGTGCTCACATTTTTCCCCGAACATGAATTAAGGCACCAAAATATGAACCCGAGAATTTGAGTTCCTATTGGAATTCTTTTAAGATTGAGAACCAACCAAAAAATAGGGAAAGTGAGTGATCTTTGATTTCTTAACGCATAAATGATGAGATGACAACCAGAGTTGCTATAGGTTGAATGGACATGGACTTGCATAGGTTTTGTACGTACAGCCAGTGGTGTTATTTTGAGTCACTTTTTTTCTTTTTTCTTTTTTTTTTCCGTATGAATTATCTATTTTATCTTGCTTGTCATGGATCTCTAAATTCTCTTTTGCTCAGTTATTGATTATAATGATAATAATGTTGTTGGTGCAGGATCGGCCATCTACCAAGGTTCACGCTGCTCCTGGAGGCGGATCATCGTTGGGTTACCTCTTTGGTGGTGGTAGTGGTGGGAGCTAAACTCTCATTCATATGAACGCATCAAGAACCTATTATGGACACACATGTTATTCATATTTTGGAAAACCACTGAAAAGATCCAACATATTTGGATCTGTGGTCATCTTAATTGTTTGTACAATGACATTGTGGATTATTGTGCTTGGACATGACTATGAAATTTAAAATATTGACTGGATAATTATATCAAGTAAGTTGTGGGATTATTATGAATGCTTGTTCTGCCTCATCTTCTCGGCCACCAAGTATATGAATATTAAGCGATATATAACTCTTACGAATGAGTCTTTTAAGTAACGAAAGGATCTTAGCCCTCTATTGGTTGTGACGATAGAGTTGTTTGCGGTGCGGTTTGGTACTATTTCAAACCCAGGGCAGAGTAGAAGGAGCTTAAAAGGGCCTCCTGATTTTTATTTTCTTGTTAATTGTATGTAATTTTTTTTCTTCTAAAGGTAGTCTTTACTTCATTTAAGTGTAGCATTTGGTGTCTTAAATTTATTAAATTTTAAGTATATCTCTCAAATTTCGGGTCAGGTTTTACTACAATTAAAGCACATTTGATTTTTGCCCTTCTAGATTAAATTTAATTTTAGGTTCCGCCCCTGTTTATCTGAATTGCAAAAATAGAAAACACATATTTGTACATTGTGATTTATGAAATCTAAAATGGTCAAAAGAAACTGAACCAAATAAAAGCTACATTGCATTATGGTGTCCTTCATGAATTTTATATCAATTTTTAGGTTAAATACAAAAAAAACCTTTAAGTTTTATCTTTCTACAATTTTAATTATATGTTTTGATTTATGTTTTTAAAAAAAAACCATGTTTTGAAATTCAAAAATTTGTACTCTTTGTCGATATTTTGACAAATTATTCCCTTAAAAAGTTGTGAATTTAGACTCGGATTATGTTATTCTTTTTTTTTTTTGAAATAAGATTTTTCAAACAATTAAATTTACAAAAAATAATCAATTGGACTAGCGTAAAATGGGCAAAATATGGAGGGAGGATATAATTTTAAAATATGGAGGGAGGATATAATTTTTTTAAATTTCAAAATCTGAAGGTAGTTTTTTTTTTTCTTTTTGCAGAAACTAAAGCATAGGATTTAAATTGTAAAAATGTCTAACTTCAGTTTTTTTTTTTTTTTTTTTTTACACTAAATCAAATACAAGACTAAGAAATTTTGAAATACCATGATCTTTTAGATAGATAAAAAATACATTTAGATTTACTAACTTATATTCTCTTTGAAGTAGCTTATGTTTTCCAAAAGAAACTTTCAAACAAGCCCTTGCTTAAAATGAATATTTTGTTCAACTCTTTAAAAATAAATATCATTTTTGAACTAGCCAAAAATACTTTTGAAATACCTAAATTATATTTATAAATGTCTAAAAAAGGTATAAAATTAAAATTGGACCAAAATGGAAACTTAGAGGCAAATCATTGCCTCTAATCCAAAAATGGTCGACCATTTTTAGCTGATTAGTCAAATATCGCCACTAGGGTTTTTGACAGCCAGTACAACGCCAGGGCTATAAAAATGGTCAACCATTTTTTAGGCAAAGAGCATAATAACTGTTAGAATTGACTGGTTTTATTAGATATAAATAGATAGCCTCATTTAATGACGTTTAATACTTTTGCACGAACCTATATTGTTATCCAATTACTTTAAAAGTAGGAAAATTTTATTTTTACATTGAATTAACTTTTAAATCATCTTGAACTATTTTTAGAGTATCTATAATGCATTGTTCTAAAATCTCTTTTAATCTAAACTTGTACCAAACCATAGAACGAAGTGTTTGTGAATCTGTTCCACTCGTTAATTCAAATACATAGAGTATCTGGGTGAGGTTGGCTCCATTATTTAAATAACTTATGTAAGTGAGATCGTCATCGAAGTCAAAATAATTCGAAATTAGGGGTAATAGAGTTGGAGTCAACTCTATTATAAAGGTTTGGGTGAGCCTTATGAATAATTCATTCCGTTTGTAAAATAGGTCGGTTAAGCCCATATTCTTGATCTATCGGTGGTTACTCAAAAATGGTGGTTCCTAGAGCTGAAGACATATGCAAATCATTGTATTTGCCTATCTTTAGAGAAACTAAGTTTGTATTTTTTTTGTCCTTATATTATTTATTGCAAACTATTTGATTGGTTGTTTGATACATAATTTGCTTCGTATTAATATTCTTGTAGCTTAAAAGTTTGTAAATTGTGGTCCATGATTATATTCACTTGAATTTTTTTTTTAAATATTTTAAAATTCAATTCACCTACCTCTTGTGTAGTTAGTCTTGAACTAACATCATCTATGTATTGAAGAAGGATTAGGCTTGAAAGACACATAAAAAAACTACAAACATATTCTGGTTTAGGTGAAATGGTCAATTTTTCCCTTTAGTTTTCAGAGAACAAAAATATTCAATTGGATTAAAAAATTAATACAAAATTCATTGTTTTCTCTAACTTAATCAAAAACATGTGACAATTCAAAATTGCTATTACTCTAAGCTTATAACCAAATATATAAATAATGACCACAAAAACCAAACGGTGGCAAGTGAAAAGAAAAAAAAGGTGAGTAAGTGAGTAACAAGTTTTTTTTCCTCATAGATAAATTTAGATTAACTGATGCAAGTTTTGTGGGCCTTTATTAAAGGCACAATTCACGTATTCGAACTTGAACTCAGCCTTCGGCTCTTAACGAGGAATATTTATTTATTTATACTTATAACCAAGTTTCTTTAAATCTATAGACTTCTGAAGTTTAGTAGACTCCACTTTAATACAACTTGCAAATTTATGGAATGCCAATGCTAAAAAAATTTCAAAAAATCTTAAATTGTTTTTTTTTTTTAAAAAAAAAAGATAAAGATTTTGACGTTTGGTTGCTTTTAAATGTTGTTTATATGTTGGGTTTTTAATAGTTAAAAGGTTTAATTGAAATCTAAACATCTTATTTTGAAGCTTTAAAATATGATTTTCGGATTTGAAAATACATTTCTGTGAAATTTTTTCATAAAACTCGACTGACCCCAATTAAGCTTGACCGGTATAGTCAAGCATCTTGACTAGAAATCTACTAGGCTAGACTCAACCTAGTTGAGATTGAATGAGACATTTTGGACTTTTTTTTTGCATGTCATTTAAAGATAAAAAAAGAAAAAGAAAAAGAAATTAAAACAAGTCAATGTTTTTAAGAGTAATGTGACACAAAAATTTATATCAAAATCTTACACCATATGACGTAGTAACCATTTCAACCGCTAAACTTTAAATAGTGTAATCCCATATTAAGACAAGATATTAATTAAAATAAATGGCACATAATTAGTATAAGTTTTTGGTACAAATTTGTGGTATCCAAATCTTTACTTAAAAAAAAAAAAGATTTAAGATGGAGTCTATATAGCTAAATGACCCATTCTTTAATGATTTTGTTAGAAAGGCAAAATAAACCCAACTTGAGCCAACTGGAGCTAGCTAAGTTAATCTAAGGTTTTAGATTATGTGTATATGTATTTGGGGGATCAAGAGTTCAAACTTTAGTAGTGTATGTATGTGTACTATTTTTCTTGAAATTTGTAATAAATAATTATTAATTAAGCTCCACTTTTATTAAAAAAAAAAAACCCAACTTATTTATCAATGGATTAATATAACATGATATGTCTAATTTATTTATATAAATTAGTCATATTCGTGTCACTTAACTTTACCCAGTTGTTAACCCGATTACCAAAGATAATCGGAATAAACTTGTTTAACATATTTAATGTAAATTCTCATATATTTCACAATATTTTGACAATAACTAGTGCCAAAAATATACACAAAGTATAGAATAATAAAGTACAATGAAAAAAAGTCCTAACACATGATAAAACTATTTTATAAACAAAATGAGTTTCATACATGTCGTAATTAGGTTGCATACGAGCTAACTTGAAAGTAACTAGTCTATTAAATGGTTTTGATGGGTGAATTTCAGATGTCAATCCAAAATCAGTCCATTAATTTATTTGTATTTCGTGCGCCAATTGTTTATGACTCAAAAGTCTCATATCCCATTTTGCGTAGATTTCAAGTCATATTGTTTCACATCTTAAATTGTCATCTTAAGTTTTTGGATCTAAATACTAAATTTTAAAGTTTAAAAACCTAAATGCTATTAACATAAAATACTAAAATTTTTTGTTGTAAATTATCCATATAAAATATAAATTATTTAATAAACTCAAATATGCTAATTTTATATAAATTTTCGAATCATATTGTTGTTTCGTATATTAAATTATCATCCTAAATTTTGGGATTTAAATGCTAAATTTTAAAGTTTAAAACTTAAATGCCACTAACGTTAAATATTGAGGATTTTTACGGTAAATTACCGGTATAAAATACAAATTATTTAGTACATAACAATAATGTATCATGTCATTTTATGATATTTTTCCGTATGTGTTTATTCTTTAATTTTTCCAGAAATAAATCATGAGCTATCTTCCTTAAAAACATGAGCTATATTTATAACTAAAAACAGATTATATTAAGTACAATACTGTTTCTCAACAAAATAATTTTTTTTTGAAATAAAACAATAAAATAATTTATAACGAAAAATATCCCACGAAAAATATTGTATCCCTAAAAAATTAATAATCAATCTAAATTTCTTGCAAAAAGAAGAATTAAAATTATTAGAAAAGTATATAATGCAAAATTGTTATTTTTTGAAAAGGAATTGTAGACCATAATAGCCGTCTAGAAACCCCAAAAGGCACACTTGTGAGGGTAGTGGTAGACTCATCGTCGTTAGGGTTTTCAGTCTCTTTTGTTCTCTCTTGCTCTCGTTGCTTGTCTCTCTAGCAATAAATAAGACAAACCAGAGAGCTCCAATAATGACGACTGTGGTTCCTACCTCAGAAGAAGATCCCGCCCTCGCCGTCGTCCGATTTGCTTCCGAACTCGCTTGGGCCGACGCCGGTCCCGAGGTTTGTTTCCTTCCTTAATTGATACCCCATTCCGCTTCACGATTTCAAGGTTCTAAAGCTTGTTATATATCTCTATGTCATCTATATATCAATATGTAAATTTGCATGTGTCGATTCTCAAGACTAAATTTTGTTCAAAGTTTAGATATTTTGTCATTTTTCTGGCATTAAGTGTTATTGATCTTAGTATTTAGATGGTAATTGGGAATTGGTGATTATGAACGGTATTGGGTTGTTCGGTATCTGTCTTTTTTTTTTAATAATTTAGATCTGTAATTTTGGTATTTTTTTCTGGAGTGTATTTATGATTTGAAACATAATTTGTCTAATTTTAGGGGAAAAACCAGTCTTAGTGTTCTTGCTGATTTACAACTAGGTTCCCTTTGCCATGACTTGTTATTAATTGGGATGTTAGTGTAATTTGGACCTTTGTGTTGCCTGTGAGTCAGGTTGCTGAGCCACATGTTACAAGACTATGTGTTGAAGCCCAAGAATGTATGGTAGTGGGCAGGTGGTTTGATTTGGTCTCACTGATGCTCACATCGGCTGAAGTTATTTTTTCGAAAGTTTCCGAGAAAGGTATAACTGTCTTTTTAGTGGTTCATATGTTCATTGCAAGAACTTGGATTGATAAAGAGGCATTGTACTTTGGTAAGAGTGGGCACATAGCCGGGTTTGAATGGTGCATATGTAGAACTTAAGATGGCGAGGCAACTGGAAATTGTAATTAATATATTTAACAAGAATTCAATTTTTTTCTTGTTTTTTTGATGTGTGTTTGTTGGTACTCATTGAACATTTGATTTACTTATTTGTTGAAATCTGCTCCAGATCTTGAGTGCATCTTCACTGTTATTTGCAATGTTGTTACTAAGTCACAAAGCCCAGATGAAGCACTTGAGATGGCGAAACTTATATCTGGAAAGATTACTCAACAGCCGAATGAGAAGCCTGCATTGCGTTTAAAGATGTAATATATGATTTGACTGTAACTTTAGGTTTTCAATCTTGAACGCCTGTTCTCAGGTTTATCCTCTCTTTTACAGTTTGTTCAATCTGTACAATCTACTGGAGAACCCATACAGCCAATACTATGTTTACTTAAAGGCCCTGAATCTCGCAATTGATGGAAAGGTCACTGAAAATGTCGTGCCTTCATTTAAGAACATAGATAGTTTCTTAAAAGAATGGAATATTGGGATCGTGGATCAGAGGAAACTTTTCCTCACCATCTCTAATGTTTTAAGGGAAAACAAAAGGTACCATAGGTTTGCAAGCCTTTTGATTTATGTATATTTCTTTTAATACAACTTTTTCATGATTAGCTTTTAGTACTTGTCTAATTCGATTCATGCGCTGATTCTAAACTTCAGCTCGGCAAAAGATACTTTTAAGTTCCTGACTAGGTACTTGGCAACATTTTCTGGTGAAGATGCATATACTTTGAGTGAAGCCAAAGAGGAAGCTGTTCACACAATTATAGAATTTGTGAAGGCACCAGACATGTTTCAGGTATTATGCTAGATAATTTCGAAGGTTTGATGTGCACCTATATTCTGAAACATATTCTTGGAATTAATTACTAAATTGACGGTGCTTTCAGAAAATTGATCTATTTTGTCACATTGCAGTGTGATTTGCTAGACACGCCTGCTGTTGCACAATTGGAGAAGGATGCTAAATATGCCTTGGTATATCAACTTTTGAAGATCTTCCTCACTCAGAGGCTGGATGCTTACTTAGAATTTCAAGCTGCAAATTCTACTTTGCTGAAAAGCTATGGTAAAGTCTTAGTCTACTACTCGAGGTCTTCTCAACACGAAATAAATTTCTTATCTTTGTTTTGAATTTACTTTCGAAATTTTGTAGGTCTTGTCCATGAAGATTGTATAACTAAAATGAGGTTGATTTCATTGGTGGATCTTGGATCCAATGAAACTGGCCAAATTCCATATGGTCTTATAAAAGACACACTTCGGGTTAGTTTGCTTTGCCTTTCTATCTTTGCCGGTATTGTGTTCATATCTCGGTGTATTACGTGGGAAGTTATCTCTTTGCAGATCAATGATGATGAGGTGGAATTATGGGTGGTCAAGGCAATAACGGCCAAGTTAATTGACTGTAAAATGGACCAGATGAATCAAGCAGTTATCGTAAGGTAGTTATTGGTTCCCTCGTTCATGTAGTAATATGGGAGTATAGACAGCTATATTTGTCTTGATAGAAGGACAATTATCATTTTCTTAAGACTTTGATTGACGCAGCCTCCAATTTTTACTTCATTGACTTGTATCCAATTATTTGCTTCCATACTAATTAGCCTTGATGTGCAGTCGCTGTACTGATCGTGTTTTTGGTCAACATCAGTGGCAAACGCTTAAAACAAAGCTAGCAACTTGGAGGGTAAATAGCTGCTGCTCACGTTTGAAGCTTTTATGATCCTGTCATTTTTTATTAAAAAAAAAATATTTCGATAATTCACTCCCTCTGATTTCTACCAACCCTTTATCGTGTGCACGAGTCCATTGACTAGATTTCTCATTTACAGGGTAATGTTGCAAGCGTTATCAGCACTATTCAAGCCAACAGGATCACCGAAGACGGTGCTCAGGCAGCGCAAGGCTTGATGATTCGTTAGAGTTTTCTTTCTACCCCCAGAATCTAATTGTCATCGTTTTCTAGATATAGGTGAGACTGATGGGAAAGCTGAGCTACTATTTTGTTCTATTCATATGATTCAGCTTGGACTCAATCCAAATGTATTGGCAATTTTGATAGGACTTCATTAATCATCTTTCGATTTGTATTTTGTTACATCCTCAAACTTGCCACACGGTTCATGGATGAATGACGATTGTTGCATTGATAATTGAGACACCCTTCACTGTTGCGTATTGAACAATTTTCTGTTTATATATAAATTGCTCGGGTACGGTCTTAAAATTTTGTTTTTTTTCTCTCAAAAGAGTCTGCGTCTGTGGAACCTCTCGTATCAATATAACTTAAAAAGTTGGCCAGATCATAAACAACTGCATATTTTAGGGAGGCAAATTTGGGACACGACTCGAAACCTAATGGACTCGAATTGTCCGAGTTAATTAATTTTTTAGTAGAATACATCACGACACATTAAATAATTATTTTAAAAGAATACTTTTTAATGTATTTCTCCTAAATAAAATAAAAAATATAAAAATAATATATTAAAAATTTTATTAAAAAAATAAATAAACTAGAAACTATATTGTTTATAAACTAGAAATTATACGTTTACATGTGCTTTGATATATCGATTTGAATAACATTTGAATGACAACGTTTTCATTAGGCGAAACATAAGTTCTCTCAAAATCAACATAATTTAATTGAGAGATGACATAAAAATACCTTTATTTTTAACTTTTCCGCAAAGAACATCTTCATTTTTGAATTTCTACAAATTAACACCATGATTTCTCAATTTCTGCAAATTATCATCTTAACTTTTAAATCTCTAGTACCCTTAATTTTGAATTATGCAAATTAATACCGTAGAATTGGAATTCTTATAAATTAATACCATGACATTTGAAATTCACGCAAGTATGCTCAATTAAATTGTTTTAATTGTAAAAAGATAGTAGTAGCCCTCATTTGCGTAATAAAAACTTATTAAACACTAATGGAACTTCTGAAAAATATTTAATAATTAGTTTAGTTTATTTCTTAATTCATTTAAAAAAGAAAAATGAAAAATTGGAATGAAAGGTAAAAATAGTTAATTGTAAAAAATAAAAAATAAAATGTGGCCTTTCTACAATCTTAACCATCACTCAATTTGTACTTTTTCACAATGAACCAAAAAATAATAATTATAAGACAGTTTATGAAATTATAACAATATCTAAACATTTTTAATAACTTAATGAGAACTATTTACGTTTTCTAACTTGCTTATTGTACAAATTTTCAAAAAAAAAAAAAATGTCTGTTAATATATAGAAGTTATAAATGTCAAGGTATTAATCGGTAGAATTTTAAAGTAGGAATAATAATTTGCAGAAATTATAAATGTATTAATTTGCAAAAATTGATTCGTATATTAATTTACAAGAACTCAAAGTTATTTTTTTTTTCTTTTGCTTTTCAGCAGGAAAGTTAAAAAGTCAGGTTATTTTCATTTCATTATCCCTTTAATCAGTCCTGTAATTGATAGCAGTAGTCCTATTCCTGAACATGCTTACAACTAATCTGGAGGATATGGAATGGTTACAATTCATTCCTTCCAGTATTAAAAGGAGACAATAGACAGACTATTAAGCACCGAAAATCCTCTTTTATAAAACAATGAACTTTGATGGTTTCAAATTGAAGGGAACCTGCAGCTACTTTCACGTTTATTAAATCTGGTCCCCCGTCATTTACGTAAACAAATTTTCCCAGCAAAAAGGTGAAAAACATAAACGTTTGTTACGATTTCTATTTTCCAAATTAAGTGGTTCTGGATCCTTGTAACTGCCTACGAACAAGCGCAGTGTAAATGCCGTCTCTGCTTAGAAGATCGTCATGGCTGCCACTCTCTGCAATCTGACCGTCCGATATGACAGCTACGCTGTCTGCAGTTTTTACAGTTGAAAGCCTGTGTGCTATAACAAGAACAGTCCTGCCCCGCATCAAAGAATCCATGGCATCCTGTAAACCGCACGAATTAATGTTATTATCTCAGCTCTCTCTTCCTTGTCAAACTAGACTTTGAAGATAGAAACTAAGAAATGCAAATATCATCTTCTGAAATGTAATTTATTTCGGACCAAGGCTATGTATCATGCATTAGCAATTATCACAGTCGAGTTTTAGTTAATCGACACAATTTGCCTTGATAAGTGTATTATTACTTGAAACACAAGAAAGACCTCAAGTGTTTTTTGATCTTTAATTTTAAGTAAAAATGTCAGCTTTACCTGAACAAGGAATTCACTCTCGGCATCGAGAGCACTTGTGGCTTCATCAAGTAGCAAAACTCTCGGGTTCATTAATAGTGCTCTTGCAATTGCTATTCTCTGTTTTTGGCCGCCTGACAGCCTCAACCCACGTTCCCCCACAACAGTTCCATATTTTTCAGGAAATTTTTCAATGAAGTCATGCGCATTAGCCATTTTCTGTGATGCCAATCATCTTTCTCAGCATGCAAACCACAAAAAAGCTTTCATTTGGAAACAGTACAAGGAAAAAAAAAAAATCAGACTTACAGCTACAGTTTCTATGTCAGTAAAGCTAGCTTTTCCATTAAAACCATAGGCGATGTTCTCTTCCACTGAGCAGTTAAAAAGAACAGGCTCCTGGCTCACTATACTAACCTGTAATTTGAAGATCATGGAAACTTTAGACTTTTGAAATTATGCTGGCTCCAGTGACTCAGTGATCATAACTTATTAAGATGAAATATCGAAATCTTAGGATTTACCTTTTTATGAAGAAACTCATGGGAAATTTCAATTAATGGAACTCCATTTATTAAAATTCTCCCCTTGAGAGGGTCATAAAATCTTTCGATTAAATTTGCAATAGTTGTCTGTAGTCAAACCAATAGTAAGAAATTAATCAAAATTTTGTTCTGATATTGGAGCAACAGGCAGCTCTGACACAAAAAAGAAGACACTTTAGAGGTAAGATGATAACAATGGTATTACTTTTCCACCACCACTGGGACCAACGAGAGCGATCTTCGAACCAGGCCTCAATTTCAATGTTATACCCTGCAGTTTGAGCAATATTTTTTCAGAAGTAAAAAAATGTCACATTTTCTCCTCAATTCCTTGCAAATAGTGTCAGAAGTTTCAACAGATTTGAGCCAAAAAGAAGAACAAACGAGAAGGACAACAACAACAATCCACATATTAACAAGATCTTAACTTCTATTTATACATAACCAAGCATATTATTACCTTGAGTATCATATGACTGGGGCGAGAAGGATAAGCAAACCAGACATCTTCTAATTCCACATCTCCATCAGGGTCCCTGCCATCAAAGCCACAGCGTTACTAGTTACAAGTTAGAGCATTACTTGAATCCCAACCATAACCATACCAGTTATTTGTGTTAATGAGGGTTGTAATGTCTTAGTGTACAACTAGATGACCGGATTAAATTACAATTCTAAATAAAAATTCCTAAGCATGAATGGCAATTAGGTGCTTTTGCATGACATGAGGACCCAAGGCATACTGGAACTAACCCTATAGGGCACTTATCTCCTGCTTTTGGCATGGTTGAGACACGATCTAGTAGCTGAAAAACTCTTCTACTTGCTCCGGCAGCTTTCATTGCTGTTGTGTACAACCCAGATAAAGAGGATACTGATCCACCAACTGTTGACAAAAAGCTTTATGAGAGACATGCAACCGAACAAGCTAGCTTAGGAAGCCTTAAGAAAAGAACTAAACAAAATATAGTAAGCACGATACCTTAACTCATCAAATAAATAAATCTAAGCTATTGTTTTGAAAATTTAGAGTTAGGCTTAAAATTATTTTATGTTTGACAAACTGAAGTAGAAAATGAAAGCTAAATGTCCTCCTTTAAGAACATACATAGATGGCAGCAAAAAATAGGGGAAGTACCTGTAAGGCTGTAAAGAATGAAAGACGTAAGAGCTCCTGCGGTCAGGGAGCCAGTAATCGTCAAGTATGCTCCATAGATAACTACTACGATAACGGACAACATGGATGCAGCATTTAGCCCTCCGAAAAATAGACCAACTACTTTCTGAGGCCAAAAAGAGTTAAATTTCAGGCTCAAAAACTACACATGTATGAAATCCAACCTACGGGGGAGAAAGAGAGAGAAAAGAGAAGATTAACAAGAATACTCACAGCTTGTCTGAGTCCAAGCTTCAGTGTCTCATCAACTTTTTCTGAGTAACTTGAAATTGCATGGCTTTCTTGAGCAAATGACCGAACAGTTCGAATAGCCCCAAATGATTCCTACAAGTTAATATCAGTAAGAGAACACAACATGAGAGTTATTACTTTAAACCAGAGTGGCTAGGGAACTCTTTTTGTTTTTGATGTTTTTCAGGTAAGGATTTAGAATAGATTGTTTAATCAAATAGATTTTGCCTGATTGAAAGATTTCAATGGTTTGAAGGACTTTAAATAAATCAAGTTCTTTTCATTATCTCACTGTGAATTGACAGGGTCACAAAGAATTCTCTATCTAGCAGAAGTCAAAGACTTTGAAGTAAAAGGAAAAGAACAATTCAAAATATTCAAGTCCTAAAGTTATTAAAAACCAGCAAAATTACAAATCCATATTTTGCCTACAAACCTCAGCAATTGAGGCAGCTACTGCAGCTGCAGCTTGAGTTGTGTGTGAAAGTTCACGGAGATAGCGCCCAAACTTTTTCACAGCAACCGAAATAACTGGTACAACAACTAAAGCCAACACTATAGGAAATGACAGAAAAAAGTACTGCAATTAGCATGATTCTCCATAGCAAATGGAGGCATTTTGCACAAAAATTCAGCTCAAAATGAAATCAACTTACATGTTAACTTCCAAGATGATGTAAACATGAAGCCAATACCAATAAATGCAGTTGTTACATTTCGGAGTGCCTCAGAAAGATTGGTAGTTGCAGCATTTTTTATGATCTGTGTATCTTCGGATAGCCTGCTTAGAAGTTCCCCTGTCCGAGTAACATCATAGAAGGCTATCTCCTGTTAAATATTTTAAATCAAATATGCCAAAGTTATTCAGATTCTTTCCAAATACTCGAAAGAAAGAGCAACAACAACAACAACAACAATAATAATAATAATAATAATAATAATAACAATAATAATAATAATAAATGCAGAAAACCAAATAGAAGGCTAAGCAACGAATTTAACAATAGGAAAATAGATTTGTGTTAAATGGACTTACCTGCTGGATAAGGTGACTAAATAAGTTTTTTCTCAAACGGGCTACGACCCTTTCACTGGCAGAAGAAAACAACCATGCTCGGATTGCTGTGCACACAGATCTTCAGACAAGGACAAGAGTAAATACTCTAGACACGGTTTAAGATCAAACCACTAACACAAAACAAGAAAAAAGAGTGGTAAATGGTAACATGTAGACAACACTGCTGGAAAATAACGACTCAACAATTTATCGGGAGGAAAAATGTATGTTACACCTCAAAGAAATAAAATGGAAGAATGTATCATACCCAAGCGCAACTATTAGAACTATTTCCAATATGGTGTTTTTAACAGCATCCAGAGCTTCAGATTGTTCTTCAGGAGTTCTTATTTCTCGTGATACAATGTCTATTACCATTCCACCATATTTTGGCTGCAGGAGGGAAGAAAATTAAAGATCAAAAGTGCACATTTCAAGTGGTAACAATATCCACAATTCAGATGTTAATGGAGGAAGGCTATAGTAAGAGGAAATATCAGCTTGAGGTGAGTCCCGTGGCTAAACCCACATTGATTCAGATGTTGTTTGCTTAAAAGTTTCCTTCTAACCATGATACGTCGCATGTGATATTCTGAACACCAACATAGATAAGAAAACGAATAAAGAACAATGTGCTATGATACAACCGGAAGATAAGTCTCGAACAGGAAGATCTTGATAAATTGGTATATCAATCCAGGAAGGAAGTAGATTTAAACTTTAACCAAGTAAGCAAAAATATTGCTAATCAACATTCGGGCAGTTAGATAATTTCTAAAGCCAGTCACCTCAGAAGAGGAAAAGAAAGAGAGACAAAAACAGATATATATATATATATATATATTTCTAAAGCCAATCCAGTAGGTATTTTTTTTTTACCCATGCATAGGTATCAATTTGGCCAATGAAAATTTAATATGCACATTTTTTACAAAAAAATAAGGGAGAGAAAGAGCATTAATGATGCACGTCTTTTCATGCACTTCATTATAGCCATTGGATCACAAACGGCTAAAAAAAAATACCTACCTATTGGTAAAGAAAAAAAATACCTATTGGATTGGCAACCTATATATATATATGTAGATAGATAGAGAGAGAGCGAGAGAGAGAGAGAGAGAGAGAGAATAAACACATGATCATCAATAGAGCAAGCAACATACAATCAGAAGACTTGTTGTGGATGCAATCAGCAGTGCAATAGTACCAATAACTATCTTGCCAGCATCAGGTTTTGCCTGTAAAACGGGAAAAAAAAAAAAACGAAAAACATATATATATATATATATATAGATATTTTTTTTTTCAATTAAGACATGTTCATCATTATGACCTGTTATTCTACGGAAAAAAAAAATGCAGTAATTGCCCACTTACAAGTGATAATATTCGAAAATATCCAACATTTGCTGCCTGAATTTGCCAGAACAAAATTATTAATTGACTAAAACAGCTTTGAATGAATAATTTAGCACTAAAAATGAATAGACATTACCTCTACCGCATCCCCATGCTCAAGGTCCGTGGTTGGACCATTAGCTGACTGGTCGTCATTTCCATTCTTCTTTGGCTACATAAACCGAACCATATAAATTTCCACTATTTCATGGCACTTTAGATTAGATAATCTACATTATAACTAAGCTTATCAACTAATTTACAAATTCCTCATTTTATGTCCTAAAAAAACAAAAAAATAAAAATAAAAGGGTATGCAGATAGGGAAGAGTCAAACTAATCACAGCAATTAAAATGAAATAAGAGGAAGCTGAAGGAGGGAGAATCAAATAGTGAAAAGAAAAACAACCCAGAAAGTGTAACAAAGAAAGAAAGAAAGAAAGAACCTCTTTACTGAGAAGAGGGGTTCTCTCAGTTCCGGAGGAAACAATGGACTTAGAGGTCCAATCCAAGTGCTGCTTCTTGCCCATCACACGAAACAGAGAGAGAACCAAAACCCCCCCAAGTGTTGATTGATAGCGCGGGAAAAACGCTAAGGAGCAAAGCCTAAAGTAGAGCAAGTGATTTATGCCTAAAGTAGAGCAAGTGATTTATGTTATTTTGTGTTGGAGTTGGGAGTTGGGAGTTGGGGCCTTCCTCTTGCTTTTTGGATCCTGTTTCCTCGTATAAGGCGTTGAGAAAGGCTCTCTCTAGTTAGTAGTTACTCCCCCACCTATGCTGTGACGAGGATTCTTCCTCCCCCGCTAACTTCCAAAAAGCTACCTAACAAATCTACTCTTTTTTTATATTATGCCTTGAGCTTTTTGCTCTTTGTTGTTTTTTTATCTGAGAATTTTTGGCATGTTTGTACCTTCAATTTGTCTTAATTCACAGTCTGATTTTGTATTTCATTTTTAAAAATCATGTTCATGTGTTAACATGGGGAGTGGATATTAACCCCAATTCATTCATAATTATTAAATTTTTAATAGAACTGACCATGTTAAGGTCACATGGGGCATTTTTAACTGGCGCAATGCTGGTTTTTCATTGAACCCAATAGATTGAAAAAACAAAATGGTTAAAAAGAGATTAGGAGGCTTTTGGGAAAAATGAAAAGGCCTAAATTTAAATTTTGAATTAATTTAAAACTATAAGAGTAGTTTTAAATAACCTGAATTACTCAATTCATTAGATTTATTCAATCACATTTTAAAATAAACTTTTTAAAGGAATAAAATAAATCGTTAAAAACTAATGGTTGATACTTGAATCTAGGAATGTCCATGGTCGGTTTGGAGGCAAGAAGCATTAATCAAACCAAAAGGTTAAAATTGTTTTAGTCGATACAAAAATTTATACAAAAGGTTAAATCTTTACTCCAAAAAAAGGGTTAACATTAATCAACTAAAACCGATGATTGAATCTAGGGATTTAGAGAAATATTAGAAGGAGAATTAAAGAAGTTTGATTCATTGAGTGGGTGAAGAAAGGAAGCTATACTCTGGATGATCAAATTCAAATAAGCCATAATTTTTTCCTATAAAGTCCCAACTGTTATCGATGAAAAAGCCCATAGTCTTATTGTTTTGGGTTACGATCTGGATAACATTTGGGCTGGGGTTTGGCGGGTTAAAATGTGATTGGATTGGCTTCCACATGGACTAGTAGTGTGTATATATACGGAAATTAACATATATGTAGTAATATTAACTAAAATGATTTTTTAAAGACTGTTTCGAAAAATAACTTTTCTACAAGTATTTTAATATTTTATAATCTTATACGACGAAGAGTTGTACAAATACTATTAATTAGTTCTAAAAAAATTATAATTTTATAATCACAAATTGTGTAACCCGTTGTCATACAATTTGTGACACTATTAGAAATATCAATTTGAAAAAAAGGTCATTTTGAGCCACATTAGTACTTCCTAGGTCAATTTTTCATATATATAGGGTTTTTTTTTAGCCAAATGATTGAATTTTAGATCATCTATTTGTAGTTTGCAAAATAACCGTAGTTCAAATATTGTTAAAAAGGCAAATTTTAAAAATTATTTAAAAAATATTCATCTTTCATATTTAGCATAACAAAATATATTGATTTATTTTTTAAAATTGATTTACTTTATAAAATATCGATTAATTAAAAAGCGATTATTCATCAAAATAAAATTACGAAATAGTCATTTACTAAATAAATTTGAAAAATGGCCATATTTAAAATTAATTTTTTTAAAAAATGACCATTTCTTATAAATACTTGTGTATATATACGAGAAAATTTTTATGGACATTTTTCAAAAACAAATTGAAAAATCCCTGATTATAAAATTATTTAAAGAATTTTGGATTTTAATTAGAAATATCACTTTTGAAAATATTTGAAAAATACTATATTTTCTTCATTATTTAGATACTTGAAGTAACTAATCAAGTTACTTAAGACCGGCTACCTCAAGTAATTAGATTGATTACTTTGAGTAACTAGATTGGTTACCTCCAATACCATTAGAACATATCAATTTTTAAAAAGTAGTATTTTTCTAAATATTTTTATGAATGTTATTTTTCTAAAAACCTTTTAAAAAGTGATACTTTTATAAATATATCTTGAATTTTTCAAAAATATTCAGCCCATATGAGATTTTTCAATTTTTTGTATTTGGGCTTGGAACTCTGTAAGAAGCTATATATATATATATATATATAAAGTGGCACTTAATTAATCATTTCTACTTATTACAAATAAAAAAAATGAAAATTATGCCTTTTACAACACTTGTGAAATTTTTTTTTGAAAAATATAGTCACCAATGTTTTTTAAGGTTTGGTACGGTTTTTGTTAGAAAAATACGATTTTCTAAAAATATTTAGAAAAATGTATCAGTAATCAATTTTCAAAAACTAGTAACTAGTAACCGTTTTCAAAATGGAATTTTTCAAATTTTTTTAAAAAGTAATATTTTTCTAATAAAATTGTACGAAAATGGGAAAAAAAAATCTGACCTTCATATTTTTGTAATTCTTTTAGTTTTAATAAGTAAAAATGTTAGAAACTCGAGAAAAAAAATAATTCACATACTTCTGACATAAAATACCTAATCCCCATCCCACCCGTGGACTAGTAGTATGTATGTTCGGGTTTCTAACACTTTTACCTACTAAAATAAAAAAAGTACAAAAATATATAAATTAGGTGGGTCATTTTTTCTCCCAATATCATAATAATTTTTTTTAGAAGATATTAATTTTTACAAAGTTTTTTAAAAAATACCACTTTTAAAAACGGTTGCTAGTTACCAAAATTTGAAATAGATTATCGATTACTAGTTATCAATTATATACCCGTTACAAATGCATTTGTTTACTAAACTGGTCACCGGTTAATAGTAATTGCCTTATAAAAATGATATTTTTCTAAAAAATTTTAAATTGTGACATTTGTCTAATAAATGCGAATCTCGAAAAAGTTGAGCCCACTATAAATTTGCAATTCTTTCCTTTCCTAAAATGGCATAGATGGCCTAATTTTCTCTATATGTTATCTAGATTAATTCTTAATTTTTTTTTATATTCATCTGTTAGTGGTTAGTAGGGATGGGAGGTGGGGGGTGGGGATTAAACCCCTTACCTCTTGTTTTTTTAGGAGAAGTCTTGGTCACACTTGCTAAATAATTTGTGGTTTAGATTAATTCTTAGTTTCAGTTCTATACTTTAATAGAGGGAGGAGAATAATTAATGACTTTATTATTGGCCTCTAAATTATTGCTAATTTTATTTTTTTAGTCCTTATAAAAACTATAAATTTTTTTATTTTGATTCTCAAATTATTAAAAATTATTTATCCTTAAATATATAATGAAAACAGAAAAAATGAAACTTTTTTTTTTCAAACTTAATAAATTTTTTATAGAGTTATTATTTCTCTCTTAAACCTTTTTCTTAAAATAACGGAAACATTCATGGACGGAGTGTCTAAAGAGTAACATAAAAGACTACAATAACAAACCTCAAAATATAGAGGCCAATAGAACCATTTGTTAAAAAAAAAAAAAAAGTTTAATTTAATCACACTGGTACCTAGACATTGAAATAAATGTAAAAAAAAAAAAAAATAATAAAAAAAGTCACTAAACAAATGCATATTTTTCTAGTAGTAAAAAATATTGTTTGTCCCACCAAGTTGGGAATAAAGCAAAAAGAAAAAGGAAAAAAGAGGTATGGCATACTAATATATGTATAAAATTTAAAACACTACAAAAGAATAAATCTTTTCCAGGCTTCTATATTTCCTCGGTAGAGCCAGGATTGCTTGAAAACCGAAGAGTTCGGGACGGGCACCGTCCGATTCTCTTTTTCCATTTAGAAAGAAAAGAAAAGAAAAGAAAATCTTTTCCTTACCAAAAGAGTTCGAGAATCATGGAAGTGTCAAGCGAATGAAATTTACTTGCGTTTTGGGTGCTTTGTCTTCTTGCTGACCACTATAGTAGCTTTTGTTTTTACCCGTAACATGCATGAGAGATTAATCATTTATACATAAAATTAATTTGCATTTGAACTTTAACACCCCGTAACCTGAAAAACCGGCAAAAGCCGCTGAGAAAATTGACTCCATTCAAATGCCGTAGTTCACGTACATTTCTCCATGATAGGCTATAATAAACCGCCTTAGTCCAATTGAATTAATATCTATTATCATGTTTAATATCCTACGTGATTTTCGAATTAGTAAATATATATTTTTAAAATTAAAAGCATAGTTAATACAAACAAAAACTATGGATTTGAGTCTTAAATGGAGAGTAACATCATAATAAATAGTCAGTCCGGATCGCTTTCAGATCCCTCTAAAATAGACTAATGAAGAATAACGTAATCGCTTTGTGCTTGCAACTTTAACTCATTACAAGTTTCCACTTTCTCTTTTCCTGATAAAGAGAGGACAGCACTCGGTACTGAGGCATACAGTGCAGCGTATTGTTTTGCATTTTAAATGGTGGAATATAACTTATAAAATTCACTTAACAATTGATAATACGCACTACACTTGCGATCAAGTGCTCCCTTTACGTACGCTTCATTCTTTTCCTATCCCCTACAATGCATTATAATTAAGTAGCATGCATTAAAACCAAAAGAGTTGCCAATAGTAGAGGGAACGATCGGTTGGAGCAGTACTAGTAGTAGAAATATATTGGTCGTTGTTTACACAAGCACAAAGGGAGGAATAGTATCATGTCGTTTTCCTCCTACAGCAATGTGATATAGCAGAAGTGTCTGATGAGAAAGATTTTTTGGAAAATTAGAGTCAACTTATTATAATTTGTTTATTCGCTCGTGAATATCAGGAAATATACTTTAAACAACTATTGATTCTCAAAGAATACAGGAAATTTGAGAAGAAAAAAAAAAACTCTCTCTATAGTTTTTGTTAAACACAGTCAAACTTATTCTAATCTAGAATAGTATCCTAAAACTTACAATATATAGAGAATTAAAGAAAATTAAAAATCCTAGTTCAAAATAATAAAATATTCAAAAAGGGCAACAAAATAAAGTAAAAATGTCAAAAATGGGTAACTAAAACATCAAAAAAAAAAAAATACAAAAATTGTATTTTTGGTCTATTGGTAATAATTTTCGATTAACTGATTTTTCTCGAAAAAATTACATTTCTAGAGGGGTTTTCAATCTACCAGAATTCATTTGCAAAAGATTCTCGGTCGACCTAAAATGCCAATATTAAGGATTTTTAAGATCAGTTGCAACGCATGAAAAATTTCTCCTCTTTGAGCATTACATAATCCTCCCGAGGGTAAAAAAAATTCGCCCACAAATTTCCAATAGTATCTTCTTCTGATGAATCTCTTTGAAGAAAACATATATCGTTTTAATGTGTGATTCAATGTCGAAAATTAATTCAACTAATATAACTTCTTTTTCTTCGTATGATTTTGATACACCCCAGCAGAATAAACTCTCTTTAATACATCCCATATCTATAATGCTAACAAGATAACTTTTACTATTGATACAATATCAAAATAATCTTCCATAAGCTTTCCACAAAATATATTAGCATCTTCAAGCTTTTTTCTTTTCCTCTACACAAACAATAAATCATGGAAATGACCACCATCACTAAAGAAGTTCATGTTAAAGTTTTTCAAATTCATTGTAAAGATATCCAAAAAAATTGTAACTGACATGTTGCACTTGAAAAATTACTACAATTTAATCCTGAATGAGGTTGTTACAAGTGTATAAGCGATGAATAAGAAGTGGGACCTTTGGAACTTTGAAGACCACTAAACAGCTTATCAGGCATTTGGCTATACACTACAAATTGTTACTGGATTTCTTGTACAGGCGGTAACTCATCTGATAATTCTACAGGAAACACATCACTAAATTCTTCAATAAATGTATTTGCATTCTTTGGAACAGCCACCTTAGCACTTGCCTCCTTTCCTAGTGACACGTTCATATGCCTTGAATTTTTAGTCTTTCCCAACCTCTCACTATCAAGTTCTATGCCATGAGAAGAATATATATCATTCGATTCTGCTGCTAAGTCACCACAGGATAAAGCTCCTTTTTTTTTTTTTTCATCGACACTGATATTACAACCTGAATCTTGATTTCTTTTCGGTGCAAACAAATCTTTGACTCAACAATTGTAACCTCCAAAGTCCAATTCCTCGTCGTTAATCTTGTCAACAATATTCTTAAAACTAGCTCCTTGATCTATATTAGTTTGCTTTTTAAAAGTTTCAAGATCAACTTGTACTTCAATTTTAGTATAGTAAACTTTTTTCGTTTGTTCTTCAAAAATTCTAGAGGACCAATACTCTTCTTTAAACTCACTTTTTCGAACAATTTTTCTCTTGAAAGTACTATAGCTGGGCAAACAATTGGACTGTGTTATGCGGTTTAAAATCCTAAGGTCGCATAAGTTTTATATGCGACCTCCTCCAAGAAGGATATATGCGACCTCCTCCGTGATGCTTATAT
>JXTB01000465.1:56110-66557 GCA_002914805.1 Parasponia andersonii
TAGTCTAAGTCTTGAGCATTCTTTAATAGCTTTCGAGTATTGTACCCTTGAATATTCATCAATATAGTGAGAAAACAGTGGACGTAGGCTCATCTTTTTTCGGGGCCGAACCACTATAAATCCCTCTCTCCTTATTTGCTTTGATTATTTATTTCAATTTACACAAGCCACATCTCTTGATTATTCATAAATTTATTGTTGATAAAACCTCCA
Source organism: Parasponia andersonii (assembly GCA_002914805.1). NCBI lineage: Eukaryota > Viridiplantae > Streptophyta > Magnoliopsida > Rosales > Cannabaceae > Trema > Trema andersonii. The sequence continues at coordinate 56,324 of JXTB01000465.1, forward strand.
TCAACAGACTGTATAAGGGACTCATGATCAATTGGTAAGAAGTTAGCTATTGATTGGGGCCTCATCTTTTTCCAACTCTTAGTTTTCGGATTCTCCTCTTAAATTCTCCTTCTTTGAATGAAGTCCCACTAGGAAACTATAGAACCTTTAAATTTTTTAGCAACTTAGAAAATTTGTTTGGAAGGCTCTATGTCTACACATTCAAAGCATTTATCAACCTTAGCAATCTATTCTAAAAAGACCTGTGGTTCAAAACAACCGTCAAAATTAGGAATTTTAACATTATCAAAACTATCTTGAGAGGGATATTTAGAATACTTGAGACCTATTCGTAAATTATTCATAGTCGACGACAAGTCTCCCACTATTCATTGTTGCTTCAATCGCTAGAATTGATTGAGTACACTAAATTTAAAACTCTTGACATTTTCTGCTCTAGGATTTTTGAACAGTTGTGAAAAAAGAAATAACGCTGGCATCCAACTTTTTTCGAGGCTTAGGTTGAGCCACTCCCATAACAGTGTCAACGGAAACTAGATTTGAAATATCGAATCTTGCGTCCCGTCAAATCCAATAGCACTCCCAATCGTCATCAGCGAGCAACCCACACATTACAGCAATGTGTTTTCTTCTTTAACCATTCCTTGAATCATGATTATAATTCTAGATTGATTTTGTGGAGTCGATAATGCAGTCACCTTCTCTATTAATTAGTCCACCTATTGTTCTAATTGCATCATCTGATCATATTTATAGGCTTCATCCACGGGAATTTCGTTGGTTGGGCATCTTCTTGGTAGCATTTTTTCAAGAACGTATGCGGCTCTAGTACTAACCGATATAGTGAAAGTATTTGACGAGAAAGATTTTTTAGAAAATTGGGGATAACCTACTATAACTTATTGATTCGTACATAAATATCAGAAAATAAGCTTTAAACAACCGTTTATTCTCAAAAAAATACTAGAAATTTGGGAACAAAAGAGAAAACTTTTTCTTTAGGTTTTATTAAACTCAATCAACTATATTCGGCTCTAAAATAGTGCCCTAAGGCTTACAATATATAAAGAACTAAAGGAACTATGAAACTATAATTGAAAATAATAAAATATTCAAAAAAAAAAACAAAATAAAGTAAAAAAGCCAAAAAAAAGGGTAACTAAAGCATCAGAAAAAAAATGCAAAAGTCACATTTTCGGTTGACCGGTAGTGATTTTTGATCGACTGTTTCCAAAAAAAATTACATTTCTAGAGAGTTTTTCGATCAGAATTTTCAAGATTGGTTATAACATACAAAAAAAACTTCTCATCTTTGCACATTACATCACAATGTTAATGTACGACAATGAGTCTAGTAGCAATACTACTCTTGACAATAAACTACACATTTAATGTTACGACCCAAAATCCAAAGCCATGATTTTTGGTAATTTTGAGTATAAATTAATATAAATAAAGAATTTTACAAAAATTTGGGGAAAATCAAGTACTTGGATTTTTTATTTTTGCCCTTGAATCATTAAAAATTTTATATAAAAAGAAGCTCATCTTTAGTTTAATTTATTAAGAAAGATACGCCAATTAAAATTCAATAAAACATAGTTAAATTATATAAAAATTTGGCTTAACAAAATTTTTGCGGTGATTAAATTTATTTTCGAAAATCTTGAGTCGAAAAGTCCAAAAATCAATTTATAAAGTTTATCAAACTCCCAAGTACTTAAAACTTTGAAAATATGCTCTTAGGAAACTATAATATCCCATTTATCCGCCAAATCTTTAAATAGTAGTTATAACATCCTCATACAATCACTTAGCATGAACAAGAAACTTGTATAAATAGAAAGGCATGAGGAAAAATAGAACAAGATATAAGGACCAACCGAAGAGAGATAGGACGACAAGTGTAAGCCAAGTGACTTGCTTAGCCAACAAGATAACCAACTCGAATGAAGAATCACCTGAAAGGGAGGAAGAATAGAAGGGGTGAGCTCGAAAACTTAGTAAGAAAGCTGTTACCTCATGTAAAAACCTTTTTAGCGATTGAAAGCCCCTGCATAGTTAGTTTAACCCAAAACACCTTTGCAAAACCATATGTGCATATATACATAAAAATATTCAAATTTGATTGACTGATTCAAATTAATGAAGTCTTTTCCCAAGTGCATGAGTGTCAAAGTAATAAATTATTCGGTAAGACTGAGGTCAATCCATAAGAAGGTTAGTGAATAATACAAGGTCATAATATATATATTGCAAGAATAAAAATGATAGAAAGAAGTATGTTGTAAGATGATTGTGACAATATGAAACAAAGTGACTGAAATATAACGATATGAAGTTATAAATTAAACAATTGTTAAGATTAGGGGATCCACTCTTAGGTATATCAAATAAGTTTAAACTAAACTCTTTTATCACTCAATTGGAATCTACACACAACGGAGGTTCCAATCAGAAGATTAATCATTAAAGGTCCATTATTAGTTATCTATGTGATTAGATTAATTTTCTTAATTACCTTTTTTTTTTTATAATGCCAACACTTGTAAATGTGGCCAAGCATTCATGGTGCCACCTTATGTCCACAACAAATCAAAATCTCTTCCCAGCACAACCGGTACAAAAGGAATTAAGTATTTATTATGCCAATGGTTGACTACAATGAATTAAGACTCACCACTCACCACTACAATGGTTGACTACAATGATTGATTAAGAAAATTAAGTGGCACATGGATAACAGTGATTAAAAGATATAAGCAATGAATTCCACCTAGAGTTTAGATTATACATATCTTTCCTTCAAAAGGTTCACCCTTTCATCTTAGTAATATGTAAGATTAAGTAAATATGATGAAGAAGAATAACAAGTATGAACACAATATAAAACATAACTTTAAACACAAAACTCTTACTATTTTGAAGGCAAAACAAGATTAAAATAACATGAATAACAAGAGGAGAATAAAAGAGAGTGATCTTGTTCTCAAAACTAAGATGCCTCTTAAGCCTAGCTTAAGTATCTATTTATAGGAAAATTTAGAGATACAAAGTAAAATTTGTAGACTAAAGATAAGAGCAAGTTGGCAACTTGTTTTGGCAAATTCAGACTCTCTCAAAGATGTATCTGAAACTACATGTATCTGAAACTACATGAATAACAAGAGGAGAATAAAAGAGAGTGATCTTGTTCTCAAAACCAAGATGCCTCTTAAGCCTAGCTTAAGTATTTATTTATAGGAAAATTTAGAGATACAAAGTCAAATTTGTAGACTAAAGATAAGAGCAAGTTGGCAACTTGTTTTGGTAGATTCAGACTCTCTCAAAAATGTATCTGAAATTACATGAATCTGGAAGACAAATGTCTTGATCAAAGAAAAAAACTTGAAGCTTTATCTCTTAGGAGTAGTATGCCACCAAAATTGCATCCATTAGAGATGTATTTCTTGACTTATAGCAAAATTGGTGAAGATAGGTTCTGCTGAGTCAAAATTAGTTGCTGATCTTATCATGTGGAAATATCTGAAATTTTTACCCAGATTTCGGCTTCTTTTGGATTTTCTCAAAGAACAAATTATCTAGATAATTTTGTGTACGTGTCCATAACATCAAGAATCACTCTATTTGAGATTGTAATGAGGCCAGAATAGGCCAAACAACAATAGGTATTTGACTGAACGTGAGTGCAGTCTATTTTAAAATATTGTCCATTTGAGACCCATTTCGAAATAATCTGGACAGATCTTGTAAATTGAGTTTAGTGAATAATTGAGTCCAGAATCTATGAGTTCAAGAATTGGATCAAAATCCCATGTAGTTTAGAATCTGTGCCTATTTTATGAAACCTGCGCAGAAACGAATATTTAGCACAAATTAGAGGTAATTCTTGCTTTTATGCCTATATCTCCAAAAGTGCTTTAAATTAGGAAATTTAATGAAACTCTAAGTGTATAATGATGATCTAATCCCATAATAAATGTACATAATTAGACGTTGATCATCGATACTCCGTAAATATATATATATATATATATGTATGGAAAACATGATATATGAAAATCAATCAGTTCACAAATACATGATATAAATCCACCCATACCCATGAGTTCACCATCTCTTATCAATAGAAATTAGGATATTGGTACTACGTGTGCCATACAACCTGCCTGACATTTAGCTCATAACTAGAGCGGATACTTGTGTATTGTCTACCAAACCTAGAAGGGTAATCGCATTGCTTACGCCTACTAAATGGGGAGGTATTCAGAAGAAATACCCTGCATAGATTCACAGACTCTGCACCGTCGGTGGGGCCGAAGCATAATACTATAAAAATCCTATGATGCTAACCTGGGACTTATATTTGATCCTATGACACGTGTACTCTTAACTGATGTGTAAAATAACTATGCAGTAATTTAAATTCAAATGATACTCTAGTTTTTAATAAAATGATTAATCAAATTTTATAGAAAATAGGTAGTATAACGACCCTATTTTTAACATATCAAAAAATAACCTACAATCAGAAAAGTCCCATAGCAATCCAATACATAAATCATACCACTCAATTCCATCACAGATATTTAAAAGTTCTAAAATCATGTTTATTCTCATATATTGCAGGAAATAAGTTTTATTCAAAAACAACGTAAAAGAGAGGTAATCGAATCCCTACCTCGCTAGAATAGCGATACCACGCTATTGGATGTTCAAGGTGTCAATCGGACGATCATTCAGAGGATCGAGAATCAATTCTATGCCTTTGATCACTTACTTGGGAAAAACTAACTTCTCAACAAAGCTTTAAATCAATGACGAGACCTCTCTATTGAATTCCCAATATCCAAAATAGCTAAGTTAGATATATGACTCGACTAATTCAAGCTCGGGCTGACACCAGACTGGTGATACACAAAACGAAATAGAATATAAGCCGTTAGATATTGATTTTCGTGTCGGTCACTAAATATAGTCAATATATATCAAATTTCTCTATATTCTGAGTACATTCCAAAAATGACAACAAAAACAAAATCTAATAGTTGGATCAAAAATTAATATTCGAAACTCAAAATACCAAAAAATGACGACTTTTAATCTAGGCAAAATAGGATCGTGAAATATATACCTTGAAGTTTCTCTAGTCGATACAAACCCAGGAGCCGGAGAACATGGCCTAAAATGGTCCGAAACGGCACCGATGACGAAAACCTCCAAATGGCCTCTAATAGAGTTTTCCGGCGAAACGACCATCGATGGTGGCCAACAATAGGCGGTGCGGGTCTTTGGCAGCACGGCGAGGTGACGTTGGCAGGTGGCGGGGTGCAACGGAGCCCGAGGCAACGACAACAGCTTCTTTGGTGGTCTTTGACCAAGAGAGAGAGATCGAGAGTGAGAAAGAGAGAACAGATCGAGAGAGGGAGAGAAAGAGTACACTTGTATATATATAATTTATCTTTTATAATATAAGGTCAAATGACTATTTTGCCCTTTTAAAACTGAGTTATTATATTCTTTTCTCCTTAAAAAAATTTTGTCCTGAAATTCAAGCACAAGCTGATGGTATGAATAAGATCGAAAGAAACAAATAGTCATTAGAAGTATAGTGAACACTCAATTGTAGAATTTAAGAGTATTAAACCGAACATGAGTTAATGAAAGTGTGAAACAAACAGTCTTCACTTGGAATCAAAATCTTGCCAACATACATACTAAACCACACAATGAGGCAGTATAAGAGCATACATAAAGAGATACCGAATTATAAAATGACTCAACAATAGGTATAAGAATCTTAACACTCATGATTGGAAACGATAATCTCAAGTATATGAGTGATGAAAAAATAACAATGATAACCCTAGCTAGAAGCGAGAAACTCTTGACTTTGAACACTAATCATAAGATACCAAACTAGAACAATAGACCAAATATTAGATATAAGAATATCGTCTTCATGATCAAACCAGATCAACAATCTCCTAGAACATACTTATTTGTCTGCAGCTAGATACTGGACCTAAACAATCTTTGAGTCAATGACTCTAATAGGAGTCTCCTTTTAAGTATAGAATATAATCGAACAGAGCTCAAGATGAAGAACAAGAATCCTTGTGCTATACCACATAAGATAAACGAGCTTAGAGATCGAAGGTGACATAAAGAATTCAATGGCTTGCGACCATCTTCCGTTCTCTGATTAGAGCGATGAATAACACCAAATACGAATCACTTCTAGTCAAATACAAGACTAGAACATCGAAATAGGAAATCACCAATACAAAATACTAGTGCAAATTTCAATCTCAAATGCAAGTATCTAAACATGAGAAATTTCAAAAACATTTTAAATCTTTTATCCAGTGTAAAACCTCATCAAAGGAAACTAAAGCAATGCTAATCTAAAGACTCTACAAGTCTTTGATATAAGAAAAACTCCATAGACACAATACAATGTCTTGGAATAATGTATATAACGACTAAAATCGACACTTAACATCCCAGAAATAAGGTTCTAATAGAATAGGTTATCTGGTACCATACTCGAGTGACCCTTATCTCCTATGCAATCTCATTTCAATTTTTAGTAAAAATAATTTGAAAATATTTTAAAAAACATTTGATGTAAAAAGTGTTTGGTCTTAGGAATACTACATTAGTTCATAATATGGCTTCTCCCTAGCCAAAGATAAACTACACCTGAACTTCAAGTACACTTTTACAACATAGAAGTAGAGTCCAATGACTCTTAAGGTAAAACCCAAGAGTGATCCCATTCCAGTTACTATTAACCATATAACAATAACCATGTTATATATAATTTAAGCCAAATAAAGGATTTAGATACAACCCAATATCAACATTAAGGAAAAAGTTTCATTCCATGCATATATGATAAAAATCTCTCATAATCACAAGCATAAATCTATAAAATTGAGTTATACATGATAACCATTTATTTAAAATTAATAAGAAATGCATGGAAAGATGCTAGTTTGTTTCCTCACAATCAACAAAATGGATATTTATTTCGCAATCCACATTTGCTTCGTAAAATAATAAATGCGGCGATATCTAAATCACTATGGTCGATTTTTCTTTCAAAACTAATAAAACATTTGGGCAACCTAAATCATAACTAAATATAATGGGAGGTTTTTGTTGAATTCCAAATATTTTCCAAAGTAATCAGACAAGTTTCTCAAAAGTTTGAAAGTTCAAACATGCATATTTATCATGTATATTTTTTATATTAAAAATAAGAGAGAGAGAGAGAGAGAGAAATAATATTAATGATATATGTCTTTTCATACGCATCATTATAGTCGTTAGATCACCATTAGATAATGATTCTAAAAGAAAAATGCACATACATAGATTAAAAAAAAAACCAATTAGATTGGCAATCTATATATATTGTATATATATACTATATATATAATCATAACAATCTCCAACTTGGTTGATATCCCTAAATAGAAGAAAGATATTGCTTTAATATTGACAAGTTGGGAATTAAAATTATAATATAATATAATTTCTCTTTAACGATTAACTATAAATTTTAATTTACTGTTTAAGTGAAATATGGTGAGTTATTATTCAAAAGGTTTCTACTAAAAACATAAGGATCTATTTAGGTTTCTAAATCTTAAAGCATATTTTGCCTAACTTTATCTTTATTTTTGAGTTCTTTGATTGGCTCATACCGTCTTAAATTAAAGTGAAAGTCAAATATTAAATTGAAAGAGACTATATATATATATATATATGGGCACCAAAATAGATATTTTTTTTATCTATATATAAATATAATTTTGGCCAACAAAAATATATCAGGTATATTTTTTAATATTAAAAAGTAAGAAAAAAAATAATATTAATAATATACATCTTTTTATATATCTCATTATAGTCATTAGATCATTATTAGATTACGATCCAATTAAGAAAAACGTAAAAAAAAAAAAAATACTTACCTCAATTGACAATCTATATATATATATATATATATATATAGGTTGCCAATCCAATAGGTATTTTTTTTCTTTACCTATGGGTAGGTATTTTTTTTTTAGCCGTTAGATTACTATCTAATGGTGATCCAATGACTATAATGAAGTGCATAAAAAGACGTGCATCATTAATGCTCTTTCTTTCTCTTACTTTTTACAATAAAAAAATGTAAATGCTAAATTTTTATTGGCCAAATTAATATCTATACATAGGTAAAAAAAAATAAAAAAAAAAAAAATACGTACGGTGCCCATATATATTTATATATATATATATCAACATTCTAGCTACTTAGTTGCTTTTAGATGCTAATTTTTGTAAGGAACACCACAAGATAAGCCTTTCTCCGACGCGTTGGAATGTCAGGTAAGTCATAAAACTGTATTGGGACACGAATATACGTTGGCAAAAGCTCGTCAACGAAGGCTAGTTACCGACGGAAATTAACTAGCGTCGGCAAAAATGATTTTTACTGATACGTTGCAGCCGTCGTTATTGAGACGTGCGTCGGGAAAAGACAACCAAAATTCAAATTTAGTTAACCCTTCTCCGATGATTAAAAAAATAAGGCAAGGCAGTGAGGTGTGCCGTCCAATTCCCTTGTTTATGAGGGGCAAGGCGGGCTTTCCGTATCCGCGTCCGCCTTGCACTATTTTCATCCCTACTCCGCCCCTCCTTCCCATTTAGATCCCTAACAGATATGAATAGCTTATACCTATAAATTTTATCTCCATTAAAAGTGTTACAACAAACAACCATAGTGCCGTAATCTGTAAATAAACTCCAATCTTTAAATCCCCTCCTATAGACTGTACGCTTACTTAACACCTCTCCGTGATGGGGTTCCTGTATATAAATGGATAAGGAATAAAAAGATGGTAACTTTGAAGCAGAAAATTTCATTAACAATTAAAGCTCTGCAATTTTTTTACGATCGACTCTTCTTTCTCCTTTCCTCTCGTTAGACATTTGTCCCTAATCCAAAATTTTCAATATTAATGGCCATCTAACACTGGCATTTACAAAGTGTTTTATAACTCGGGGGTCACGTACGATAATTAAACTAGTATGACCGGCTTTTTATGCTTTAACACCCCATTTATTTGAGAAATTTAATCAATTTTGTAACAGCCCATTTAATATTGTAACTGATCACCATTTAGTGCGACTGTTTATTATATCCTCAGATTTATTATATGCCTTAAATTTTGAGTCTAATCCTTCACCTATGTGTAGGTCGCTCCAAATCTAAGTATCTTAGAGTACTCTCATGAAAGTCCGCCACCTATACTACTGGGAGTACATTAGTAGTCGTCCAATGGTTGTCGAACCGTGAGACCAGGCGCCATGAATTGTTCCATTGTATCAAGTATACCGAGGTGGCAGAATTGTTCCATTGTATTTGCAAAATTGTAATTATATGTACATCTTTTTCACAATATATAGAAATTGTCCTTGAATTAATTATTTCATTACACCTACCATTTTTCTAACACCTCTCAGTCTCAGTACATAAGCAACTAACCCCAGATCCCACTGTAGCCAAAATGCTTTCAAGGACTAGTTGATTAAAGGAAATTAACAATAAACAAAACTATGTATAAAGTTACATATAATAAACTTGCTCTTCATAAACCGAAATTTATTTGTTATCCTTCGCATCGTTTCTACCAGAAAAATAATAATAATAACAATATTGGTGAGGGATCTATTTTCCTGGCCGGCAAGCTTAACTTTTCCTTTAATGTTAGAGCTCTTAGATTGGCCTTTATTGCTTTTACAAAAGCAAGAATATGAAAATTCAATAAAAGATAGATAAAAATAACAGTGGGGTTCACCCGATATCCCGATCTACTTAACAGAATTATTGAAGAAAAAAACCAAAATTATCTGCATAAAAACAACTCTACTTTTAAGGAGTACTCGCCCCCTTGCCTTAACGTGGCTCCGCCATGTGTATGATATATATAGAAAGGAAAAAAGAAAAGAAAAGGTCCAAAACCAACCCTGTATAGAAATATTATGGTACGATCCTATCAAGCTTGGAATAAAGCAGAAGATTGTGTTAAAGCTTTCATAGGAAAAAGGAAAAGTAAAAATGAGAGAGAAAAAGATTAAAGCATTACACAAGAAGAAAAAGGAAATATTATGGTACCAAAGGGTAAAACGTCGTGAATCATGCGGAGGCCCCAAGCCAATGAAAAGGTTTTTG
>JXTB01000465.1:84136-167687 GCA_002914805.1 Parasponia andersonii
CCAAATTTGCACCTATATTACCATAGATAAACCCATTAATTTGGGCTAGAATACTAACTAAATCATCGGTTTAGAGAACTTCGTTATAAATTAGGCTTTTTATTTCCAAAATCTACCAAATTTAGAATAATTCAATAAAATTAATTTTGAGCTTAATTTTTTAGAGTAAAATTTTTTGAATTTAAAATAATTTAGTAAAATTAACTTTTAATTCAATTTTTTAGAATAAAACTTCATGAAATCTCATAATAGTAATTTTATTAGAAAAAAATATTTATGTTGATTTTTTTTTTTATTGTTAAGTTCTTATTCTCTTATTTATGACTTTTAGGCTTTTATTATTACATTTTTGCTTTACATTAATCCCTTTTAATATTTTCTATCTAAAATTATTGTCAATTGGCACTTAACGAAAAAATGCTCATTTTAGCAAGGATAAAATTGAAAATAAAGAGAAATTATTATTTAAAAAAATAAAAAAAAAAGAGTTGGAGATATTAATTTGTTCAAAAAGGAGGTAAGAAATTGAAAAATTTTATTGGATTTCAATATGGATCTACTTTGGTCAAAATATTCATACGTATTCATATATCTATAAGAGATGTACACATTTCTTTTTTATATATCTTTAAATTAGGATTTATAGAATTAACTATACTATTTTTTATCTTGTTTAGTTATGGTTCTTCTAATTTTGTTGTCAAAAAAAAAAAATCTCATGCTCATTTAGAAGTCCTGGTGATTAAAAAAATGCCACAAGATATTACATTTTGTTTTGCCTAATTTATAAAGAATACGTTCTTTTTTATGAAATATGTTCTCTATAATTTGGGCAAAATAAAATATATATTTTTTTTATTGATATAAGAATAATTGGACTAAATTAGATTTATATTGGAACCCAATAAAATTTTCTGATTTTTTATATTTATCTTGAATAAAAACGATAATCCTAACTCTTTTTTTATTTTTTTAAATAATAATTTTCCTTTGTTTTTAATTTTAATCCTAATAAGATAAGCATATTTTAAGCAAATGCTAATTGAAAAAAATAAAAAAATAAAGATTTAACAGTAAAAAAAAAAATCTAACATAATTATTTTTCTATAACAAAACTAATACAAAGAGATTTCAAGAAGTTTTATTCTAAAAAATTAAGTTCCACATTAATTTTATTAAATTAAGTTTGAGTTTTGTTCTAAAAATTAAATTCAAAATTTTAATGAATTATTGTGGATTCAGGATTTTGTTAATAAAGAAAACCTATAAATTATTAAATTAATGACATAATTGCTTTTGCGCTGGCAACTCAGTGCTATTTTCTTATTCCCTTTAAAAGTGATACAAGGACAAAAAAATAATAATAATAAAAACAAAAGTGATAAAAGACAACACTCAACAGTGCTTCCAAGGCATATAATTGAGCATATCATCAAAAGGTGGAATATTAATAGGGTCTACTGATAAGCTCGTTAGTTATGCTAATCTGCTGCCAATAACCAAACTCCATACAATAGTTGTACTCGTACTCACTGGACATACCGCACTCTTACTTCACCACCCACTATAAGTAGTATGCAGGGTACTAAAAGCATTGTTACCAAGAGAGAGCAGTTAGGATTAGTACTGTCGGTTCTGAATTCGTAATTGAGAGAGAGAGAGGAGAAATACATTTATACTAATGTACGCCGTATATAAAAGCAGTAAAGGAGGATTATCGTCATGTCCGACTTTTCCTCCTGCACCGGCCACGGCGGCTGTGGTAGTAATCCTGATGATGACCACAATTAAGTGCTGCGCAGCGGCCGTTCTTGTGAAGGGGAATGCCACATATGATCGTTACTGCATCAATGGCGGTGTGGCGAACGAGAACTGCCTCATTGCCGAGGACTTGGACTTGGAGTTTTTGATGGATTCTCACGTAAGCCGAATGCTGGCGGACGCCAAACCCAAACCCAAACCCAAACCCGCCAGCGGAGGAAGCGAGATCCAGGGCAGCGCTGTACAACCCTGCGGAGAAACGGAAAAAGGTGAACCCAACTGCATGGACGAAGCCATGTCGAGGCCCAAGGGACTAAGCATATACGACAAAAATCCACCCCTGTGAAAGGGGCATGGGTGAAGTCATTTCCCCTATTTATATTATATGTGCTTCTTTTATTTTCTATTTAGTTTGACTAATCTTAATTATTTTCCTCTTTTTTTTCTTTTTTTTTTTAAATCCGATTTGTTTAATCTAGATAATTATGTGTGTACTAATTAATATTGCTTAATGAGAGTGTGTCTTAGTATCTGTTGTCTTTGTGTTCTCGGTTCACTGGCAAATCAGCTAACTAACAATTTGATCACATTATTGGGGCACCCCAAAAAAAAAAAAAATGGTCACAAGGATCGCTGCCAGCTGGTTGGAAAACACAAAGGCTATATAATATAATAGGGATAATACCAAAAGTAATACTCACATTCAGAGAAAAAAAAAAAAAAAGAAACAAAAGTAATACTCTGTTGGTCTAAATACGAGGTTCAATCTTATATCTGTTAGAGAATCCGAAAATCCATTCCGTTTTCTAAACAAAATATATATGTATATATATAACGCTAACTAATTTCATTTAAATGACATTAATTCCCTTACAATTTTTGAGGTATGGATATATCCAAACAGTACTTAAAAAAAAACTTTTAAAATTATTACCAAAGAGCCCAAGATCATCTCGTCAAAGAAAAAAAAAAAAGGCTGCAGATCAAATACAACGGAATAAAGTTCCTAAAAGAATAATTCAAATCACACAAAAATCATTTACAAAATAATTGACTCCAGACTTTCCAAATAAAGATCTAAAACAAATTATGGTGTTTACAATGTGCGATCTACATTTATTGATATTTTTAGTTTACTTTCAAATATAATATAAATTTTTTAGATTTAATAGAAAAAAGGACAAATAAGTTGAAACTCAAAAAACTCTTAAAAGAAGTATATAAATGGGCATAAGATGGAGGTGAAGGGTGGAAAGAGAGAGGAAGAAGAGGCAGAGGGTAATTTGGGCACAAACTTAGTCCTTCAATCACTTTAATTTAGGAAAACCAATTCATTCGTATAAGTGAATAACAATTTCAATCACTTTAGTTTAGGAAGGCCAATTCATTCATATAAGTGAATAACAATTACAGTTGAAATAGGTTTTCAAGTATTCAAAATTAAATTAAACAAAGGAATGAGCTCATTCTAAGAACGACAAATCCATTTTATTGTCCAGCCACTCCAACTAAACATCAAGTGTCATTTACTTTTTATGAAATTAATTAATTTTTTAATTAGTTCTATCCATTTCATATGTATTATCTAAAGCAATGTTTTAGTTAGATGAAATTATTGTATTCCTCTTTTAATATATATTTATTTTTGATTTGTTTTTTTAATCTAATAAATAATAATTAACTATAATGTTCGTATTTGTTTATATAAATATAGTTATATTCATAAAATAAATATCAGGTACATAATTTATATTATTCAAATTTGTGAAAAAAATTCAAGATAATATTATATACACAGTATCTAAAATGAGGAAAGATGTTATTGTCAATTTATAAATTTTATTTTTAAGACAGTAGAATTCGAACCATAGATAGAAGTAGTAGACAAAAAGATAAAAGTAATCTTGCAATAAAGTAGAATATTGAGTTATCTCTTGCAATAATGAGGGCTGGTGCTAGAAGATGGTGAAAGAAGTGTTATCTCTTGTCTTTCTGGCCGTAAGGGAATAGGCGACATATGTTTCTTTCTTTCTTACTAGATTTTTCAGTCGTTTTAAGAGAACTTGCTAAAATTCGTTACAACAAAATAATAATAGATATAATTAACGAATGCACTTGGATCTCTTTTCATTTCCATATAATATATATATATATATATATAGTTCTCAATTTAGTGGTTATTTTGTTTTACTTATCTATAGTATTTTTTTTATCTAATTGATCTAACAACTGTACAGTTGAAAAAAATCATAAAAATAAATATTCATTGTTTAATAATGTTATTTATTTATTTATTTTTTATTATAAAAAGATGTGATGAATTTTTATTGAATAAAATAATATTTATGAATTTTTTTTTTCATTCGGTGGTTATTATCTGCGAGACAGAGATGATGATACCTGCAAATAGTTACTTTCTTTTTTGGAGGAAATAGTTACATTTCTTGTAATTGCCTTTAAGGAAAAAAAAAAAAAAAACAAATCACATTAGATGGGAACATATCATGTACAATTGAATCCATGGGCACGTGCTACTAGATAGCTAGTGGCGAAAAGGATAATTAAAGAATTAGTCGCGGTACATTTTAGTATCTTATCTTCCAATATAATTGTTTCAACGAAAAGAAGGGGAAAAAAACAAACTAAACGAAAAATTAGGAAAAATAGTCCCTTTTAATAGTACTTGGGAAAGCAAACCCTTCTTTGAAAAAACAATGAAAAATAAATATTTTAATATGTAAGCAAGTATGAGTCGCCAAGTTATTAAAAAAAAAAAAAGGACTTGGATCCTCTGTCTTTTAAGTGTCTATTATGTTCTCTGTCCATCAAATAAAAAAATGCCACGTCATTAATTTTGTTAAAAGCTTTAAACATTAAAATTTAATAATTAAAAAGAAAAAGAAAAAACAACCCTGGACGTGTCTTCATCTCCCTTCAGAAATCACTGTCATTGAATTTTTGTCTCTCCATCTCTATGGAAGGAAAAATAAAGGGACTTTTAAATCAACTTTTATTGATCCGACATACTGCTATTTTTAATCAACGTTTAATGTATGCATCCTCTGTATTAGAAGACTAACCCAATTCAAACTCTCTTTTATAAATCCATTTCTGAGATTGAGAGACTTTAAAAACCAGAGAATTTTGTAGATCCAGCATTCGCAGCCGAAGGCAAAATTACCAGCATCAGGTTGACGAGGCCTCTTTACTAATTTATATATATGAATTAGATTTTGGATTTGAAGAGGTTTCTTTTCATCTTCGACTTCGTATTTTTTTTATTTTTTGAAAAAGCATAATTCATCTACATAGAGGGCACACAAAAACATCTCAACCTTGGATTCTTTCGTTACTTGGAACCTTTACATATGGAATACTTGATGCTTTTGCAAATAAAAAAAGAAACTCAGAAATGATAAATATTCTTGTCAGTTTTCATAGGAAAGCTATAAAATGGGGTGCCACAGGGATCTGTATTGATCCTTCGAATCTCAGTATCCTTTCCCAATGGAAGAAGAAGACGTTGAGGTTGGGCACCTGGGTCGTTTTTTGTTTTTAAAATATAAGGCATTAAATTTAAACATACAAAGCTTATCGTTCGATGCGCGAAACGCAGAGCACAGCACAAGACCAAAAAAATAAATGAGCAACGTGTCACCTTCTTATTCGGCGGACAGAATAGAAAAATGACAGACAATTTAGACAGGAGATCCAAGTAAAAAAAAAACAAAAAAAAAAAAACCAAAAAGCCTCTATTTTCTAAAAGGCATTCTAAAAGGCAAAATAAAAAAAAAAATGTATGTTACATAAATGACAAAAAAGAAAAAAGAGAAAAGAAAAAAGAAAAGGAGTTACGCACCACATTGTTGTGGTACCCAACCTAGCGTCACGCACAACACATCAGTAGTCACCAATATGGATTCTTAGTAGTCGTCAATGGATATTGATTTTTCATTTAATTTTTTCCACAACTGTCCACAATCCCTACAAAACCTAGCCCGCAAAACCGCGGACGGAGCATCTCCTAGCTTCTCTTACGAATTAAAAATTAATTGTCTCAACAAATAAACTAGCGAATTAGTTATTTCTTTCTTTCATGAAGAACCTTCCAGTTCTCATCGTCACTCCTTTTTGCTTCCTTGTCTTCCTGGTTCATATAACTAGAGTTTACTCTTCTACACCTCCATATATTGCCGTTGATAACATCGCCCTTGATTGTGGGTCCTCGACCAACCAAACCGCAGAAGATGACCGAGTGTGGATCGAAGATGAACACTCTAATTTCGGTTATATGCAAGACCAAACCAATAGTGTAACCAAATCAAATTATGCCAGCTCCGTCACAGCCGTCCCATACAAGACAGCTCGTATATTTCGCTCCCCATTTACGTACAGCTTTCCAGTCACCCCTGGTCCAAAATTCGTACGGTTATACTTCTACCCGACTAAGTACGCGGATTTTGATTCCTCCAAGGCTTACTTCGGCGTCAAAGCTGGTAATTCCTTCACTTTACTCAAAAACTTCAGTGCTGATCTTGTAGCGAAAAGTTTGAAAAAAGATGCTTTCATTAGAGAATTCTGCGTCAACGTTGTAGACCCGAATCAAAGACTGAACCTGACCTTTCTTCCGTCTTCTCCACCATCATCAACTGATAATTCCTCGTATGCTTTTGTTAATGGAATCGAGATCGTTTCGATGCCAACAAGCCTATACTACGGAGCGGAAGAAGGTGTGGACTTGCCGATATTCGTCGGTCAGAATCATTCTTTCGAAATCTCCGATAGCCTCGCACTTGAGACGATGTGGCGGTTGATTATGGGCGGGAGTGATATATCAGCAATGAAAGACACTGGCATGTATAGAAAATGGTATCGTCATGATGAGTTTTTGACGGTTGAAGCCTTTAATCCTCGTAACGTAACTAAGACTCTCAACTACTCCAGAATAAGAAACTACACTGCCCCTGATGACGTCTACCGATCTGCTATCACTATGAGAAATAACAAGACGGAAAACAGGCTCCACAATTTGACTTGGAAGTTACCCGTCGACAAAGGATTCCACTATCTGGTTAGGCTCCATTTCTGCGAGTTTCAGAAGCAGATCACTAAAGTCAACGAAAGGAGATTCAGCATCTATTTAGGCAATCAGACGGCTGAGCGTGCTTTCGATGTAATCAAGTTCAGTGGAGGTAATGGGATTCCAATTTACCGAGACTACGTGGTTTATATTCACGACGAGAATTTTAGTTTCATCGATCTAGTGCCAGAGAAAAAGTATTCTCGATATGTTAACGCCATCCTAAACGGTGTTGAAGTGTTCAAAATAAGCAATAATAGCAATCTCGCAGCACCAAACCCTCAATCCCAACCAGAAACCGGCCAAACACAGCAAGCTTCAACGTCGACAGAGAAATCCAAGAAGAAGAAAACGATACTATTCATTGCCCTTGTGTGTGGCACGGGCTTTCTCGTAATTATACTATGTACAGCCTGTTGGATAGTTTTTTGGAGACTAAGGAAGAAAAAGTACTATAACGATTCCAACGAAGGAACTTCATCGCTTCCCCAAGAACGCTGTCGTCGTTTCTCACTCTCTGATATCAAAGTGGCAACCAAAGACTTTGACGATGAGTTGGTGATCGGCAAAGGAGGGTTTGGCAACGTTTACCGAGGGTTTATCGACGATGGCTCGAAGGTCGTTGCTGTCAAACGGTTGAAGCCGGGCTCTAACCAGGGCGCACAAGAGTTCGTGACGGAGATCGAGATGCTTTCCCAGCTCCGACATCTCCATTTGGTCTCTTTGATCGGTTACTGCAACGACGCCCCCGAGATGATCCTCGTTTACGAATACATGGCAAATGGGACCCTCCGCGACCACCTATATGCCCCCGACAACGACGTCGCCCCACTTCCGTGGAAGAAGAGGCTGGAGATATGTGTCGGAGCCGCATGTGGTTTGCATTACCTTCACGCAGGCGTAAAAGACACAATAATCCACCGTGACGTCAAGACCACGAACATCCTTTTGGACGAGAAATGGGTCGCCAAGGTTTCGGATTTCGGGTTATCGAAAATGGGTCAGAGTGATGCCGCGGTGAGTACAGTGGTGAAGGGTACTTTCGGGTATTTGGATCCGGAATATGCTCGGAGTCAAAAGTTGACTGACAAGTCCGACGTCTACTCCTTCGGGGTGGTGCTTTTTGAGGTGTTGTGTGCTCGAAAAGCACTGGATAAGAATCTGGACGAGGCTCAGTGGAACTTGGCCCACTGGGTTAGGAAGTGTATAGCAGAAGGGACGGTTCAGAATTTAATTGACCCGTTTCTGAAAGGTAAGATAGCCCCAGAATGTTTCAAGAAGTTCATGGAGGTGGCCGAGAGTTGCATACGAGATCAAAGGATCCAACGGCCCACGATGGGAGATGTGATGGAGAAGCTGGAATTTGCATTGTTGCTGCAGGAGCAAGCAGACGCCGCGAAGGAGAGGATAACTCCTGGTGGTGAATATTCTTATCCGGAGGTATCATTCCAGGCATCTGATCATGATACCCATGCTCCTGGGTGTGACGTGTTGCGTTTGCAAAGTGGGACTGGTTTAACCTCGCTGGGTTCTTATAGTACTGAACTGAGTTTTCTCAGTGTGGACACTAAAAGTGGTACAGGTGATATGTTTACGGAAACCACTAATTCCAAATCCTCTGAATAAGTTGGAAAAAAAAGTAAAAAAAAAATAAAGAGTGTACTGGGCGTGTTTCCTAATATGGATTTTCTGTAAATGTATAACGTACGTACGTAAGTTGGTAACAACTGCATGAATGTTTTGAGTCTTTTGACGTTTTCATTTTTTTTTTTCTGTTTTCGGTGTGTGGCTTGGATGGTGAGAGTTCGTGTGTGTTCATTAATTTGTATGATAAGTAATTAAGTTACCTAGCCAAAAAGTATAATCAGTAACTTGTTTGGTTAAAGGATGATGATCAATGATCATGAAACTGTACGCAGCATAGATTTTGTAGAATAGGCATAATGCATGCTATTGCAGCTAAATTGGAATTATCTCTCCTGGAAATTACAAAAGGAAGCCCTTTTAACTGGTTACGGTCTACTAAAATTTATTGATAGATCTTACTGTACTCCCCCTCCCACCACCACTGCCAACAATTTTGCCACTCGTAACCCGACATACCATACTTGGTTTCGTCAAGATAAACTATTGTTGGCTCTCACACCTTGTTTCCTCATTCCTCTTATCACTCAATGCCAGACTTCTCGTGATGCTTGGAGTAACCTTGCCAACACATACATCCGACCCTCTTGTGGTCATACTAAACGAATAAAGGACCAAATCAAACATGTCATGAAAAGTTCACATTCCATCATGCAATCCTTTTAATCACATCCAGACGAATTAGCGGCCATCGGTAAACCCATGGATCAAGATGATCTTATTAATAAAATTCTTGACGGCCTTGATGATAACTAGAAACCAATTGTTAATGTTATTAATGGTCGTGACACTACGATTCTGTTTGATGAGCTTCACGAAAAATTGATCAACAAGGAGCTTTCCCCTGCGCCTCCAAAACTCTTCCTCCTCACCACTTCATGCCATGCTCAATCCGGTAAATTCACGTGCCAATTTTAACCGTTTCAGTAACACTTCTCCACGTCCTCCATCGCTGTCTTATCATGTCCCATCCTTCGGCACTCCTGGCCTTGGTACTGCCCTAGCTGCACCCCACGATGGCTGTTACCCACTGCTCCTTTATCTTGGTCGTTGCTAATGGTGTCATGCTCAAGGTCACACTGTTCTATATAGTGCCCAATGTTTCGCGAGCTTCAACCTAATTTGCAACCGCCTCTATCGCCAAGACAACCTTCGTTATGGCAACCCTACTCCCTGGTTCCTTGGCCATTGCAAGCCCATCTTTCTATGTCAGTCTACCCAGATTCTTCCAGTTGATTTCTTGATAGTGGGGTGTCAAATTATGTTACCTTTGATTTTAGTATTTACATATTTTACATTAGTATTCACATGATTTATAGGACCGACAGTTTTTGACAACGATACAACAATGAAATGACTCAAAATCATTTGGAATAAATGATTTAGATGAAATATTTAATTTTGTGTCATTTTGGGATTGACGTGTATTACATGAACACAATTGGATATATGCCTAATTTCCTCAAGATAGAGGTGGTCACAGCCCACAAGGCGTATAGTCAATGTGATTATCAATCATATCTAGATCATTGATTTCAATGTTAAGACTTAAGATCCATGATTTTGAGAGATGACAAAGAAAAAAAATAAATCCAACCCTGTGAAGAAATACTATGGTCCTGAATAAAGAAAAAAGATTTTATTAAAACCTTCAGAGAATAAGGAAAAAGAAAAAGATTAAAAGAAAGATAGAGGTATGACCTACTAGTATGTTTTAAAAATTGAAACATTACAAAAAAAAGAAATCTTTTCCGTACCAAAGCATAGAAGTCGTGAATCATGAGGAAGCGTCAAGCCAATGAAATCTGTTGTTGTGTAATGTCTTTCTCTCTTTTCGAGAGTGGTTGTGCTTTTTATTATTATTATTATTTTAATTGA
This sequence comes from Parasponia andersonii, assembly GCA_002914805.1. NCBI lineage: Eukaryota > Viridiplantae > Streptophyta > Magnoliopsida > Rosales > Cannabaceae > Trema > Trema andersonii. The sequence goes on from JXTB01000465.1 coordinate 94,500, forward strand.
TTTATTATTTTTTTTCTTTAGCACCTTTTCTTTATACCCGCGAGTCCGCGACACAAAGAATAACTCATACGATACCTAAATTAATCTCCATTAGAACGTTAAAAAAATATTTCTAACACAAAAAGATGTGCCCAGGAAAAATTTAGCAGGCCACAATATTCAAATGCTAACTTTAATTACTTATTTTTTAGGTTATAATCTAATGGTATTACGTTAAAAAAAAATGCTATTTGTATTAAAATATCAAAGTAATGTTTTTATCTTATTAACTGTTATTATTTTATTATCTTACTATCATCCACTTAGTCATACGGTAATACTGATCACATGGTAATACTCATCCCAGCAAAAAAAAAAAAAATGGTAATACTGATCACATGATAATATTCCAAAATTTAGAGCTCATGTGGAATAATAGCATATGATATACGTGGTGTTATATAATTGGTACATAAAAATAAAATAAATGTACTGAAATTTAGCATTAGGAAAGAATTTGTTTTTTTCCTTCTTAAATACTAAAATTTAGCATTGACATAAATTATAAGAAAGAGGTTGTTAAACACAAATAACCTGAAAAACTGCAAAGAAGCACAGAAAATAAACTCCAATCCATAAATTTCATCCTTTGTTGTATGCTTACTTAAGTTCTTTATGACTCAAGTGGTAAGAGCACTTAGGATCTTCGTCTTAGGTTTGAGTCATATTAGGGGTAAGCGTGAAAATCTATTATCCTTAATCAAGTAGGGTGGAAATTGAGTAGTTATAAGTATTTTTCTTTATTTGTAATAAATAGAGATCATTAGTTAAGCTTTATTTAAAATAAAAAAAAAATTTCCCTAACGTCTTGGAAAAATATAACTATAACTAAATTGACGTGATGCTATAAAATTGGTCAGTATAAAAATAATTTCGAAATCATAATTAGGGTAAATGGAACCATTCCTGATTGCTTATTGGTCTTTTTTTTTGTTATTATTATTTTATTTTTTTGCCATTCAATATTAAAAATTTAAGGCTAAACATTGAAGTTTTAGTCAAATTGACGGTTTGTCTTTCCCTGCACTTGTTAGTCCTTTTATCTTTTCATCCAAAATTCTATTAGAGGCTATTTAAATAAGAGAAATTTTAAATTATTGATTCCTAAGTTTTCACATGTCGGATGATTTTGTCTTTTTTATTTTTCTTGGGGAAATTAAGTTCTTATCCAAATTATGGTGAGATCCCCCACATAAACAATTATAGTGAAATCCCTTAGCAAAAAAATTGAAGATGTGATAAACTTTTACCACTCAGCTATGTTATTTTTTATGCAAACAATTAAATTTTTTGTACAACCAATTCCCAGTAAAATAAAAATTTAAGGCTAAACATTGAAGTTTTAGTCAAATTTGACTAGTAGAAAAATTATATGGAAACTTTCTTAGTTTTAGAGGTGGTAATGTATTTTTTTTTTTTGAATGAGTAATGTAATTATTTTTGGTCCATAAGTATAGTATAGTTTGACATAAAATAAGGTATATGTTAGTATATTGTTGTTGTACTTTTTCTTTTTCTGCTATTTGATTCGTGACTGAACTTTCTCTTTTATACCAGCTTCAGACAACAGTGTTAAAGACTATAAGGAGTAGACGAAAACAATATTCCAAAGAAATGTTCATAATCCTGGACTACAGTAATTGTCTATGAAAAATTTATATCATATATATATATATATATTAAATTGTTTTCTCATCCTCAGTGTGAGAACCGTTCCCAAATCATACACCACGTGGGTGATTAAGTGGCAGAACAGGTCACGAGTAGGGCCCACTGTCCGACATGTGTCAAGGGTGACTAGCTAAAGGCCACGCGAGTCGCACATGATACTACATCGGCCATTGGGCTGTCTGAGGTTAGGTTCGAGCCCATCACTAGACCCTGGATGGACTCGGCCCAGTCCGATTCTTACCTCGATAGCTGGGGGGTCGAAAGCCCCAAGGGTCTTCCACCAGAATACAATGGAAAACAACTCACAGCTCCAGACCTAGACAGAGTATTTAATGCGATCCTGAGAAGGTGTGCGCAAGGGGCAAGCCGTCCTGACAGAACGGTGATTTATCCAAATCTCACCCCCTGACAGACTCGAGCCATAGGAAACGGCGGAAACCAGGCTACAGTGGTAGGAAAGATCACGGTAATTTCAGCCCGTGACCTCTAGAAAAAGTCTAGGGGAGAAAGGTACTCAGTCTTGAGATTGTAAACCGGGTGGTTCATAATCTCAGGACTATACATATATAAGCCATGCGTTCCCAAAGGAAGGCATGGGCACTTACAAAAAGAAGTATATAAAAAAGCTTACGAGCTAGAAACAAATATATACTCATATAGAACTAAATCCTTGCTACCCTGCATCAAAGAAAGACCACTGACTTAAGCATCGGAGAGTCTTTGCAGGTGGCCACCCCCGCCTCTCCGACCCTGCCTAGAGTTCAGAGTACTTTGGGATAGCGAGGACATGTGGACAATTGGAGGATACAGCATCAGCGGTTCAGAGACACGTGAACGGCTGGTGAAAAACCGCTCCAATAGTTTGGCACTGTCTGTGGGAAAAGGTTGAGCTTGAGAAAAAGAGTAGGAGACTCACGATCGCGCTCTCCCCGAACAAAAGGCCATATAACGTCTGATGGCACCGTCAAGGATGACAACCACGAGCACACATCCCGACGCCGAAAGGAGCTCCCGAGAGGCATGACCAGATCTAGAGCAAAAGCTAGATCAGATGCTCGCCGCCCTGGTGGAAGTAAACTAGAAGGCAGAGATGGCCCACGAGGCCGTCCTGGGTTTAAGGGACGAAGTCGCAGAGGTACGTATAGATAACACCCGTCTTGAAGGACTGCTGGCAAGCGAAGATAGGAGCCAGCGGAGAGAAAATTTTGACGAAGAGGTCCAACAAGAATTCGGAAGCCAACCACAAGGAGAAGTTCCCGCCCCATCCGGATCGCGGAAGCTGAGGGCGTGACAAAGCCAGTCGAGACCCCTCCAAACCAGGGGAACGATGGGCGAAAGATGCCATGGAAGCTCAGGAGGTATGCCTCCCGACTGGAAGCAAGAGATGATGGCGGAGTTGGGTAAAAGACTCGGGGTCCATCACAGCCAGACCCCCGACGATTTGGAAGAGCAAACTGTGCGAGGGATCAACCGGACTACCTTCGCCGACTGGATCCAGATGGAGCCCAGGCTAAGGGACTTCACTACCCCGACCTTCAGGCCGTTCGAGAGGAAAACCGACCCACTCGATCACATATACCACTTTTAACAGAAGATGGCCTTGGAAACCGGGGACGAGGCCATGACCTGTAAAGTCTTCTCTACGACCCTGGCGGGACCAGCCCTGATATGGTTCAGATAGCTCCTGGAAATATCTATAAACGGGTTCGAAGATTTCTACAAACGTTTCCTAAAGCAGTACGCGGGTGTCCAGAGACAGCAAAAAACTATGTGAGACCTAGACCGGTTAGAGCAGGCCGTAGATGAGTCCCCGCGAGAGTACCTCTCGCGTTTCCTCGAGATAATGTCCCTGATCCATAATGCCGACTTAGTCCAAGCCACAGGCTCATTCGTCAGGAGCCTGCAGCCAGGATCAATGCTATCGGACCACCTCATTTTGAATCTTCCATACGATATGGCGGATATCCAGGCAAAGTTAGAAGGAGTATTCAGGGTGCTGGAAAGCCACCAGAAGGCGCCCAAGACCTCCGCCACGATAACAACGATACCAGTACAAACCCCAGCCCTGCAAGGGGTAAAGAAGCCCTGATCGGGTCAAAGGCCGACTTCGAAACAGGAAGCCCCCATCCGAGACAGTCAGGAAGGTGGCAAGAGGAGGAAGACGTCCCGCGACCCTCTGCCGAAGTATGAGCTCAACACGCCGATCGACGTGATCTACCTCCAAAACAAGGACAGGGGCTTTTCAAAGACCCGCTCAAATCTGGCGTCCCGGAGCATATGAAGAACAGGAACAAGTATTGCCAGTTTTATAAAGACTTCAGGCACGACACTGTCCACTGCTGCAACCTTTACGCACAGATCATGATGGCGATCCATGCCGGCAGGTTGAAACAGTATGTGAAAACCAGCGGAACCCAGCCGCTGGAAGACAACACCATGCCTGAAAAAGGGAAGCAGACCCAAGCCTCTGGGTGAGGAGATCAGACCCTGAGGATAGTGTCGAGCATGTGGGCAAGTCAGAGCCGACCCAGGATCAAGAGGAGAAGGAAAAATGCCTCAAAAAAGCTGAAGGAAAGGTGAAGCGCCTGAGGGGGATGGGCCATTCCGTCAACCATTTGATGTCGGGAGAAAGCCGCACCTCTGCCGCCCTCATCATTTTCTCCTAGCAAGATTTAACTACGGTACGCCTGCCTCACGATGACCCCTTGGTGATTAAACTGCAGATCGGCTCTGTATTGGTCGGAAGGGTCCTGGTCGATGGTGGAAGCAGCGTCGATATCCTGTTCCTTAGCACATTCGAGAATATGGGCCTGGATCGAAGCGCACTCAGGCCAACCTGTCAGCCGCTGTTCACTTTTGACAGCACAAAGGTCTGCCCCTTGGGCGTTGTGACCCTGAATGTCTGCACTGCTGAGAGATGCTTAGACGTGGACTTCGTCGTCATTGACTGCCAGTCCTCCTTCAACGTCATCATGGGAAGGGGTCCACGCCATGCATGGGGTCGCTTCCACCCTCCACCAGGTCTTAAGATGTCTATCAAAGGACGGTACCTATACGATAGACATCAAGAGAGACCAGGCCTCCACAAGGAAATGCTTTTCAACTGCCCTAAGGGGAGCCGACGCGAGTGCAAGTGCCGCGACCAGGGACAGATAGCAATCAAAGGACCGCCTGCCAGCGTACATGAAGCGAATCGAAGAGGAGTCTGACGGTTCGGAATCCACGATTGAGGAGCTAGTAGCGGTCCCTTTGAAAGAGGCAGAACCGGCGAAGGTGATTCTAATCGGGGCCTTATTACCTGAGGAGCAAAAGAACGAGATGTTGGGATTCCTAAAGTAGAACGAGGACGTCTTCGCATGGTCCCACGATGACATGCCCGGGATAGACTCCACACACACTTGCCACCAGCTGAACATAGATCCCAATTTCCCTTCAGTCAGGCAGAAACCCCGAAGGTTCACACCAGAGAAAAACAGGGCAATCAACAAGGAGGTAGAGAAATAGCTAGAGAACGGTGTGATCAGGGAATATGTGTATCCGTGTTGGGTCTCCAACCCGGTAGTGGTGAAAAAGAAAAATGACGACGACCGTATTTGCATAGACTTCACCAACCTAAACAAGGCCTGCCCGAAGGATAGCTTCCCCCTGCTAAGAATCGACCAAATGGTAGATGCGATGGCGGGATTCAACAAAATGAGCGTTTTGGATGCTTACTCTGGATACAACCAGATCCCCATGTATGCGGAAGACCAGATCCACATGGCTTTTATCACGGAGCGTGGTCTGTACTGCTACAGGCATATGCCATTTGGCTTGAAGAATACGGGGGCAACCTACCAAAGGTTTATGAATAAAATATTCACCAGGCTACTAGGGAAGACTATGGAGGTCTACATCGACGACATGGTCGTGAAGAGCAGAGAAGATTCAGACCATCTGAGGCACCTAGACGAATGTTTTCAGACTCTGAGGCAATATCAGATACGTCTGAATCCCAAGAAATGTGCGTTTGGGGTGTCCTCTGGTCAATTCCTAGGGCATATCATGAGCAGGAAGGGTATTGAAGCAAACCCGACCCAGCTGACCTCGATCGCAAATGTGCAGAGACCCTCGACCATTCGAGAGGTCCAACGCCTGGCCGGGAAGATAGCCGCTCTCAGCCGATTCATCTCCAAGATATCCGACCGATGCAAACATTTCTTCCAATGCTTGAAGAAAAGCTCTACTGTCATCTGGGGGAGGAATAGGACAGGGTACTGATAGATCTCAAGCTGTATTTGAGTCACCCACCTATCCTAGCTTCCCTGGCAGAGGGGGAGCACCTGTACGCCTATTTAGCAGTGTCCGAAGTAGCGATCAGCGCCGTACTGTTCATCGAGGAAGACGGCAAACAGAAACCGGTGTTTTATATAAGCCGCATACTCCTGGATGCCGAGACGCGATATAGTGTGGCAGAAAAGCTGGTCCTCGCTCTAGTCAACACTAAAAAGAAACTCCGGCAGTACTTTGAGACACACTCAGTCACCGTGTATACAGATTTCCCCATCTATCAAATTTTGGCCAAGCCAGACCTGTTGGGACGACTGACCAAATGGGTCATCGAGTTGGGAATATACGATATCGAGTATCGGCCTTGAGCGGCGAAGAAAGGACAGGTCATGAAGGATTTTCTGGTGGAAATCGAATCCTTTGGCGAGCAGCACGACCCGTCTCAGATATCTCAATTTCGCCCCTCTTTAGCTTGGATGCTCTACACCGACGGATCCACGAATGTCTCAGGATCAGGTATCGGGATAGTCTTGCAGACCCCAACAGGTCTCAGAGTTGAGAAGGCATTGAGGCTCAGCTTTCAGGCGACTAACAATAAGGCGGAGTACGAGGCACTGCTGCAAGACGTTGAGCTGGTACTGCACTTCGAAGTGGAGAACATCGCAGTAAAGACCAACTCGCAGTTGATCGCGGGTCAGGTCATGGGAAACTTCGAAGTAAAAGAACCGAGGTTGCACATGTACTTCTCTAAGGTAATTGGGCAAAAGCTCGCTTTGGCAATTTCAATATCGAACCGATCCCCAAGGAGATGAACCAGAGGGCCGACAAGCTAGCTAAGAGTGCGTCAATCGGCTGTACAGCTGGAAGCATAGAAGTACTCTTAGAAGGCGGGAGCATGGAGGACCCCCGCAGACCCCTGTGCACCATGTGTTCGCAACCAGAGCTGCTGACGAAGGGTGGATGAAACCCATCACCCAGTATTTGATATTGGGGAACCTGCCCGCAGACCCCCAAAAAGCAAGCTCAGTCAGATTGAAAGCTGCCAGATACTCGATGATGGGTGAGCAACTATACAGGAGATCGACAACGGGTCCGATGATACGGTGTATAGGTCCCGTCGAAGCGCAAATTCTGATGGAGGAAATCCACGAGGGAGTATGTGGCAACCACTCTGGTAGACGCAGCCTCGCCCACAAGGCTCTAATGGTCGGATACTTTTGGCCATATATGATGGCAGAGGCAGCCCGATTCATCAAGAAATATAATAAATGCCAGAGGTTCGCCCCAATGAAATGTCAGCCCGCGGAGGTACTTCATTCGAATATAACTCCTTGGCCGTTTGCCAAATGGGATCTGGACATCATCGGAGAGTTCCCCAGAATCCAGGGGGAAGAAGGTACGTCCTGCTGGCCACAGATTACTTCACCAAATGGGTAGAGGCTGAAGCTTATACGACTGTTAATAAGGCAGACACGATTAACTTCATCTGGAAGAACATAATCTGTCGATTTGAGATCCCGAAAGAGATACACGCCGATCACGGCACGCAGTTCTAAAATGCTAAGCTCAAGGAGTTGTGCGAGTTGTATGATATAAGGCTCAGTTTCTCTTCCGTGAACTACCCGCAGGGGAACGGCTAAGCAGAGGCAACGAACAAAGCCATATTCAGCAACATCAAAATGAACTTACAGGATGCTAAAGGCAAGTGGTTAGAAGAACTGTCGGCCGTTGTGTGGGCCTAGCGAACCACAGAGCGGAGGTCAACTAGAAGAACGCCATTTGCCAGGGTCTACAGATCAGAGGCTGTGATCCCGACCGAGGTCGACCTCTCAACCCTCCGCTCCGAAGTGGTAAAAGATGCCCCCTTATACGAACGTCAGTTAAGCCGCAACACAGACCTCCTGGAAGAAACGAGAAATATGGCCCTGGTCCACCTGGCTTCATACCACTAGCAGGCTAGGTCCTACTACGCAAAAAGGGTTAGTGCCCGACGATTTAACACCAGGGATTGGGTCCTGAAAGTTAGAACATGGAATTCCTCGAAACTGGACTCCAATTAAATCGAACCCTATGAGGTGATCAAAGCGCTCGACAATGGTGCGTATATCCTGAAGGAACTCAAGACTAGAAAAAATTTTCCGACACGTGGAATGCTCAGCACTTGAAAAAGTATCACGTGTAAGACACATGCATATGATGTAAGACCATGTGAATGCTTATATTATTGAAAAGCTTAAATCTAAAACAGGTCAAGTTCCCTTTTTGCCGTATGGATTCATCTTTTGGATTGCTATGGAAAAGGGGTCTGCCCGCAGTGGTAGACCCCACGCACTATTCACGCGTGAGATCCATGTGAACGCTTATATTATTAAGAAACTTAACTCCGAAACAGGTCGGGTCTTCTGCCACAGTGGCAAACCCCACGCCTCAGTTGCGTAGAAAATCATATTGGGTTGCCATGGAAAAGGGTCTGCCCACAGTGGCAGACCCCACGTTTTATTTGCACAGATAAAAAATCATACCGGGCTGCTACGGAAAAGGGTCTGCCCACAGTGGCAGACCCTACGCCTCAGTTGCACAGGAAAAAAATCACACCGGGTTGCCACGGAAAAAGGTCTGCCACAGTTGCAGACCATACGCACGACTCGTGCAAAAACGATCGTACTATAGGGATCACGTCGCTTGTCGATGACCCGAGAAAATGTACGAAGAGGAAAAAGCTGTGCAACCAAAAACTTGCCAGCAGACCTCAAGAACGTTCGTACTATAGGGATCACGTCGCTTGTCGACGACCCAAGAAAATGTACGAAGAGAAAAGGACTGCGCAATCAAAAACTTGACAGCAGACCTCAAAAACGCTCGTACTATGGAGATCACGTCGCTTGTCGACGACCCGAGAAAACGTACGAAGAGGAAAGAGCTGTGCAAACAAAAACTTGCCAGCAGACCTCGAAAACGATCGTACTATGGGAATCACATCGTGCAATAAAATGCTTACCGATGGCCCGAGAAAACGTACGAAGAGGGAGGAGCTGCGTAACCAAAACTTGCCAGCAGACCTCAAAAACGATCGTACTATGGGAATCACATCGTGCAATAAAACTTTGCCGATGGCCTGAGAAAACGTACGAAGAGGGAAGAACTGTGCAACCAAAAACCCGCCAGTAGTCCTCAAAATGAGTGTACTACGAGAACCACATTGCGCAATAAAACGTTTGTCGATGACCCGAGAAAACGTACGAGGAGAAAAGGGGTGTGCAACCCAAAAGCCTGCCAGCAGAGCCCCTAAGGAACATTTTAGCTATACGAAGAGCTAAAGGAAAGCAGGGTCGATATCCACCCGTTGGAAGTGGACGCTCCCTAAGGAACATTTTAGCTATACGAAGAGCTAAAGGAAAGCAGGGTCAGGATCCACCCGTTGGAAGTGGACCCTCCCTGAGGAATATTTTAGCTATATGAAGAGCTAAAGGAAAGCAGGGTCGGGATCCACCCTTGGAAGTGGACCCTCCCTAAGGAACATTTTAGCTATACAAATGGCTAAAGGAAAGCAGGGTCGGGATCCACCTGTTGGAAATGGACCCTCCCTAAGGAACGTTTTAGCTATACAAGGAGCTAAAGGAAATCAGGCTCTACTCGGGGGATGGTTTATTTGCACATGTGCAAGATGTGGACGGATTTGGAGTCTACCCGTTGGAAGTAGTCCAGTACCAGACCAAACGTGAAGACGGAAATTAAGATTAAAGTCTATTTATTATGTCCTAAAATTACAAAATGCACGGTCAACAGTGGTGCGCATTCTTAAGCCTTATTTACGGGAGGCAGGTTGCGAACGGACTCATAGGGAGACATCGGAGTGGTAGTGCCCTGTCTGTTCCCGGTAAGAGCCGAGCCCAGGCCTTCTCCTTTGCAACGACGGGCCCAAACAATGGTCGACCAATCCCTGGTGCTGGTTCCGAGCGCGGTCCCATTTAGGGTCGGAGAAGTCCAGCCACACGCGCAGGTCGAACTATGCCAAAACAAGTCATAACAGAAGTTATACCTCCGTAAAAATGGATGAGTCAAAGATCGCATCCATATCTCTGGAACTAATCTTGACAGTCATGGCTCGAGGAGGACTCACTAATAGTCCGAAATCGTGTCCATCCAAGTCATCCACAGTTATTTATACAGATGGCTACAACAAAGTTTAACTTTACCCCGGACATGGTCAACAAAGAAAAAGAAAACAGAGTAAAGAGAATTGCACTGTTCTTATTATTTATACAGAGGGTTACAACGAGGGTCAACTTTACAAATGTACAAAATTTGGGACCCTAATTACCTCCGGCCATGGAAGTGCGGCCAGTCTCGGTGCTTGGACCAACCCCGGTGGAGGGTGGCGTACCAGGATCGGATTCGTCACTGGATATAAGGACCGCACCAGACCCCTCACCAGTTGAGACCCCGAGACCAGGATGGCCGTCAGGGGCTTCAGAAGTTCGATTTGGCGGACCGGAAATGGGGGTAGGCTCTTTGGCACCAGAAGCAGATGTAGAAGGCCCGTCCTTTTCTGCAGCAAGCATCTTCATCATGTCAGCCGGGTACATGATGCTGATCTCATCTCTAAGCTGCTGCATGTAGTGCTTGACGGAATAGTGGTCTCTCTCGACGCCTTTCTGCTCATCAAACTAGTCTGGCGTTACCACCTCAGCGTGGCCTTCGAACTCTCTATTCTCCCAACCAGACCTGTAACTTTCTGCAGAAAGGACATCCACCTGCCTCTGGTTCCTCGTTTTCAGTTTCTCCGCATCTGCCAGCCTATCCTTCAGCGCTGCTAGCCTGAGCTCCGCTTGCCACTGCGATAAATCAACCAAAAAAGTGTTAATGCCGGCACGGTCCTCGCTGTGTTTGTGAGACATCTCCACATGAGCACCCATCAGATTCTTATGATCTAAGAAGAGAGATCGATTTACCTCGTTGGACCAGTCAAGTCTGCGTAGCAGAGAATGGGCCTCTAGCTTGGCTTTCGCCTCAGCTTTCCTCGCTTCTTTGGCATCGTCAACAGCCCTGTCACGAGCGACGAAAGCCAGTCCCATCTCTGCCCCCGCACTCTGCAATTCTTGCTCCTTGACCCTTAGCTCATTCTAAGCCAGTCTAGCGGCCTCAGATTGGGTAAGTTTGTCGGCCTTTGCCTCTGCCAGTCTCGTAGCCAGCTTCTCGCGTCTGGTCCTCTCCACACTCAGAGCGTGAGCCACCGCACTGCTGACCCTCATCTCCTCGAGGCTCCAATATAAATCAAAGTCAGACCTCAATTCGGCGAAGGCGGCCTCGCTGCCCTCAGCTAGTGCAGAGTGGGAACTCAACTCCTCAGTCAAATCCCTGACACGAGAGGAGTAGAAAGACTGGACGGTGGCTAGCTGTGATTTAAACAAAAAAGGGGGGATCAACATTTAGCAAGGATGCTAAAAAATATAGAAGCAACCGAATGGACCAAACCTGCGCGAAGGTACGACCGGTGACAAGCTCGACGTTCTCCAAAGAGAGTGCCTCCAGCTCCGGCTCTACGGCTGGACCCTCTCTTTGGGCGTTGCCTGCGCCCAGGGAACATGGCCCCGCCTCGCTAGCCATGAGGGCACCCTCTCCACCATCCGGGCATGCCCCCGAAGTAGTGGCGGCAGGTACGGAGGAAAGCTCGGTGCCACCAGGAGTGCCATCGGCCACGGCGGGAGGTGGTGCATCTCCTCTGGGCGGGCCGCTATGCACCGACCTTCTTCTCCTTAGAAAGGTTAGCATGGCCCCGTCGTCATCACTGTCAGACAAGGGGGCACCCGTCGTCATCACTGTCAGACAAGGGGGCAACCCTGCCCCTCTTCTCTGCCCGGCCCTCTTCTTCGTTAGGTGAGCCGACCTCGTGTCACTGCTTTATTTAGACCGGGGGAGGGGAAGATAGTCGAGACTTCAACCTCGGAGCCCCCCCACTGAGCTCGGCGATCTCCCCTAGCCAGGGTGGACGAGGTTGGTGCAGCAGACCCCCCAGCCAGACTCAGCGGCATCTCCTCGCCATGTACGGTCCGTGTGGTAGACGTTCCCCCGGATAGAGGTCCGCCTGTGTCGGAACGGGGGACCGCAAGCACTTCATCTCCTGAGAGTACCACGAGATGCCAGCCAGCGGGTGCCTTGGGACGAGCCTTATGTCCCGCGGCTACCCCCTTGATGGGAGAGGGGTCAGCCGATGGGCCCATCTCAGAACCTGCAGAGAACAAGTAACATGTTTATGTCACTGCCACAATCCGACCCACGAAGCTCAAGGATGCGAAAATGAACTCACCCCTAGCCCTCTTGGGGGCAGCAGCTTCCTCCCTGCAGAGCCTGATGCACTCCTCAGCCACAAGCCTCACGGCCTCCTCGAGCTCATGGCTAGACGGCCCCACCAGGTCGTTGGAGCTCGCCAGTTGGCTTGAAGCCGTAACCTACCGACCTACCATGGCGATTCGATCATGCTTGTCCCGGCGGAATCAGTTTAGTGCAGAGGCATCAAGTCAGCTCCGCATGTGCTTTGTGATGACCCAGGTATCCAGAGGGAATAGAAGGTATGAAACCATCCTGGGCATCATATTCATCACCAGGGAGTTGAGGACGGCCTGGATGTGCCGGCAATTCCAAAAATCACAACTAAGCACTTACTCTGTAGGAAAGCTGAGGGAACTTGGAAGTGCTCGCCATTCACCCAAGGAGAGCACTACGCCCCTCCAACGATGTATAGCCTAGTATGGGAGTCCCAGTGCTTGTCTGACCTCGGCAAGCCCCAGAAGATGTGACGTCCAGGGAGCGATTAGAGGTAAAAGGTGGGGTAGGAACTCTTCTTGGGGATGAGGGTGAGTTTGTAAGCATAAAAGACTACCTCTAGGTCGATATGCAGATTATAGAGAACTGACAGGGCGGAGAGCCCCATCAGAATCATGACCCCATTTGCATTTAACTGCATCGGATGGATCCCCGTCAAAGCGAAAAATTGGTGGATCAGGGGAGGAAGAGGGAATCGTAGCCATTCCAGATGCTTTCTGCCCAAGATAATAGAGCCTTCGGGGGCAGAGGGACGAAGATACCAATCCGCAGAGCCCTCGACACTTTACAGCATCACTCCACCGGGGAGGCAGAGTCATCTCCTTAGTCAATCCAACTCTGAATCTGCGATGGGGTGCAATTCCTGATCTTGACCTGAAGCCATTATTCTGGATACGTTTGAAAGAGTAAAAGTCTCTAGAAGGGAGGAAATCAGAAACCCTAGGATTTTGTGAGGCTAGAACGATTGAAGATTTTAGTAAAGTGGTAAATGAGCATAATTGCGGCTTTTATAGAGGGGGAGCCGAAGAGTTTTTCTGGAAAAATGGAGAGCAAAAGAGACCGAACAGTCGGAACTTTGAAATTTAAAAATTTCGTAACATGGGATGCCGTGCCTCCGCGTCAGCAAGGGGGAGCCACGTGCATTCCCCATATTGGAATAATGGATAAACGAATCCATCAAGTAGGGAAATGGGGGCAATTGTAGGACCCGTTCCCAAATCATACACCACATGGGCGATTAAGTGGCAGAACAGGTCACGAGTAGGGCCCACCGTCCGACATGTGTCAAGAGTGACTAGCTAAAGGCCACGCGAGTCGTACATGATACCACATCGGCCATTAGGCTATCTGAAGGTTAGGGCCAACCCCATCACCAATCCCTGGATGGACTCGGCCCAGTCCGATTCTTACCTCGACAGCTGGGGGGTCAGAAGCCCCAAAGGTCTTATACTAGAATACAATGGAAAGCAACTCACAGGTCCAGACCCAAACAGAGTATTTAATATGATCCTGAGTAGGTGTGCATAAGGGGCAAGCCGTCCTGACAGAACGGCGATTTGTCCAAATGTCGCCCCTGACAGACTCGAGCCATAGGAGACGGCAGAAACCAGGCTACAGTGGCAGAGGAGATCACGGTAATCTCGGCTCGTGACCTCTGGAAAAAGTCTAGGGGAGAAAGGTACTCAGTCCTGAGATTGTAAACCAGATGGTTCGCAATCTCAGGACTATACATCTATAAGCCATGCGTTCCTAAAGGAAGGTATGGACACTTACAAAAAGAAGTATATAAAAAAGCTTACGAGCTAGAAACAAATATATACTCATATAGAACTAAATCTTTGCTACCCTGCATCAAAGAAATACCACTGACTTAAGCATCGGAGAGTCTTTGCAGGTGGCCACCCCCGCCTCTCCGACCCTGCCTGGAGTTCAGAATACTTTGGGATAGCAAGGACACATGGACAATTAGAGGATACAGCATTAGCGGTTCAGAGACACGTAGACGGCTGGTGAAAAACCGCTCCAACACTCAGACCATAATCTCTAGATGTTATTTGTAACTTTTAAAATTGGATGGAAAAAAAAATGGAAGAGATAAAGTTATTTGTATAATTTAAGCATAATTTGAGAAACATGATAAAAATTACTTTTATAAAATTAATTATGTTGTCATAATCTAATCTTCTGAAAATGTTATATATTTTAGAGACCACATCATTTATATTTTATAAAATACTTAAATATTACTTTTAAACAATATAATTTTATAAACAAATAAATTTACCAAATACTTACATTTTTCTTATATCTACTTATTGCTCATAATAAACTGTAACTGAGTTAAATCTACGACTATCCAAAATTGGCCCTAAGTATTAAATATTGGAAACTATGTTAAATTATGGCCATTCTTTAAAATTGGAAAGTTATCGGTGCTAGCTAGATTTTCACTTAACACCCCGTAAATTATTAGATTAATGATGTAAGTGCGTTTGTGCTGGCAACTCAGTACTATTTTCTTATTCACTTAAAAGTGATAAAGGAGAATCTTTTTTTTTTTTTAATTAAAAAAGTCTGATAAGGACAACACTCAACAGTACTGCTAAGGCATATAATTGGGCATGTCATCGGGTCTTATTAATAACTCAGTTGATAGTACTAATCTGTCGTAATTACCAAATTCCACATTAATAGTTCCACGTACAGTCACTCACTGAAGTGAACCCGCCTTTACGCTTCACTCTTTTGCTCCACCACCCATTATAAATAGAATGAATGGTACTTAAAGCCTTGTTGCCATGAGATATCCATCGGATTAGTTCTACTGCTAAATTCCGTCGGTTTTTGGGTATTTAATTCGTTGAGAGAGGAAAAATACATTTATGATAATAATGGACGTCGTCGTTTACAAAAGCTGTAAGGGAGGAAAATCACATCGTAGTTTTCCTCCTCCGGCGTCAGCGGCGGCGGCGGCAGCGACTGCGGTTGTAATAATCCTGATGATGAACAGAATTAACTTTTGTGGAGCAGCTGTTCTTGTGAAGTGGAATGCCACGTATGATCGGTACTGCGTCAATGGCGGCGCCTCGGACGAGAACTGCCTTATTGCCGATGACTTAGATTTGGAGTTTTTGATGGACTCTTACGTGAGCCGAATGCTGGCGGACAAACCTGATCCTGTCACCGATAATACCAACGACCCGAAGAAGGCTTTAAGCAGTTGTGGAAAACCAGGTGAGCCAAGTTGCCTAGGCCCAAAGAAGCCGCCCCCCACCAAACCAGAAACTGATAGTATATACAAGAGAAAGCCGAATAGCTGATGTGATTCTCTCTCTCTCTTTTTATATCTAGTTTTGTAATTTAAATATCCAGTTTGTTTTTTAATTTCCTTTAAAAAAAAGTAAAATTAAATCAGAATTGCGTGTTATCTAGATAATTATGTGTGTACCAATAATGAATATTGCTGAATGAGATGAAATTAAGTACTCTGTTTAAGTATATGTCGTCTTTGTCTTAGCGCGCGGCTCACTAGCTAAACAGCTAATTAAAACTTATTCATATTATTAGAAACAAACCAAAAATAAATAAATAAATCGATCACAAGGATCGCGGCCTCTTACTTAATTTATAAAATATATTAATCGGGAAAATACCAAAAAAAAAATTATTATGAATTATTTCCATGTCTAATCTTAATTTGGTTGTAAGAAAATTGCAAGTCCATTTTATTTTCTAAAGCTGATAGTATATGAGTAATGCTAGTACACCAAAAATTTACACATATTATATCTATGAGTAATGCTAGTATTATATCTTTTTAATTTATATACTTTAAATGTTGTGATCTCATTTTTAAGATAAAATAGTAGTTGAAGTGGATTTACATTATCAGTGTAATTTTAGTACAAAATTTTAGTGTCTTAGTCATTTTATCATATATATATATATGGCACATGGTCTCAATTAATATCGAAACTAGAGAAAATTTGATAAGTTTTAATTTTAGTAATTAACTTCGGAATTATTATAATTTGGTCTTTTTTAAATTTTTGACAAGTAACATGAGGAGCATATGCATCTAAAAGTAAATTTGAGTTATAATCCAAGAATTTTGAGTATAAAAAGAAAAAAAAATACATATATCTTTAAATTTGTAGCTTCAAGAATTAAAAAAAAAAGACTCCATTTAATTTATTTTCCTCAAATATTCTTTCAATGCTATTATATACTCTTTACCCGTGTTTTTTCTATAAAACATTTTAAAAATTTAACAGTATACCGCAGTCAGAAATAGAAAGTTCAAGATAACATTATAATTGGTCAAATTACTAATAAGTTTTTAAAATGAGATTAACTCCCATGATTAAGATATGAATATATATATATATATATATATATCCATACATCTCTTTAAAAAGACTTATAAACTGCTACCGGACACACAAATTAACATCTCTTTATAATATATATTTTTTCCCTAGAATTAAACCTATACAGATAAAGCTTATTTTAAAGGCAGTGCTTCGTATTTGTCTATTAAAATCTCGAGGATCTATTAGGCACGGCCAGCAAGCATAACTTTAGCTCTATGTCGGAGATGATCTTTACAGACTGGTCCGTACTCCATTTTCTTTTACAAAAGTGAATGAGAATATATTTATAAAAACTAAACGCAGTCCAGTTTTTTTTTTTTTTTTTTTTTTTTTGTAAAAACAACCCTACATATAATGGGTAAGATTGAAAAAAAAAAAAAAAAGGGAAAGAAGAAAAAAAAATATAAAGAAAATATGTAAAATAGAAAAGAACTATTTGTCTTTCTTTTATAATTATTTAGTACACGTTGAGAAGAAAGAAAATACTTTAATCTAAAATCAATGTTTTATTTTTTATATTATTATTCTAAAAATTAGTGTGTAATAAGGGAAGTTTAGGAAACTCGCCTCCTTTTATTAACTAAACAATTTTTTCCTTCTATTTTTTCTAATTTGAGAGGAGAAAATTTTAGTGGGCCAACGTAGTTTCTCCTACCTTATATTTTTTTTCGGAAGACAAATTCTCAAGTATCTCACCCCTTTTGAGGTACTCAGTGCCTCACAAAACCAGAAAAAAAAAATAAAATAAAAATGACCAGATGGGTACCTGGAGTAGCAGGTCGTGGCCAAAAAAAAAAAAAACAACCAATAATTGGGCAAAAACAATTATGGAAAACTGTAAAAGTTACATTCTGATGGGCGATAGTGGAAAATCGATGACATAAAAAATATTAGACTGAAAAAGTTCAATCAAAAGTTAGGGGGATTAAACTGTAAAATTAATTATTGTTCAGATGACTATTTTGGGCTTGGACAAATAATTAAATGACAAGTATCTTGCATGAAGATCAAATATTATGCATGAGCTGTAATGGAAGTTTTCAATAATATTTTGAGAAATTGACGTCGTTTCTTGTTAATTTGATATATTCTATGCATCTTTCCATTGAAATTAATAAAGTAATTAAACTCAGTCTTATTAGTAATAAGTCCAATAAAAATCTTGAATACAGCAGTATATACAAAGTACTTTTTTAATCCTATATAACTAATTATTAAGAGAAACTTGAGTAATATGTCACAAAATAAGTTAAATTAGTGAGAGATTTAGTTAATTTATTATCATCAAATATAATGTGAAAAACTAGCTCGGTATATTAATTAGTTTAAATATTACATACTGTGACATGCTAACATTGGGAACAAATTAGATGAATTTTTTAAAATTAAGAGAAAAATCATATTAATGTATTGTTATTAATTTTAGTTTCATAAAGTATGTGAGTATATTACTTATATTAACACTATTGCATATCGCCTAATACTAAAATTAGATATAAACTTTATTAATTTAGCAAAAATATAGTGAAATTTCCCATTGATCAAAATGATTAATAATTATATCACAAAGTAGGTAGATATAATACTTAGATTAACAACATCACATATTGTATAATTGTGAAATTAGATATGAATTGAATGACTTTAAACTAGTTAGTAGAATAATTAGTTTAGTAAATACGAGTACAAATGTGATAAAGTAAGTTAGGAGAGTATTTACAATAATACTATCACACGTGGTCTTGTACTTAAACATAATAAATAGTGGAATAATTTTGCTAAATTAAGCGAAAATTCACCCACCCATCATAATCTACCTAAGTAGGTAGGTGATTGTATTACTTAGAGTGTTGACTCATGAATAAAGTAGTTCAGGAGAGTACTTAATCTAATATCACTAATTATTATATGACAAAGTAGGTAGTATAGTATTTATAAAATATTAATACAATCGCGTCATCATCTAATTAGATAAAAATGTTTATAAAATATTAATACATATTGCCTCATTATCTAATTAGATAAAAATGAATAATTGTGTACTAATCAATTATAAATCTCAATAACTCATCAATATTTTTAGGGATAATGCTCAAATTTTGTCTATAGATGATGAAATATTATACAAAGTTAAGCGGAAATCCAGATCATTATATCATAACTAATCTTAATAATCTCCAACATAATTAACAAATATTTTTTTTGTTTGGTTTCGAAGAACTAGTGATATATGGGTTGAGTTGATGAATGATAGCGACCAATGAAGGATGATTATTTCATTTAGCCAGTTCGTTGGCCTTAGCATCTATTATGTCTTCTCGAGTTAGTCCAACCCTAACCTAAGTAAAATAATGAGATTTGGACACTTATACTTATTTTTCAAAAAATATTACTAAATTTATGATCTTTCAAAAATAATAAAAATTCAGTATGACCTTTTAAGGTATTTTTCTAAATACTTTGAAAGCTAGAAAATGCGGTAACATTTTAGTAAAAAAGCCATCTTTTTTTAAAAAAAAAAAACAGGAAACTATAAAAGTTTCATGGAAACTAATTTGCTTTCCTCTTAGCGGAATGTCCTGTACGTAAATAAATCACAAGAAACTACAAAAATTTCTTTTGGTGGAATGTCTTGTACGTAAGTAAATTACAGGAAACCACGAACATTTCTTAGAAATTATTATAGTTTTCTTTTTACAGAATTTCTTGAAACTAAATAAATCAAAGGAAACCATCATAGTTCTCTTTTGGCAGAATGTCATGTAACTAAGGAAACCATGGAGGTTTCTACTTAATTGTCATTGAGTAATTTTATCAAGTATTTGATGTACAACAATTTCACTTCTAATAATTCTACACAATTTCATCAACCTCTTGTCTACTTCAAATACTTTTGTGTATTATGACATATATGAATGTATACATATCAGATAAAATAAATGAAAACAATAGGAAAAATCTCAATTTTGAATTTATTTCAGGTTAAAACAACCAAGCAAATAGCTAACATGCTAATTCATCATCAGAAAAATAAATAAGCATCGATACTCTAGTTATCTATATTTCAAACAAAAAAATTGAAAAAAAGGAACAAAATAAAGGACAAGCTCCTAGATATCATTCACAATCTTAGAAGAAGAAGATTAAGAAAACTCATCAAGAAGGTCTCAAGAAATCAAAGACGTTGAATTATTATAGCTTTGAATCGATACCCATCAACCTATTTGATCGTCCTTGTACATGCTCATGATTTGGACTGGAAAGCTTACATCAGCTATCATTATTCGGGGCTTTACATAGCTTTTTCTAAATCTTTCTCTGTTTTTTTTTTTTGGTTGAAAATAAGAGGAAATAAATAAATAAAGAAGTGAAATCTTATTGGAACGGAGTAAACACTGCTCAAAAGAATCAAACATGCGAGAAAAAAGAGTCTGTAGAGTGCTAAGCAAATTTAGATATTTTTCAACACAAAAACCGTATAGAAATAAGTAGGCTAAATAACATCGTATTATTGGTATTCTTTTTCAAAAGGTAGTGCTAGGTGTCTTTTTTCCTAAAATAATGGATGGGCTAGCTACCAATTATACTTGATCTGAATGACCTCATCATTTAGCAGAAGATGAATAGGTATCCTGTCACGACCCAAAACCCGAGCCAGTGGCAGAAGGGGAATTTCATAAAGATGGAAAATTCCTTGATTTATTTGAAAAGTGTCAAAAATTCTAGATTTATAAAACGGTCTATTTAAATAAAATAATTAGAATTTCATCACGTGAACCACTCCCACAATTCGTATACTCCATAAAATATAGATCAAATAAATAGCTAAATGAACGTAAATTAAAATATATGTTCAAGCATCATCATCACCCATGTCAGAACAGACATCTGAATGACATACATGAGTTCACAGATAAAATAGAAAGTAGTAATCTTAGTTCAATACTAAATAAAACCCAACCTATAGTTTACTAGCCTCCCCAACCTAGTTATCACCCTTTTTTGATTGGTCCAGAGTGTTATGCTAAGTTTGTATTATCCCTTATACTATCAGCTATATTTGTAAGTCATTCATAAGATAGAGATTTTAGGTTCAAGTAGAGATAAGAAGACGCTCTGAGGCAGAATTTGCCAAAGGAGACAAAACATGTTGTGGAACCCATATAGGATAATGTGGGCTTAGCATAATACCTTTGGGCGGTCAGAAAAGGGTGGTAATTAAGCTACTCTAGGCCAGCTCGAAGGGGTGATAACTTGGCTAAGGAGGCTTACGAGACCACCGATTAGGCTTAGACCCAAGTGTTAAAAATCGAGTGATATTTAATTAAAAAATACAAATAAATTATTTTACTTGATATTAATGAAAGAAGAGGATTTTTTTTATAAAAGTCTAAAAGTTATGGATTTTATTTTATTTTATATTATCCCATATAAATATATTGTATATTTTTGTCTAATTCTTATGACAAATTACTTAATCATAATAATTCGTACATACTTACGCTTACTTTTGGCCTAAATCCTAATGTTTCACATAATATTTCATCCTTTTGCCCCTCGAAATTTACATTAAAATCTTGCCAAAATTATAGTTACATCCCCTAAAATAAAAATACTTATAGTAAAACGCTTAGCAAAAATTGAAAAATTAATAAAAATTTTACCACTTATTTATTTTACTTTTTTAATGAAAAATAATTAATTATTATTTTAATATAACTAAACCAATTCATAATAACATGAAAATTTAATGGATAGAAAAAAAATTTATCAAATTATTTGATTAGAAACATGTGTATGTGTACACTTATTTTAATTTTAGAGGTGGTGGTATAGTAGTATAGTTTTGGTTCATGTATATATAGGTCTTAGTGCAATTTGACATAAAATAGGGTACCTTAGTGTAATTTTCTTTTAGATTTTGTTTCACATTTTTTTTTCATAGAAAAAAATGGGAAGGATGGGATGACTAATATGGCGACTCTCCTGGAGTGTTACCATAGGAATTCTTTAACCCTGATAGTAAAAATGTTTATTGAGGACCCTTACGTAGGCCTTATCCCATTAGGCAACAGAGTGTGTCATCTTAGCCCCGACCAAATTGATTAGTGGGAGAGTGTCTACAAATCTTCTGTTTAATCTGCATAAACTACACTTGAATTTTGATTTCCGAGCACAACCTCACGAATCACTACGCCACCACACTTAGTGGGGTTTTTGTATTTAATTCTCCAATGAATTGTTTATTGTACACCAACTAAAAACAATTGTTTAGACAACTCTATTACTAGAGAGTATTATGAGTAGACAAAAAACAATAATTCAAAGAAATGTCAATAATCCTACATAAAGTATATAAATTAAAAAGATGCAATATGTGTAAATTTTTGGTGTAATAGCATTACTCATATATTATCGGCTTTAGAAAATAAAATGGACTTGTAATTTTCTTACAACCAAATTAAGATCAGACATGGAAATAATTCATAATAGATTTTTTTTTGGTATTATCCCGATTAATATATATTATAAATTAAGCAGGAGGCCGCGACCCTTACCCTTGTGATCGATTTTTTTTTTTTTTTGGGTTTGTTTCTAATAATATGAATAAGTTTTAATTAGCTGTTTAGCTAGTGAGCCGCGCGCTAAGACAAAGACGACATAAACAAAATAAGCATTCCTGTAATCAGATTTGAGAATCGTCACTACATCATCGACACTTGAAACTGAAAACTCATCTCTCCGTTTCTCGGTCACTAGGTCCAATATCACAAAACAAAATGTTAGAATTTAGAAACAAAAGACAAACAAATTTGCATGTGAAAAAATGCATATTAACTCACTAGTAAGTTAGTATAGTAAGCGAATGAAATTTTGTAGTAAAGAAAATCATTGTTCAAATTTTAGTTTAGTTGGAATGTGAATAGTCAGTGATGCCAAAAGCAAAAGAATACCATCCAGCAGAGTGAGTTGAAGGCGCAGCCATGACAACTAGGCTTGCATTTTTCTTGGGAAGCAGCAATTAGAAAATGAAGTGGATTACTTAAAATTGGAAAAAATTGTACCTACCTGGTAGGACCTTGGGAGGCAGAGAAGAGCCTGAGAAGCTCCGTGACTCCGCTGACCGCAATTCTCAAAAGCTGAGGGGTCTCCCTCTTGTAGGATTTACCATGATATTACACCCCGAACATTACCAAGATAATGAACTACAGTCAAGATGACCTCTTACTTCTCTTGATTTCTTAAGTCAAGATGACCTCTTACTTCTCTTGATTTCTTAAGTCACACTGGGTACCATCTGAGAAAGAGAGGAAGGAGTGAGCATAAAATACCCAGTAGGGAAAATAATTATCTCGGTCGAAAATATTTTAGTGATGAAAAGTTCCTGCATAGTTAGTTTAGTCTAAAACATACATATATATAAAATCCAAATCGGAAATCTATATACATATAAAGTAGTGTAATCAAAATCATTCAATTCATATGCACATGACACAAATCAACCCATACCTATAAGCTCACATCTTCTCATCTGTGGAAACTCAGGATGATGGCACTAAGTATGCCTAATAGCCTGCCTGACACCTAAGCCCATACCCAGAAGAGACACTCATGTGTCGCCTACCAAACCTGGAGGGACAAACGAATTACGTACGCCTGTCAAATGGGGAGGTAATTAGAAGTAACAAAATTCCGCGCAAGTTTACAGACTCTACACTGACGGTGAGGCACACAGCGCTACACTATAAACCCATGATGCTAACACGGTGCTCATATATGATCCTATGACACGTGTAATACAGAACTGAAGTGTGAAAATAATCACGCTCAGATTTTTCAATAAAATAAGCATATTAGTTTTTATAGAAAAATGGGCAACATAACGGTTCTATTTTTGATATACCCAAAAATAACCTGCACTTAGAAAAATTCCCAGAGTAGTACAGTACATATATGTATATCATACCATCACAATCCATCACATATGTTCAATAAAACCACAAATTAGATTTGTTCTCATATGTTGCAGAAAATAAGTTTTATTCAAAAACGATATAAAACAGAGGTAATTGAATTCCTACCTCGCTTGAATAGCGATACCACGCTATTGAATCCTCAAGGTGTCGTTGATGATTGTCTGGAGGGTCAGGAACCAATTCCAATCCCTCGATCGTCCTCTTGCGAAAAATCAACTTCTCAAAGGAGCTTCAATTCCACAAACAGACTTCTTTACTGAATTCCTAGCACCCAAAATAGCTAGGTTAGATATATAACTTGCCCAATTCGGGTCTGAGCCCATACTGGGCCCGTGGCACACAAAACAAGGTAAATCTCGACTATTCGATCTCAATTTATGTGTCGGTCACCAAACATAGGCAATATATATATATATATATCAAACTTTCCCATTATCTGAGTACAATCCAAAAATGACAACAAAAACACAATCTAACGGCTAGATCAAAAAATTAAACTTAAACTCAAAATATCCAAAAATAACAACTTTTGATTCGGGCAGTATGGGGTTAAGATATATATACCTTGAGCTTAATCTCGACGAGACGAATCCAATGAGTTTTGTTTGAGGTCAAATGATGGCCGGAATCATCGTCGGTGATGAAAGCTCCTCCGTGGCCACTTTTTCTTTTCCGGCGACGGCGAGTGGTTCCGGCAACTCCTAGAGGTCGGCGGCAGGTTCGCGGTGGCTTGGGGAAGACTCACCGGCAGTCTACTCGGCTAGACGATGGCGGGAGGTGAGCTGCGGCAGCTTCCTCAGTTCTCGGCCGAGCGTGCGAAGGGGAGAGAGAGAGAGAGAGAGAGGAAAAGAAACAAGGCATGTGGCTCTCCTTCGTGGGATAGTGCAATTGAAAAATTGCATATAAGTCTCTAAATTTTCAAATCTCTATCAATTCTGTCCCCCAAAAATTGCAATTTAGTCTTTCTGTACAAAAATTTTACAAATTAATCCCCTATTATTATATCAAGAAAATTGGTAAAATGTCCAAATTACCCTCCCAAAATCCGGGCTTTTACATATCCCATATTTTTTAAATTTTTATGGCGTTAACACTTCCAATGAAACCATTGCTATGTGGCTTAAATAGAAAAAACATATTCGTTCCATCTTTCTATTGAAATTAGTAAATTAATTAAACTTATTATTATTACTAATAAGTACAATTATAGTCATAAAAAAATTGGTATCATATAGAATGATTAATCCAATTTAAATAATTAGTGAGAGAAAATTGAGTGATATTTCGCAAAATAAGTGAAATTGGTGAGAAATTTAGTTAATTTATTATTGTGAAATATAATTTGAAAAATTGGTTGAGTATATTAAATAGCTTAAATATTACATATAATGACATGTTAAAATTAGGAATAAATTGGATGAATTTTCTAAAGTTAAGAGAAAAATCATATTAATATAATATCATTAATTCTAGTCTCACGAAGTAGATGAGTATATTAGTGATAGGTTTGTTTTTATATATAACATTGGTGTCTGTTTAGTTTAGTATTTAGTAATTTTGTAATGCGCGTTAGGAATTTATGTGTTTTTATTATTTATTTGCAGGTCTGATATTTGGTGATGCAATTGTTAAAAAATTAAGGATTTAATATTATTTTGAAAATAACAAATATTTGACTTAGTACTAATGATTTAACTTGAGTGTATAGTGAAGTAGCTTTAAAAGTTCTAACTTAAGTTGATCAAGGAATCAAACTTTAAGATGGAAGTTATTTTGACTTGTTATAAATGTGTGACTTTGAAAAATGAAAATGCTTCCTTAAAAGAAAAAATTTTAGATTTAACAAATATTGCCTACAAATTCACCGATGGAAAGAAGAATTTTGATTTAATGCTTAGTGGATAAAGATGTGTTTTTGACAAAAGAGGAATAGGATATAAACTTTTCACAAAACAAAAGTATCTCAAAAATTATTTTGTCAATACATCTAGTAGTAACTCAAAATATGTATGCAACTATTGCAAATAAAATAATCATACTAGCTTTTCATGCTCGATAAATGAAAAAAAAAAAAAAGAAAAGCAAATTTTGCTGTCAAACAACAATGGGTATCAAAGAATTCAAAGACTAACCCACAAGAATCCAAAGTTATGTGAGTACCAAAAATTCTAATTTGAATATTTATTGTAGGTACAAGTAAGAAAATGGTTTGCTCTAAGAACTTGACTGATGAATTTATACCAAGCTCTCAACTTTCACGAAAAAATAATGGCGGATATTTATTTTTGAAGACAATACAAAAAGTAAGATCATTGGCATAAGTAATATCAGTAACAATTTTTTATCTATCTTTGAAAATATCTTGCTAGAAATATAATATGCTTAATTTTTATTAATTATGTGATAAAGTTATTGAGTTTTTCTTTTACTCTTTCAAATGCTCAATTTGAAAACTTTGAAAAAATGAGATTATATCTTTTGATAAAAAAATTATTATTTTTATTATTGTGAAAAAGTTTTAAGTCAAAATTTTTTTTTTACTTTAAAAGATAATGTTGATTGATTATGGCATATAAAATTTGAATATGCTAATACAAGTGCAATTTCAAATCTTTAATAAAAGTAACTTATTATGGTTTGCCTACTCTAACTTTTGGAAATGACAAGATTTATAAAGCATATCATTTTGAAAAACAAGTCTTTTTTTTTTATGCTTTTAAGATAGTTGACTTCTTTTTGAAAAATCACATAATTTTCTTTATTAATTTCGCATTGACTATGATGAATGCAAATATTTTACTAAAATATTTTTAGGCCAATGTCATCAACATTATTTGTTATGTTTTAAACTAAGTATTGATTAAACCTATTTTGAATAAAATACCATTATACGGTTTGCAATGATCAAAAAACTAATATTAGTTATTTTAGAGTCATTGAATGCAAATACTTTATTTTTTTTAAAACACCAATGATAACTTGAAAATTTTGATTTAAAATCAAATGTTGGAACTTTTCATGGTTATTCTACCACTAGTAATGCACAAAGAGAGTTTTTCAACCAAAAAAATATATAGTAGATGAATCTATGCATGTAATATTTGATGAAACTAATGACTCATTTATGGAGAAAAGTATAGATGATATTGTTGTAGGTATAGTATTAAGCTTGAATAATTTGAGCTTAATGACAAATAAAAAGATGATAATTAAGTCCAATCTCAATACAAAGAAGACGAAGAGCTTTTGAAATGATAAAATCCTCATCAATCAATCATGGCATGTTTTTTTGAAAAGTTTGAACTCAAGCATTTAAAGCCTATAAAGACATCTGTAATAACCTATTCTTTAAAGGGCAAAATGGTCATTTGACCACATTTTAAAAAAAATTATATATATATATACATATATGTTCTCTCTCTCTCGCCCCTCCTTTCCCCGACTCACTTTTTCTCTCACTCTCACTGTCGCTCTTGGCTGAAGGAAAGCGGACGAATGCCGAAGCCACTGCAGCCACCGTCTGATCTGCCAGACCACCGGCGGAGTCCTCCCACATTGCCAGCAACTTGGTCGCCATCGTGCTCCATATTGCCAGAAAACACCATTAATGGTTGTGAGGGAGTTTCGATTTCCGGCGACGATTCCGGCCATCTCAGGTCGCGTTCTTGGGCTCGTTGGATTCGTCTCGTCGAGAGGAACTTCAAGTTATATATTTCACAATCCTATTTTTCCCGGTTTGAAAGTTGCCATTTGAGTCAACATGTGAGGTGACAAAATACGGTGAAAATAAAAAAATAATATTATCTTCTTGCTGTTGAGAAACTGTTGGTGATGCGGTTTCCAGAGATGATGGTTCCAAGGTTGTGGGGGTGGTAGGTACTTTTTGCTTCCTAGGTTTGGAAGACGCAACACTATTTTCCTTCTGCTTCCTCGGCTTCTTTTTCTTCGAGCTCGAGGGTCTGGTCGAATGAGCTATGGGATCCGGGAAAGCGGCTCTCATTGGAAGCAGACCGCAAGCGACTAGATTCTTGGACGTCCCAAGCTTTTCCAATCAAATTCTTCAATCAGAAGGTCGTTTATTCGGTATACCCTTGCGAGCTGTTCTCTGAAGAGACCATGCTGTTCCTTATTATTTGCGATGACATATAAGTGGGATCAGAATAGTATATTTATGAAGAAAAGACAATAAGTTGAAAGTTACTTACCGGGATTCTGAAAGAAGCGGTTATTCGCATAATCAAAATGGAAAAATAGATTCTTTCATTTGCCCATATTGTTATGGACCCCATAAATGGTTTTTATGGCTTGATTCGACCGCTTGCTCACATAGAAGAAGTCGAAGTCTGAGGAGTTTGATTTCACTTGGTAAAACCAGACGAACTCTTCAGGAGTGGGGGTGTCTAAACCTAATTTATGGTAAAGTATGTACAATCGTACCATATATCTATATGTATTTGGAGTCAGTTGGAAAGGGACGACCCCATAGTAGTCTACGATTGATTTTATGTATGGATGAAGTGGAAGGTGGACACCGCATTTGAGAACTGCTTCAAAGAATGAGGCAATTCCGCATAGTGGTGTGTGTGGTCGATTGAACTCCATGGGAAGACGAAGAGGGATGGCAATCTTGTAGTTGCACACAATCTTGCTAAGCCTGTTCGTAGTGCAACTCGTCCTTATATTGGTACATGACCAATTCCCCTCTATATATTAATAGTCTAATGCTAATGCAGGGGCATCCCTAATATGCCGAGGCCACTGGTCCTGAGAGAGGTCACCTATGCGAGGACTATTTTGCCTAACCCCGGTTATCTTTACTTCAAGTTCTAGTTCAAGGTAATCTTCAAGGTTTTATGGAGCTAACACTGGAGTTGGAAGATTCTCCTGAGAATGCATTCCCTTCCCTAAAATCCTCACTACTAGACATCTGAAAAGAAATATGGATGGGTTTAGTCCTATGCGAGCATCAAAGATCTTCGTTATATGCAAGCAAATTTTTGAGGGTTCATCCTAGGATTGTATTAATAAGCAGCTCATTGGATTTTTTCTAATCGGTCTATGGATTCATAAAAATTATTCGAGCAGGTCGTCAAAAATATATAAATAAATAGGGTTTCAGACCCTAAAAGCAAACTCTTTTACGAATTCGTCTCTGTCAATCGTCTAATAAAGAGTTTATTCTACGAACTAACGAAGGGGATTTGAGAAATAATCGAGTGAGGGATGAGTTCTTATTCAGGATATTTAGGCTCTACAATTTGCTTCAATTTCTAGAAATGAAAACTGTAAATAAGTTTTTCGAGACAGATAGAATAATAGGAGAGAGGAAATAAACTAACCTTTCTTCGAAGATAGAGAAACTGAGAGATAGTCTGAAGGATTGTGGTAACTCTATCGGAGAAGATACTGGAACTGTGCGAGGCGAAAAATAGAACGATGCCAGATGGGTTACTCTGTGAATGCTTCAGGTTTTAGAGAGATGGAAGACAATAGGGTTTTGTAATAAAAAAGCGGATTGATTTTCGATATTTATGTCTTAAGTGTCGTTAAATCACAGCCGTAGATCAAATTCCATTGTATTTTCAGATCCAAAGGCCGAAGTTCAAGCGGGATTTGATTTTCCAAAATTAAGTCGGTATTTTTTCAAAATTTAAAACGATTCGATTTAAGAAAACAACTGGCATCATCACTATCATTGTGTCTGCTCAAAGAACAGAAAGGTCTCCTCGAGTTTTATTATTCTTCTGAGAGAAGGTGACACGTGGTTTTGTTTGTCAGAAGAAGGTACGCATGATTTTGAAAAGGTAATTTTGAGATCTGGCGACTCTTCAGAAGATCTCAAATCCAAGTCATGACATCGCATTTTTTAAGCTTGCACTTATAAAGGAAGCTCCATTTTGCCCTAAAGAACTAATAGAGCTGGGGGGCAATTATTGTGCAGTCTAAAAACCTATATGATCGGTCAATGTCAAAAAAGGAAAAGTTGACCAAGAGGACGTGTCAGGTCGCATAAGTAAGATTAAGTGCGACCTCCTCTGAAAGAGCTAAATGCGACTAGAATGAGAAAGAAACTAGATTAAGCTTCGTCAAACGGGTAACCTACAAAGAAAAGGAAACAAGTATCTGAATGGAGATCAACCGATTATTCTGTTTAGGATATTACCCAATTATATTATTACTCAAATTGTATTTCATAATTATACACTTACCCATTTTTTATAATTGGGAAACACTAAGTTGTCCTTACATATATAAAGGGATTTAAGTGTTATAGAAAGGGATTCGAAAAAGAAAAGAGGAAAAACATTACTTTGGATTAATATCTCTCTCAACTTAGGGATTAAACGAAATTCTTGTAACTTTCTAGAAAAATAATGAAAAACAATAGATGTAGGCTCATCTTTTCTGGGGATGAATCACTATAAAATTCTTATTTCTTTATTTGCTTTGATTGATAACCTTTTTCACACACAAGTCACATTTTACAAATTCTCAAATTTATTATTGACAAAACCTCCATCAACAAACATCATGGTCAAAGAAAACTTCATCTTCATCAACAACTAAATGAAAAGGAAAAAAATGAAAATTATCTTGTTGAGATATTATCAATCCACACATTAGCTAAACAGAAACTACATGAGAGAGAGAGAGAGACATTTTAGGGAGAGTTCTAAAAGTTTAGAGTTCATAATATGACAAGTTTTAGATTATAATAAGTGAAAATTTAAAGAAGAATATGTAGGGTGAAAAATTGGGGGGAATCTTTTTGCTTTTTATTTTAAAACAAAAGTAGAGGTAATTCAATTAGTGAGTTGTGCGGCTAAAGATGAGTGCTCTTACAGTTGAAGAGAATAGGAGAGAAAGTGGGTTTTGTTTTTTTATTAATTATCTCTTAATATGTAATTCTTTTTAAAATTACTATTTAGAATATATATATATATATATATATATATATATATATATCTTTAGTGCTCAGAGAGTTGAAAAGAATATGAGAGAAAGTGGGTTCTTTTTTTAATTATCTCTTAATATGTAATTCTTTTTAAAATTATTTTTTAGAATATATATATACATATATCTTTAGTGCTCAGAGAGTGGAAAAAAATATGAGAGAAAGTGGGTTCTTTTTTTAATTATCTCTTAATATGTAATTCTTTTTAAAATTACTATTTAGAATATATATATATATATATATATATATATAACTAAGACATTTTGAAATACGTTTTAAAATATCTAATCTACTCCTACAATGGCTTAACTGAGTACTTATCGTTTTTCAATTATATATTTGGTTTAATTCAATTAATAAACTTGTCCTGATAAATATATTCCATAATAACTCTTTATTTTCATTTTTTATTTTAGAAAGTAAATGAAAGTAATTACGGTATTTTAAACAAAAATATAACATGACATTTTAGTCATGTGATAGTTAATAAATCTTTGACAACATTATATTTATGTCATCAATATTAGATACTACAAGAAAATTGATTTTTACCCACATAATTTTTATCCACACATAAATGTGTGCAGGAAATTATAAATTTAGTTGCACAATTTTACATGAAGTGACAATTACACTTTTTGTTGCAGCATGTCTATTAAGCTACACAAATATTTATGTAAGTAAGAGGATTTTTCCACACATTTGTGAAAGGAAAATTTTCCCTCCAAAAAATTAGTGACAATGTGGCATTTCTAATATTATATTATCATGTTATTTGATGATGTGGCTAATTATATTAATATTATTTTGCCACGTTGTACAAAACATGGATTACTAATATTATCATATTAATTTAATTGCCATACATATAAAATTTTTTGCTATACGTGTATGATGATGTGGTTTTTTTTTCGAAGAATTTTTTTTAATTTCATCAAAACAAAACCAGGGTTATCTCATATTCTTATTTTTCCTATCTTCTCAGCCACCATGTCATCTCCTCTGTCCTTAACAGAGTAGCTCACCATCGTGCCGCTGTGGTCTCGCACTGCTTGAGCTCACATCGCCGCCGTTGTCTCACACGGCCTGAGCTCGCGTCACGGCAGTGGTCTTGCAAGGCTTGAGCTCGCTTCGCCGCTGTGGTCTCGCACGGCCTGAGGTCGCATCACTGCCATTGTCTCGCACAGCCTGAACTCGCGTCGTTGTTGTGGTCTCGCACGACCTGAGCTCGCACCGCTGTGGTCTCGCACCGGAGTGATTTCAGACGGCTTGCACCGCCGTGGTCTCGTAGCTCCCTGCTGTACTCTCTCGCCAACAGGGTCTGTTGCCTGTCACTGCTACACTCGCACAACACTGGGATCTCGCCAACAACACCTGAGCAGGTCTTTCTCTGTTTCTTCTCTAAATCGAGTCGCTGTAGTCTCGTAACTCTCTTTCTTGTTGCTTTTTGAGTCCTCTTTACTGTTTTTTTTTTTTTTTTGGAGTTCAGAAGGTGCAAATGTGTCTAGCCGATGCTTGCGATAGAAAATATTTGTATATACATAAGAAGTCAAATGAAAAACAAGAAAACAGGGGATTCGATTTTGGAAAGTTAGATGCACAAACAATAAACCCATACTAGGAGGTAAGGTAATGGCCATGGAGGCCAAAAAAAGGGAAATAAAAACGCATTTAACAACAAAAATCTAGCAAACTCACTTCACCTCCAAGAGATTTTAAAAGGACAAAAGAGAAAAAAACCCAACATTAGAACAGACAAATGTAGTTACATCAAAATGAACAGATGGTTCCAAAGAATGGCAAGAATCGTGACAAAAAACCCAAACTATGTATTATATACTCACACACGCACACACACACACACACACACTAAAAACAACAAAACAAGCCGAAAACCCCATATAGGTAATATGGTCAAAGATTGGTGGTTTTCACCTCTTTGATACTAAAATTGATGAGTGTTAGCCTTTCCCATTTCGAGAATCATAGAGTATAATTCTTTCAATAATCAATTACATTCCAATTTGTTGTTCAAATATTGCCACTTGTTTTGGGGCTAAACATGGGCACACCAAGAGGACCATCAGACCATTAGTTACCATATCTCACCTCATAAACATTACTTAGTTTGCCCCCTTACAATTCTTTCCTTAGTATAATTTTTAGTGATTCAAGTTAGTATAGTTTTACCTAATTCAAAGATAAAATTAATTTACTCTACATAGCATTTGAACTTTGGAGATAAGCTTCTTGTAGGTTTCACCTTCCTTTAAAAGAGTTGTTGAATTTTTTAGATGATCACAAAAGAGTTATTATTTGTCGAACCAATAATGAAAATTGATTCAGAGATAAGCATCATGTAATTTTCTGACTCTATCTCACATTAATAATGGTAATTAAGTCTCCGTACTTAGAGTCTTGAACATGGTCCACTTCTGGGTTTTGTCACAAATTGGATATATACAAGCTCATCATTATTTAGTACCAATTAAAGATATACATGGTATTTGCTCAAGTTTTTCCCAGAAAAAATAAAACAAAGGAAAGCCTTGTCTTCGAGAAACTAACCCTTATATCCATTTACGTAGTTTGTTCATGGATTTGGAAGACGTAACAGATATGTGTGACCCTATATTATTATGTCATTATTATCTAGTTAGGTGTGATTGATCCATTTGTAGTATATTCTTTAGTGTTCGAAAAACGTGGCAGGAATTTGACACCTGGAGCTTATAATATCATGGGTTTCTTATAATGAAACTTTTGAATAAAGTACTACTGATCATATGTAGTTCATACTTGAGGATAATATCACATGTACCGTGATTTGAAATCATGTGGTGATGTGTGTTATCTCCTGGCAGCTAATCTCTATTTTATTGTTTGTATTATATCGTGTGAAGTTTTGATTACATATCAGAGTCAATTCAGGCATTTAAAATAGTATGATCCAAGGTTGAATTTTGCTGAAAGTCTCTCTCTCACTCTCTCTCTCTCTCTTTTTTTTATTTATTTATTTTTTTTTTTAAGGTTGTATCATTTGCAAATATCAAGTCAGCGTCTAAATCTTCCTTTGCACTTGATCAACATGATAAGTTTAAGCATTAATATTGTTAAGAAGATCTTTGAAGAAATACTTCGATTGATCAGTTATTTTCTTAAGGATTTGTTGAGAGTCCTCCTTTTTCCCTTTTTTTTCTTTGGTTGTTGAGAAAGTTTATGTAGAAAATAACTGCACTTGACGAACGACATTTAAACAAAGTTTTGTCTTTTGTAAATCCATATTTAGAGCCGTTTATGCTTTCTAATTCTAGCTAGGCCTTTCTTTTAGTGAGTCGAGTACTGCAGCACATGACCGAGTCAAAGAGTACATAACCGAGTTAGTAGCCATAATTCACAAGGTATTACCCTAATATAGAGTCACTAGAATGACGGAATGTTTAAGTATTTGAGAGAAAAATCAACTGAGAACAATGTATATGCTTGGCTTGTGATTTATAATTTATGAGGATGCATTATATGAAGTCTCGTTGGCATTCAACTCTGTGTTTTTGATTTTCAGGTACAAAGCATTCTTTCAGATTATAATGCAATAATGGCAAATATCTTTCCATTTCCATCTCTAATTTTTTAGATTATCTGTCAAACTTTTCTCTTGGGTTATTTCCCTATTTTTTTTTTCCCTGTTGTGAGTTTATCACATAACAAGCCGAAGAATGATCAATGTTAGTTGCAAATACTTTAAAGTTGGCCTAATTTGACTATCCTAAGCCTCGTAGGTGTGCTAAACACATATTAGTTTTATGGAAATTGAAACTTTTGTGTGATTTTTCTATGGTACAATTTTCTCACCCTCTCTTTTTCCTTTCCACACAGCTTGGATTTCTTTGATTTTGATCAAGTATATCTTCACGTCTCTCTGCACCAAATCTGAAGGATGAGAAATCATTTTGCTTTAGATCCTAAAGTTTTGCTTTTATTTGTTGTAGCTCCAAGGTTCGTATGCTAAAACTTTACGCACTATTTGTTGCGGAGAAAAATATTGGGATGTTGAGAAAATGACATTGTGATTGATTATATGCATTGGAGTTATGAATCTCTTTCTGTTGATGGAGGTTTTGTCAACAATAAATTTAGAAAAAATTAAGAGATGTGGCTTGTGTGAATTGAGTTATTGATCAAAACAAATAAAGAGACAAAAGATTTTATAGTGGTTTTGCCCGAAAAAGATGAGTTTACATCCACTGTTTTTCACTATTTTATGAAGAATTACAAGCTCTCAAAGTTACAATGTCTCGTCTAGAAATCTCTCTCAGATTGGAAGTCAGAATTTAGAAATCCGAAAATTGGAAAAATTCCCCTCCCGTCTGGAACATTGAGTCCCCTTTATATAGGTGAGGGTAACCCAATGTTCCTAATTGTGAAAACGGGTAACTATACAATCAGGTAATACAATTCAAGTAACAACATAATTGGATAACCACTCAAAACGGATAACTGGTTGATCATAAATAGAGGACTTCTGTTTCCCTTTCCTTGCAGGTTTCTTGTTTGACAAAGTATAGACTTGTTTCTCTTTTCTTTCGGAAGAGGTCGCTCACAACCTATACAGAGAAGGTCGCACATAATTTATGCAAAAGAGGTCACACAACTACACGGAGGAGGTCGCATGTAACCTAGGCGGAAGAGGTCGCATGTAACTCATCTCTTATGCGACCTATCATAGGATTTTAGACCGCACAACACTTTCTATAATGAATCATTAGTTGGTGTTTTGGAAATCATGTAATATTGCACTTATCATATAATTATACTGTAAACAAACAGGAACTTATACATCAGATAAATAATCAAAGTCCAAGGTACTTATTTACCTCAGCCAAAACTTGATTCAGAGTATTAGTTGGCTTTTGTGCCAATGCGGAGTGCTTTATCAATGAGTGGGATACATTATCCGCACTCATGGATCATTTCATTACAAGGACTGGAGACTACCTGAATAGGTTCGAGCATCACTACGACATTATCTTTTGGTTAGTTATATCATTATTTATTAATTTTTAATAATTTTATTTTGTATACTATCATTTGATGCCCTAATTAATATTGCAGGAGACATTTAACATTAACCTCCAAGATCAACTTACTTACTCGGAAGGTTATTGATGAGCAAATGAGGCGGTGCATGGAGAGGTCAAAAATATAAGCTCCACACCTATTTCAAGGAGATAGGTGGAGAGCATGATTTGGCCAAGGCCAAGTTGTCACGCCATGATGAGGTGAAGGAACAAGTAGACTGGGAGTATCTGTGTGATTTGTGGAGTAACACTGCTTTTGTGGTAAGTTGTTCTTTCATTTCACATTCTTTTTCGTGTATTGGTTATAATACAAATTAGTGAAGATGTTTTAATAATACGTAGGAACGGTCACAATAGAATTCCGATAGCCAGTCAAAGCGAAAGTGGAAGTCTAGGAATGGGTCAAAGAAAACGCCATGGCACCATGTCACATAGGGTCGGGTTCTAGCTGACAGGATAGGGCAAATTGAGACATGGTTCACGATGCATTTTGATCCTGAGACTGGATGGACTGGTCTAGACTTGCAGAGCTTATATGTATACTTTGAATTCACCTTTATTTTAGTTTATAGAACTTTAAGTCTTATCTTATTTTTTCCTATTTTTGCTTAAATTTTTGTATGTAGGATCGAATGTTGGAGTTGAGGTCACAAAATACTCCAGAAGAGATGTCAGATAAGGAGATTATGGAGCGCGTATTAGGTCGTCATTCTGTGCGTCTTAAAGGGTGGCCGAGGTCCCCTTCCACTAGTACTCAGACTGATGCATCTGACTCTACTGACAGATGCCCTAGTTATGGCCTCTTGTAGAGTTGGCTACTACTAGGAATCAACTTAAGGAGGTTGAAGGGGGTCTTGACGAGTGTCGTCAAGTACTCAGAGGTCAAGGTCTTATGTCAGCCCGAGTAATCCCAGTCCAATATCTGACCCGAACTCTGGACCTACCTTACGGTCACATTCTAGGTTTTATTCGAGCACCTCGCATCCTGAGGCCCATGCTCCTTCTAGCGGTGCCAATGAGCATGATTCTACTTAGATCTGCCTTACGTTCTTTTATATTTTGTTGCTTTGAAACTTGTACTCTTTCTAAGTATGTTAAGATGTATGTACCAATTGTTTAGGACTTTTGAGGACTTTTTAGATTAATATGTTTCCAAATAATATGCTACTTATGACCTTTTGATTATCTTCTTACATTTGATGACATGCTGCTTGTTTATTATGCTATTGTAGTTGTTTAAAGTGAATAAAATATAACATTTTGATTAAAACTGAGTGGGTTTTTACCGATAAATTGAATAGGTTTACGAACATATTTCCTACTTTTAGCTACACACTTGTGGATTTTACTCACACATACCGGACTTTTAGCCGCATATTGGATTTTTACCTACGGACTTTTACTCACACATTTTGATATTGCCACTTCATTTGCTATGTCATAGAAGAAAGGCATATCATTTGCCACATGTCTGCCACATAAAATGCCATGTCATCAACTGCATCAAAATATAATACATGTATCATTGACACGCTATTAGTCATGTCATTTGTTATATCATCGTAAAATTATACATCAACATCCAAGTTAACGTCTATGTCAAAATAAATTATGTCATTTGTCACGGCAACAATTATATTAAATCTGATCGTGGGACCCAAAGAATTCTCGCATTTTGTGTCTTTTGATAAATAGTTAAAGCCACTTTTCTCTACACAGTTTTGCCCACACATGTTAGACTTTTCAAATGTGTAGCTAAATCATTTCACTTATACATTTCAGAGTTTTACCTGCGCAAAAATGTGGGTAAAAATCCTATTTTCTTGTAGTAGCGATTATACGACAATTTGCTTTTCAATGTCATTAAACATTGTTATCCTTATTTTTGAGTGACATTCACACGAAAAATGTTGTTTAAAATTTATTTTAACGACAATAGACGACAAAATGTCTTAAATTTTATTGCGTGGAAAACAATTTTTGTTGTAATAATCCTCCCATTTTTATCATTTTCCACAACTTTTTGAGCACTTTTCATCGCGATTTCTCCCAAATGACTTTCAATTTCAATTCTTTTTTTGATTTCTTACATTAGAGCATCAATTAAACATCAGTACAAACATAATTATTAAACTAGAATTGACATGGAACATAGCAAAAATAAGTTTGTTTTAGCACAAAATTTTTAACTTCGTTTTAACGGAGTTATCAGTTCACATTAGAACATCCGTGAGAACGTATAATATTACACGTGTTGAATTCATGGACAAATATACTACTAGCTAGTGGCGAAAAATATATAACTAAAGAATTAGAAACATGAATAGACAAAAGACGACTTTGAAAGTAAAAACCGTTTAAGACTTCTGGTGCGTGAGTTCTTCTAGTCGTGGAGTACGTTTTAATATCTTATCTTATAATTAATTATTATTTTTGTCACATTGACGGTCCATGCAAAGAAAAAACGCACACAAGCACTACACACATGATGTGGAACCCAACCCAGCGTCGCCAACATTTGTAGTCGTCAATAATATCGTTTCTTTCTTATGTATTTTTTCCACAATTATACCTACAAAAGCTGGCCTGCAAAACCGCAGACAGAGCATCCCTGGCTCCCCTTCCAAATTAAGCATTAATTCTCTCAACATATTAATTAGCAAATTTACTTGTTTCTTTCTTTCATGAAGAATCTCCCTGTTCTTATGTCCCTTTTTATCCACTTTCTTTTCATCGTTAATCATGTAACTATAGTATTCTCTTCTGCACCTCCATATATCCCCGTTGATAGCATCACCCTGGATTGTGGGTCATCGACCAACCAAACCGCACAAGATGGCAGAGAGTGGATCGAAGATGAACACTCTAAGTTCGCACATATACAAGAACAAATTACTAATACCAATGCCTCCAGTGCCATATCCCAAGCTAGCTCCGTCACCCCGGTTCCATACATGACAGCTCGTATATTTCGATCCCCATTTACTTACAGCTTCCCAGTCACCCCCGGTCCAAAGTTCGTTCGGTTATACTTCTATCCCACTAAGTACCCGGATTTTGATTCCTCCAAGGCTTACTTTGACGTCACAGCCACAGCCGGTGATTCCTTCACTTTACTCAAAAACTTCAGTGCTGACCTCGTAGCCAATAGTTTGAATGCAGAATCTTTCATGAGAGAATTCTGCATCAACGTCGTTGAACCGAATCAAAGACTGAACTTGACCTTTCTTCCGTCTTCTCCCTCATCATCAACCAATAATTCCTCGTATGCTTTTGTTAATGGAATCGAGATCATTTCGATGCCAACACACCTCTACTACGGAGCTGAAGAAGGTATGGATTTGCCGAGCTTCGTTGGCCAGAATGTTCAATTCAACATCTTCAATAACCTCGCACTTGAAACGATCTGGCGGATGAATATCGGCGGGGGCGACATCACAGCAATGAAAGACACTGGCATGTATAGGAAATGGTCTCAAAGTATGTTTTTGATGAATAGTGCCGTTGTTCCTCGTAATGTTTCTAAGCCTCTCAAGTACTCTAAAATAAGAAACTACGCTGCCCCTGATGACGTCTACCGATCTGCTATCACAATGGGAAATAACACGGCGGAAAACAGTCTCCATAATCTGACTTGGAGGTTACCCGTCGATAAAGGATTCAATTATCTGGTTAGGCTCCATTTTTGCGAGTTTCAGGAGGAGATCACTGAAGTCAGCGATAGGAGATTCAGTATCTACCTAAACAATCAAACGGCTCAAACTTCTTTTGACGTAATCCAGTTCAGCGGAGGTAACGGGATTCCCATGTACCGAGACTATGTGGTTTATATTAACAACGAGGACTTTATCTTCGTCGATCTAGGCCCAGATGAAACGACGTATTCTAAATATGCTGATGTCATCTTAAACGGTCTTGAGGTGTTCAAGATAAGCAATAATCGCAATCTCGCTGGACCAAACCCTGAACTCGTAAACAATCAAGCACAACCTGCAGCTTCAACTACAGAGAAATCCAAGAAGAAGAACGCGACATTATTCATTGCCCTAGGGAGTGCCATGGGCTTTCTCGTAATTATCTTCTTCATGGTTTGTTGTGTAGTTTTGTGGAGACTAAGGAAGACAAAGTATTACAACGATTCCTACAGACGCAAATCCAACCGATCAACAAAAGCTTCCTCCCTACCCGAAGAACTTTGCCGTCGTTTCTCACTCTCCGAGATCAAAGGGGCAACCAACGACTTCGACGAAGACTTGGTGGTCGGCAGGGGAGGGTTTGGCAACGTCTACCAAGGGTTTATAGATGAAGAGTCAACGGTCGTTGCGGTCAAACGGCTGAACCCGGGTTCGAAGCAGGGCGCTCATGAGTTCGTCACCGAGATCGAGATGTTGTCTCAGCTTCGCTACGTCCACTTAGTCTCTCTTATCGGTTACTGCGTCGAGGACCGAGAGATGATCCTCGTCTATCAATACGTGGCAAATGGGACCCTTCGGGACCAACTCTACGGGTCGGACAATGACCCGCTTACGTGGAAGCAGAGGCTGGAGATATGTGTAGGAGCGGCGCGTGGGTTGCACTACCTTCACTCCGGGGTGAAAGATACAATCATCCACCGTGATGTCAAGACCACGAACATTCTGTTGGACGAGAATTGGGTGGCCAAGGTTTCGGATTTCGGGTTGTCCAAAATGTGTCAAAGTGATGCCGCGGTGAGTACCCTGGTGAAGGGAACATTCGGGTACTTGGATCCGGAATATGCCCGGAGTCAACAGCTGACGGACAAGTCCGACGTGTACTCCTTCGGTGTGGTGCTGTTTGAAGTGTTGTGTGCTCGAAAACCACTGGATACAAAGCTGGACGAGGCCCAATGCAACTTAGCTCACTGGGCACGGAAATGTATAACAGAAGGGACGGTTCATAGTATAATCGACCCGTTTCTGATGGGTAAGATTGCCCCGGAGTGTTTCCAGAGGTATGTGGAGGTGGCCGAGAGTTGCGTGCGAGATCAGAGGATCCAACGGCCAAGAATGGGTGATGTGATGGAAAAGCTAGAGTTTGCGTTGGCGTTGCAGGAGCAGGCAGACGCCGCGAAGGAGGGGATAAACCCCGATGGTGCATATTCTTATCCTGAGGTATCATTTCGTGCATCCGATAAAAATGTTCCCGGGTACAGGGTGTTAGGTTTGCGAAGTGAGACTGGTTTAACCTCGTTGGATTCTGATACTACTGGACTGAGCTCTCTTGGTGCGGAAACTGAAAGTCGTATTGGTGATATGTTCTCCGAGACCATTAATTAATTCCAAATCCGCTTAATCGATTTGAAAAAAATTATTGTGTGGTCGTGAATCCTAAATAGATTTGTTATATAGCGTGTAAGATTTTAATAAAGTGCATGCACGAGGGTTGTACATCAAATATTTTGACGTAGATTTTTAATTCTCAACCAGTTGTGACTT
The DNA here is from genome assembly GCA_002914805.1 of Parasponia andersonii. Classification (NCBI taxonomy): domain Eukaryota; kingdom Viridiplantae; phylum Streptophyta; class Magnoliopsida; order Rosales; family Cannabaceae; genus Trema; species Trema andersonii. Next base: position 135,642 of record JXTB01000465.1, read on the forward strand.
GGATCGTGAGAATTCGTGTGTGTTTGTATAATAAGTTGTCTAGCGAAATTAGAGAACTTGTCTTGTTAAAAAGATGATGATTTTAAAACTGTACGTAACTTTGGTTATGTTATGTTTGTTAACCTTGTAAAAAAACTTTTATGCTGTTATTATGTTAAAATTTACAAGTTATCTTTTTCTTTCACTATTTATCTAAGGAAATGGTATGTCTATCGTCAGTCTTGTGACTTAATAATCATTATTAACGATTAACCAGCATGGAAAAAAGTCCAAAGCTAAAAACGCTCTCGCCTACTCCCTCTTTTTTTACTGTAGCAAACCTGCACCACAGCCACCTCTGCTGCCTTTCCCTTTTTCGTTATTCGTGTTTACTCCCAGCAAAAATCAGCGTGGCTCAAGAGACCTTCCATTCTTCTTATCCGGCTTCCTTTTCTTACACTTTTTCTCATCTTCCTCCTCCCTGTTTCTTTTTTCTTTTTCGGTTTTAAATAATCTAAAACCAATTTTGGCATGTAGTTTCACTTTTATGTGAATTTTCATTCTCTTTTACCGGATCTTAAATCTGATAATTTTTCTTTGACCTAGGTCTAGTTAGATGGTTAATTTTTTTTCTTTGCTTCTTCTCCGGCTTCCTTTTCTTACACTTTTTCTCCTCGTCCTCCTCCTTGCTTCATTTTCTTTTTCAGTTTTAAATAATCTAAAACCAATTTTGGCATGTAGTTTCACTTTTGTGAGAATTTTCATTCTCTTTTACCAGATTTTGAATCAGATTTTGAATCTGAGAATTTTTCAGTGACGTAGGTCTAGTTAGATAGTAAATTTTTTTATTTATTTCTTCTATAGTCGTGAATTTTGAAAGATGTAGGAATCTTATAGACTTTAATCTCTCTTATTAAGAATGCAGTCCAAGAACAAGTGAAGATAATTGATGTCAGTAGTCCTTGTTATTCTCAATGATAACCCGCAAATCTTATTTCTGGTACAATTGTGATTCATTTTTTGCCTCTTTTTTTTTGAAAAATTTAAAATTATAATCTTTTTATAATTTAACAAGTTAAGGCAATTGATGTCAGTAACTCTTATTATTCTCAATGATAACCTACGAATCTTATTTCTAGTCTGTTTATGATTCATTTTTCGTCTATTTTTTTTGAAAAATTTAAAATTATAATCTTTTTATACTTTAACAAATGAAGACAATTGATGTTGACGGTCTTTGTTATTCTCAATAATAACTCACAAATCTTATCTATGGTTTATTTACTATTAACTTTTCATCTTTTTTTTTTTGAAAAATTTAAAATTATAATCTTTTTATACTTTGGTAAGTAACATAATTAAAAATTTTTCCTTATATTTCTAGAAGAACTCGTTTTTATTTAAAAAATTAATAATAAATAAAACCATGAACAAGCATGAATGTACTCTGAGAAAGATTACATGTGAACACGTACTCTTTTCGGGGATTTCTCTACCAGAAATCCTTTTTCAAAATTCCAATGATTCGACGGTCAATTTTGCACCTTTTGCATTGATTTTAGCACACATCGCATCAATTCTTATCTTTTGCTACCTAAAGCAGTCGGTACTGACCCAATAGCACATTATGCAGAAAGAAACATCCAATAAAATTAAAATGGCTTTAGTAAAAGCAATAAAGCCACTTTTTAAAGCTTTACTCTTTTTTCTTGTTCACATTTAAATAATTGATATGTATCCTGCTTTGCTAATGAATTATTACGTGATTAACTGACTGTAGACATATTAACTACATTGTTTCTTCTTCTTCTTTTTTTTTTTTTTTTTTTCCAAAATGCACTACATCGTTTTCTTGTATGCAAGGTTTTAAGTTGGAACTTGGAATCCCCTTCCTTAAAAATAAATAAATAAACAGTTGCATATCTATTTTGGAAAAAATGCCATGTTTCTTAGACATATTGCTGACGTAATTGGGAGAGCGGAAAAGAAGTTTTCCTATAAGGTTCGAGAATAATTTCACTTTATATCGTAGATAATTGACATACTGAGGCCTTCTAAAGTGGCTCTATCCCCAAAGACCCTTATCTATAATTTGGAATGAAAAGATCTGTGAAAAAATATAGTTACAATCACGCATGTTAGTAAGCTTCTAACCATAGAGTAAAGCTATACTATTATTGGCAAATTAATCGTATCAATTTAAATTTATAGTCATTTTAAACAGTTGCTAAGGTTCATGAAATAATCGATAAGTTTTTTGGGAATAATTTTACCAAATTAATTAAAGAAATTCAAATTTTGAAAAGATGAATAAAATGGCTTATATAAAAAGATGCTATAACTTAAAAGAATTGGTTTTAATTGGTTATATATATATATATATTATATAGAGAGTATATATACTCAATAAATGCAAGTTTTTGAATTAAGTCATAAATAATGTCTCTCTTATGAGACACTCATTTTTTTTTTCTTAACCAAAAATCAATATAAAATGATACATGAATTTCATCAACTACGTCTTATCTCAAATATGGAACCATATTATTTAAAATTGTATAATTAAAAACCAAACCACAGTATTGGCGCAAATTTTTAGGGTAAGGAATGGATGTCTCTAATATTCTTTTTCCTTATGCAAATTACAAATTAATAACACTAGATATAATGAGTAGAAAATTTTTAAATATAATCTTTAACTAAACTTGCACACACTTATAGATGTGGTATAATTACTTGTACGTGGGGTCCATTGATCGGACTGCTTTCACTGCTTTAAAATATCAAGCATGCAGTATAACGCCTTGCTGAACTAGTTCTTTTGCTACCTAGAGAGAAAAGTAAGAAAAGGAACATTATAATCCCGCAAATTATTTTGTTTTTCTTAAAAAAAAAAATGAAAAAGCAACACTATACAAGCATCTTTCGTTGTGTTAATTAAGAACATTTTTTCCTTATATTAATTAACTTTAGTGAATTGTTGAAGGCTATATATATGTATGTACTATAGTAATATACCATGACGTTTTTATTTGGAAATAATTGGTTCGTTTCGTAGAATTTAACTAGGCGTGCCTCCCATACTCGATAGTATATCCTTAATGGTAATTAAGTTGACCGCGTATTATTGCACTTGACCTTGTGGTCTTGACCTTTTAACTATTTCTGTCTGTGTACTGATTGTTTTTGTGGATGTACATCTACTATAGTTAAAGCCAATATTTAGTCAACAAGTATAGTAGATGGTTGTCTGGTTAAAAGGATTGCTAATGATGATCATGACCAATCTGTACACAACATAGCTATACTTGTAGAATACATAATACGCATGTTCTTGCAATTAGATTAAAAATTATATGATAGACGGTTTCGATACTTGGCGCCTTAATTTTTTAAATAATCATATTCATTCAGCTAGCTAGTTAACTGTACTACATATATAGCTTGTTGCATATATTTATGAATATTGTTCTTGCAGCAAAATTGGAATGACCCATTTTAAATGCATTAATTTTAGCTAACAATATGTCATCTTAAATAGTCGCTGTGTAGCCATTTCTAGCAGTTAACAACATGCATTAAAGTTGATAATTAATGATGTGACTTACAAATTAAAAATTAATAACCTGCATGGAAGTTGATAATGTACAAAAGAATAATTATTACATGTAAACACATACGGCATACCATTTTCCAAGGATTCGTGAATCGACCCTACACCTTTTGAACGCGATTAAAGACACGCATCACATCATATATATTTCTGCTAACTAAAGCAGTCACCACTGGACCCAGCGCGTATTATATGTAGAAAGAGATATCCAATAAAATTAAAATTTGCTTTAGAAAAAGCAATTATAAAGCCACTTTTGAAGTTTTTCTCTTTTTTCTTGTTCTCATCCAAATAATTATAATTGAAACCTCTTCCGCTAATTTAGTATTGGGACTTGGAATCCCTTCAATTCCCGCTAGTAAAGTTGTCAAAATCCAATGGGTGAGGCCCGATTATGTAATTTGTGGGCTGGTCTAGTCATATTCTCAGGATCAAATTGGATCTAATATTTTGAGCTCATGGGCTTATCGGGCCCAGCTCGGATGTCAGCCCGCTCCGGCCCGTTCATTTTTTTTCAGTTTTTTTTTTTTTTTTTTTTTTTTAAATGTTATGGCCTTATGGGCCATTATGGGATATATTTGTTGGGCAACGGCCTTGGCCGTTAGCCCTAACGGCTATTTTGCTTTTTTTATTAATTAAAAAAATAAAAAATAAAAAATCTTTAAATTCTATATTATAAATACTTTTTTTTTTCCTCACCCATTCTTCACACAAATAACTCTCTTCTATTTTTGTTGTCTTATTTTTCTATTATTTTCTCAAATTCTCAATTTATATTTTCTCTAAATAATTACATTATCTAATAACTATTTAATATTAATAATTTTAAAATTAAAATTATAGTTATATTCTCTATTTCTATTTTTAAGCTTCAACTCATCCAAGTTCCAACATCCAACTATCCAAGTATCCAACTAAAATCCAAGTCAAAAGTCTACTCAAATCTCAATTCAAGATAATTTCAATTTCTAAATTTTGTAAAATTTAACTTGTTACTCTTATCTTTTTAATATCAATTAGTAATTTATCACTACATAGATAGACATAAACATAGTTAGTATAGAAATATGTTTAATATTAAATTGTTAATTTTAATTTTGATAAAATTTAAATTTAGTCAATATAGTAAAATAGTAATATATTAATTATCATTATAATTTAAATTAATTAGTGTTAGTAATATGTTTAAAGTTAAATTGTTAATTTTCATTCAACTTAAATTTAAAATTAGTTAATATAGTCAAATAGTAATATGCTGATTATCATTGTAATTAAATTAGTTAGTGTAGAAATATGTTTAATGTTAAATTATTAATTTTAATTTTAATAAAATTTAAATTTAGTCAATGTAGTGAAATAGTAATATGTTAATTATCATTATAATTTAATTTAGTTAGTATAGTAATATGTTTAAATTTAAATTGTTAATTTTCATTCAATTAAAATTAAAATCTAGTTAATATAGTAAAATAGTAATATGTTAACTATAATTGAAGAAATATGTTTAATGTTAAATAGTTAAGTTTCATTCTAATTAAATTTAATTAATGTAGGATATGGATATGTCAAATAATTTTCTTATTAATTTAGAGATGGATATTAATGATGAAGAAGAACAAATCCGCGTAATGGAAGGAGGTGACTAAGTCTTCAAAATACAAAGTAATCTATATGCCAATAGAAGTCATTTATAATTTTAAGATAGTTGTTCTCTCAGTTTAAGTATAACCTCAAAATCAAAGTGTACGAGGACAATTTCTAATGTATAGGACACTTCAATATGGAATACTAAGATGATGACAATAACAACAAAACAAAAATAGTAAAATACAAATATTATAAGAAGTTATTCTTTGCTAAACCACCCAGTAGTATCACCCACCTCAAAAGACACCACAAAAAATATTTTCCCAAATATCAAGGCCCTCAAAGAGGTATGCAACCCACTTAATCAACACTTAAACTCAATAAGGATGGTTCGGTAAATACTTGGAACTATGATCTTTTAGTTGGTGGGGAGTTATTAGCATGTTTTATTGCTTCAAAGAATTTGCCACTATGTATTGATGAATCCGATGAATATGAAAAATATATTAGACGATCATATTATCCAAACTTTAAAAAGGTTCCTAGGACTACAAGAAGTGATTTGCTTAAAGTTTTAAAAAATATGCACACTGAACTAATATCTGAAATATTTGCATTAAATTTTTGCATTGCATTGATATTTGATATTTAGAGTGCTAATTCTAAATAAGATTATATAAGTATAGTTGTCCATTATTGTGATGAAAAATGAATATTACAAAAAAAGAATAATTAGTTTTCAAGTTATTAATCAGAGGCATATTGCTGAAATTATCTGTAAAAAAATCTTAAGTATTATAGAAGAATATGACATAATAAACCACATTATTTTTATCATTTTTGATAATGCTACCTCAAATACAAAGGCCATAAAATTACTTCAAAACTCGGTAAGCTTATACACAAGAGGCTTTTATTACATTAATATTGTGCATGCCATATAATCAACATCATCGTCAAATCAGGTATGGAAATACTATCTATATACATTGAAAATGTTCGAAATACTATTACTTACATTCGTACTTCTAATCCTCGTATTGTTGAATTTAAAAAATATTGCAAATATGAAGGGTTACCTCCAAAAAAATTCAACTTGATATATCTGTAAGGTGGAATTCCACCTATTTGATGTTAAAAAATATAATAGCGTATAAAAATGCTAAAACTGTGCTTTACAATTCAAAAACGGGTGCACTAAATTTAAAAGATGAAGATTAGTTTATTTGTGAAAAATTTATACAATTTTTAGAAGTGTTTTATGATGCTACCGTTGCTTAATCTGGTATTTATAATCCTATTCTCCAATTGTTCTACATCATTTGTTTTTTATTACGTTAATATTTTTTAAAGAAAAATATGACCCTATATTTGAACCTATAATAATTAAAATGCAAGAAATTTATTTGAAATATTGGTCCGAAATTCCTTTATTATTTTCTTTTTCTTTTATTTTCAATCCTAGAGCTAAATTGAATGATCTTTTTACTATTATTGGTCATATTGGTGATGCTTTAGACTTAGATTTTATACTCCAATATACTAATGCTCATGATAAGTTTTTTGAACTATTTAGTATACATGAAGGTAAGTTTAGTAGTACAAATATGAGTTAACAAAAAATTTCACAACAAACCAAAGACTGATCAAAGAAGAAGTCTATCTAGTCCTATATTCATAGGCATGGGCGTGGGCGTGAGCGTGGGTATGGCTTATCATCATCAACATTATCAAATTCAAGTCAACTACTAAGTTTATTACTAACAACACAAATCCACAGCAATCCTCAGAGCTTAACCAATATCTTAAGCTAGATTCCGATATTGACTGTGAAGATAAAAACTTCAAAATTTTGGAATAGCGGCAAAAGTGTCAAGAAAAATTCCTCGTGTTTTTACAATTAGCACGTGACATCTTAATTATTTTCGTGTCTACGGTTTCTTCGGAGTCTGTTTTTAGCACCATTAGGAGGATATTAGATGATTAAAGGACTTCGTTGTCTTCTAAAATGGTTAAAGTGCTAACATGTGGCGAAATAAAATCAACATACTATTCACAATGAAGAATTGGCCAAAAACTTCAATAATTTATATATGAAGAACAATGATGAATCATGATTAATGACTACTAAATTAATGATGGTGAGGTAGACAAAAATTTATCAATTATTTTTTCAAATTTAATTTACTTTTTTTTTCATCAACTTAAGTTATATATTATTTTTTAATTTTAATCATAAAAATTGTAAAATTATTTGTGATAAAAGTTTTATCATATATATATAATTTATTTTTTTAATTATTAAAATTCATTAAAAAGTTTATTTTAAAATCTTTCAAAAAAAGAAAAAGGGCAAACATGAGGTAGACAGAAATTTTATCAATAAAATTGAATTTATTATTTTTCAAATTTAATTTACTTTTTTTTATCAACTTAAGTTATATATTATTTTTTAATTTTAATTTTATTTTTTAATTTTTCCCAATTCTTTTTTTATTATTTTTTTAAAATTATAAAAATTGATAAAAATGTTTATTTTAAAACATTTAAAAAAAAACGGGCCAATATACAGACCGGCCCGCCTAAGAGCCTGCCTGGGCCATAGGATCGAGCTCGGCCCCTTCATCGCTCATACGGGCTGAGTTAAACCGGGTTAGTCCGTCCTTAAAAAGCCCATCTGGCCCGCCTATTTTGACGACTCTATTTTATGAGGAAAATAAAAATTGAACAAAGAAAACTAATTGTAAATCTATTTTGAAAAGTACCATGTTTTTGCCCATACACATTAACGAATGTAATCAGGTTAGTGGAAAAAGAAGTGTTCCTCAAGGTTAGAGAATAATTTCACGTTATTACGTTTTCGATGAATGTAAGAGATACTAAGGCCATAAAAATCTTATTGATAGACAAAAGACAATATGTTGTCTTTTACTTTTAACAACATTCATTAACCGTGGTTAAATCATGTGTTATTAAAAATTAGGATGAAATAACAACAGTTAATAACTGTTGTTGCTTATTTAAAAAGACAACATATTTGAATTTCAATTTAAAAACTGTTGTATTTATTTATTTATTTTAAAAAAAGTACATTCCAAATAACTAATAGACAAAGCTTTAAGTAATAAACCATTGATAAATGATAGACAATTGAAAATTACCATTAGATCATCAGTAAAACAATTTTCTATTATAAAACATCAAATGACATTAGCTCGCAAGAGCCGGTAACTTACAACAGTCAAAATACATCAAAAAAATTCTTAAGTTGTGTCCGCTCTTGCTCCGAAATACAACCATAACAATCTAAAAAACTGCTACTAACAACATTCTAATTACATATATCCGCCAAAGTCCTATAAAACAGTCAACCCACTTACCGGGCCTCATCAATTTCTACTCGAGTGCAAGTAATGTTTTCCAATAAACTGCAAAACAAAACAGTCTTAGTATCCACAAAAAAAAAAAAAAAAAAGTCTTGCTAAATTTACTATTAGCAAATTAATCAATCACCAACATTATCCATAGCAAATATTGATTCTCCACTAATGAAAAACTAATATAAATCTCGACGAGTATTGCCACCACATATTACCTTATATTAAGCTATGAACTTCCTCATATGTTAAGACAGCACTGGATTGAAAAAAAAAAACAACGAAAACAAAAGAATCACAAGAATCCTTAATTTTCAGAAAGGCTGAGGTCCCAAACTCAGGTTCCACTTGCTTTTCCAACATTTCAAGGATGACCACGTTCAAATACAAAAACACAAACAAGACGAAGATCATCAAATATGAAAAGCATTAACAAATAAAAGAAAAAAATATAGTTCTTCCACACAAAAGAAATATTCAACTCTTAACTCACAGAATTTCATGATCTTATCTTGTTGTATAGACCAATCAAATGAGTACCAAACAAATCCTTAGATGCAGATGAATTCAAGGATGTAGCACCACTATCATCTGCTTTGCAAACAACAGAATTTGCCTGCATAAATATTTAGATATTGAATTTGACGTAGAGAAGACAAATGTATATTAATCATTGATAAAAATTGCATGTCAATACCTTGTATCTCCTGTAATGTGCCTCATTATTTCCCAAGTACATCTTGATAAACAAATCAATCATAAAACCAGCACGACCATCCAGAAGCCATTCTGAAAATAAGAATTAACCAACATATTGAATAAATTATCTAGATAATTTAATGGAACAAGTCAGCAGAACTAGATCTTGAATCCTCACAAGTTAGTACAAACCATGATGAAACCAGCTTACCATCATTTGGTGTCTCAGTAGTGATATAAATACCAACCATTGTTGTGCAAGGGAATGAGCAAGTTTAAACCTTGTGTCTATAGTGGGTCACAGAAGAATTGATATGTCAACATAATTAAGAGCAATAAGAGCTTCAGAAACACAACCTGTGTTACACACTCTGCATTAGTAGGGAAGACATGCACAAATAGAGGACAAGAGGTCCTTAATTTAAAGATAACAAGATTACAAGAAAAAGAAGTTACTATTGCATTAGGGATATCCCTACTACAATAGTAATCTGTAGTTGAATAAAAGTATCTATTAGTATATAAAACTGCACTATAAACATGGGCTCGACTTCTCCATATCTGAATAATTTGTAACATACAGATATAGCCACAAACTCGGAAACCAACAAGGAGAACATTGCCTGCCAGATTCATAACACATTGACTATTGACCATCAGCAAACACATACAACAGGACACAAAATTGAAACTAAGATGCAAAAGAACCACAGTATAGCAGGAGTTCTCTATTGAAAATGCCATACTTATTTTGAGTCTGGCAATTATGCTTCCATCCCAACTGTTTCCAAAACAAGGTTACACAATGGTCTTAAGCATACGAAAACAAAGTGGAGCCTATCACAGCACTTTGTACAAACGACATGAAGCTTAGAAATATTTTTTAGGTGCAGTAAAAGCAGAGTGTCTTTGATGCTTGTAAGCAAAGACTGCCATTGTTACATACATACAGAATGAGTTATCAAAACGACAAAATTACGAAGTCGGTTACAATGACCAATCAACCACGTGAGAATGAGTTGCACCAAGTTACCAACTCATACAAAATCTATGGTCATTGAAAGCTGTAGGACTTCTGTCCGAGCTATTTGCTTCTTCCCTCTTTTGTTTTGAGTTGGTTCTACTGCTCAACCAATATTTATGAGTAACCACAGTCCAAAGCAATATTGAATAATTAAAATATTAAATTACCATAAAGCATTAGAAAATAATATATGAAACCAATCCAGATGGTCAAAACTTGACCTTCTTTGCAATGTTTTAATAGTCACAAACTATTTTTATGACTAAAAGTGACATTTAGTCACAACTAATAAGTTCTTGTGGCCAAAAGATAGCATTTAGTTACTCGTTATCACTAATGTCCTTTCCGGTCAAAATCTTTTATTTGTAGTCATAAACTGTTTTGTAACTAAAAATACATTTAATCACAAAAAATTGTCATTTTTGTGACTAAAACTTTTGGTCACGACAAATGTAAAATGATATTCTTTAAGTCACAATTTTTTTCGTCACTATAAGTAAGGTTTTCTGTGATGATAATTAATACAGATTAATATTCAACATAAAATAGAGCTTTTATAACTCACAAATTTACCTTGAAATATACACTGCTTGGTCTGTCCTCCCACTCCTCTTTCTTCCTTTCCAACTTTCCAAGCTAACTTATGCACCATCGCCAAAAACACACTACAATACCGCATGCCTTCAGGCCTCAAATATTGACAGTTGGATAGACATAAATAATTGACCAGATACTTCATCTTAGTTCCTTTTAGTAGAAACAATATTGAGGTCGAAAAAAGACAGAGAGTCAGAGCAATCACAGGAAGATTGGGAAATTAAGTCTTAAGAATACCAAGGTTTTCGTAGTCAGGTCGAAAATCATTGGCTGCAACAATGGGCCTCCTGCCAAGTAACCCATAAAATTGAACACTTAAATGTTAATTGAGTTTATAAATATTTCAAAACATCACACTACACATTGTAATCAAGGATTTTACTTAGAAAAACTATAACTAAATTCGTAATCCCCAACGAAAGGAAAAATAAATAGCTTCACAATAACACGAAGACTAACAATGTAAGTGATAACATAAGTGTTGAATTACCAAATCATCATGGAGTCCAATACATTCTTCTTTGAAGCCTGCATTTTAAAACTTAACAAAAAGAAATTAGAGAACCAAAATCAACAATGGAATCCGATAGAATGAGAGGGAAAAAGAGAGGAGACCAGACCATTTGGTGTTTTCCTGAGTTGCAGTCGTGGTGGGAGGAATTAGGATGAAAGAAACGTTGGAGATAGAAGAAGCCCTAATAATGGAGCTGTGCGCAGAGGAGAGAATGGATTTAGGGGCAAATGGGGAAAATGTGGTGCCATTGCCATTAACCCAACCCTAAATTGATAATGATATGCAAGGAAAACTTGTTTTTTTTTTAAAAAAAAAAAACACCTAAAATGCGAAACAGAGGTTTCACGTAAGAGAAATGTGGATATGGTCGCCGGATCTTGCTGAGACTCGAATGGACGGACACAGAGGGAAAGCTTCCATGGAGGAGGAGAGCTTTCATGGAAGAGAGAGAAAAATGAGATTTTTTTTTTTTCGAGGGAAAGAAAAATGGGATTACGAGAATGTGAAGAAAAAAAAAAACGTAAAATAAATAGTTGCATTTCACTGTAGTTCACCTCATAACTGTGGCAAAATAGTAGCATGTCACTACAGCTCACTTAATAACCGTGGTCTTATTTATTTACTTATTATAATTTAATTCACCACAATTACTAAATAAACCATGGTTGATTTTCCTTTTGACTTCGTTTGATGAGTAAACCGTGGTATATCTATTTATAGGTACCGTTGTTGTTATTTCTAATTTTTGTTGTAGTCTTGTATATACCGTTTTGCATGCGTTTATATTAATATTATATATACTAAGTCTAATAGAATAAAATTTAATATAAATTATCATTNATATATATATATATATATATATATATATATATATATTAGCCGTGACCCATAAATAGTTACCATCACTCATATTAATCATGTAACATTCCAAGAGTAAACCTTTAATTATTATTGAGAAATAAATCAAATTATAATCACTTTCAACAGTTTGTTAAGATTTTTGAAGTAATAATAATTGATATTATTTGAAAGGAAAAAAACAATTGTATTTTTTAAGGTATTTTCTACATGTTCTGTATAGAGGTATTTTTGGTATTTTTTTTCATGTTCAAATAGTATTTTTGGCATTTCATGTGCTCTAAGTATATTTTTAGTATTTCTTGTATTTGAAAGATAGTATCTCTAAGATATTTTATTAATTTTATGACTAACAAGAATACTTTTAATATTTTATATTTTATAAGGATATTTCAAGTATTTCTTGTATTCTAAATACATTCTCATATTTTATGTGTTATGGGGTTATTTTAGTAATTCAATAAGTCATAAGAGTATTTTGAGTATTTTACTCTTTTCAATATATATTTATTTAATACTTAATAATTATTGACATAATTATTATTTTAATATAATTATTATTCATATGTATTATTAATATTCAATTACTTAATTAAATATTCTTCATAAAAATGTCAAAAAATAAAAAAAAACTTATACCACTTTTAGAAGACACTAACAAATATCTTCAATAAGATGATACAAATTCCTTATTTTTTGATGTTTAACATTTTATAATTATTTAAGTGTACTAAAATATTGAACATATTTTTTTCAAAAATTATTTTTAATGACGTGCACACAGGTTCAAATACCGAGAAATGTACATACTCGGCACTTAATACCACATGTGTGCATAGTGCATACACCATAGTATTAATAGTATGCGCATCACCACCTTTATATAAAAAAAAATTAAAAATTTTACAAACAAAATCATATAATTATAACATAAATGAAAGTTACGAATGTGAAACTAAAAAAAGTCAACAAAAACATGTCAAAAAAGGAAACAAATGCAAAAAAAAAAAAATGAACAAATAGGCAGAATCACAACAAAAATCAAATTAGCTCACATTCCAAAAAAACAATCTATAAATAGGCAAACACTCCCAAGAATTAAACACTAAACCAAAATTTTCAATCACCAAATATACAGGAACCATAAAAAAGCCATGAATCAATAGCAAATACATAATTTTGTCTCCAAATATTTTAAAACCTCATTTGCACAGCAAGTTTTAAAACTTTAAAAACAAGAAAAATTTTAGAGTACAAAATCAAACATATATAAGCACACAGTTTCAAAACTTTGAAAACAGAGGAATAACCGAAAACTCACAACCTCAAAATTAAACTCATAACTACAATTAAATCCAAAAATTATACAAATCCTATAATCACAAAGAGTGGAAACAAAAGATAGATAATTGACTAAAAATTTGTCAATAAAACACAAAAATTAAACAAAAAAAAAGGAACCATAAGCCTAAGAAATACATAATCAGAACAATACTCAAATATATCTTCAATAATCAGAACAAATCCCAAAAAAACGAAAAGTGGAGCACAATAGAAGGAAAACCGGAGAAAAGTAGAAAAACAAAAGTTCGAATACAAAAAGATAAGCTTTAGCATTAAAAACAAAAAGCCCAAACATTTTATTAAAAAAAGAAAACAAATAGATAAAGAAAGAGAAACAGGGAAAAGCGTGTGTAGGTATTGTAAAAGGTTGATGTACTAGCTTGTCTTTTTGTCTATTTTTTAATAATTTATTAATACTAACGTTAACAAACGGCATTGTTTTAGGCACAAATAAATTAGTGTGCTGGTGGCTTTTAAATGGTTGGACAGGGAGGAAGACATTATAAAAGGACAGAGGCTCCGGGTTCCCTTGATTGTGTGTTTTGATATATAAGTTGTACTGTCATTTTCATCAATTATTTGAGGGATTATTTCAAGACAGAATTCAATTATGCTCATTTTCTCTCTTGTACAATCTCTACGATGAAAAGCTTCCCTCTTCACTTGATGATCTCCATCTTAGGTTGTCTAACTATATTAATTTGGAGTTTCTGCTTCCTGAACGAGAACCCAAAAGATCAACACAAGTAGCTTCCTTGCTTACAGAAGACAAATCTGACGGATCAATACAAGGGACAATGAGTCAAAGGGCCCTGTCATGTGTGTGGCATATTACACCCTTGGCCCAATGGGTTGACGGGCTTAGGTGTTCAAAATAGTGAAATCATATATCCGATTCATCCTTTACGGCTCAATTAGTAATATTATATAAAGTTTATTTTAGATACAAATATAATTGTTTTAATTAAGACATGCTAAATTCCTACTGATTATAAAATAGTCCATATAAAATATTCAACGGCTCTGAGCTAGCTCTCCCAGCTTCGCTATGTTCATTTGGTCTCTCTCATCGGTTACTGTGCCGACGACGGAGACGATCATGTATATGAATACCTGGCCAATGGGACCCTCCGGAACCACCTCTACGGGACGGATAACGTCCCGCTTTCGTGGAAACAGAGGCTGGAGATATGTGTAGGAGCGGCGCGTGGGTTGCACTACCTTCACACGGGTGTGAAAGATACAATCATCCATCGTGATGTCCAGACACGAACATTCTGCTGGACGAGAAATGGGTCTCCAAGGATTCGGATTTCGGGTTGTCCAAAATTCATCCCAGTGATAAACTGCTGAGTTCGGTGGGCATGGGAACTTTCGGGTATTTGGATCCAGAATATGCTTGGAGGCAGGAGTTGACTGACAATTCTGACGTGTACTCCTTCGGTGTGGTACTGTTTGAAGCGTTATGAGCGGGAAAATCACTGGACACAAAGCTGGACAAGCCCCAATGCAACTTGGCTCACTGGGCCCGGAAGTGTATAGTAGAAGGGACGATTCAGAATATAATAGACCCGGTTCTGACGGGTAAGATTGCCCCGGAGTGTTTCAAGATGTACGTGGAATCGGCCGAGAGTTGCGTGCGAGATAGGAGGATCCGACGCCCGACGATGGGTGATGTGAAGGAAAAACTTGAGTTTGCGTTGGAGTTGCAGGAGCAGGAAGACGCCAAAATGGAGGAGATGTATCCAGATGGTGTATATTCTTATCCGGAGTTATCACATGTTCCCAGGGATGACTTTTCGGATTTGCAAAGTGATACCGATTTAACCTCTCTGGGTAGTAATACTACTGGACTGAGCTTTCTTAGTGTGGAAACTGAGAGTGGTAATATCGATATATGCTTGGAGCCAGAGGCTACTGATTCCAAATGCACTGATGAAGAAATTGAAAAAGAAAATAGTGTGGGCGTGAATCCAGTATGGATTTCTCTGTAGAACTTAAGATTTAGTGTAATACGTACATGCATAAAGGTTTGATTTTTTTGAAAGTCCGACGTCTTTTAGTACCATTTTTGCTCTGTGAGAGTGCGTGGATGTATATGTACAATAATTATTTAAGTCCTAGCAAAACAGTATTGTCTGGTTAAAAACATATGGTTAAGTAATGATCACGATCATCAATCTCTATACATATATAACATATATAGGTGCACTTGTAGAATATTATGCATGTTCTTGTAACTAAATTGGAATTTCGTGATAATTACTTTGAGATTTTCCAGGTGAACTTTTCGATAGCACGTGCCTCTAATTTTTTTTAAGTATATTCTTTCAGTAAATTGACTAAAGTTATGCATCGTATAGTCTGCAGCCATATTTCCAGTGGGCATGAGCTTGAAATATTCTGCACTTTGATTAAAAAAATAAATAAAGAAAGAAAAGAACGAGGACAAGAATCCTACAAATCACATCCTCATTGAGATGGCACCCAAATTGAGATGACACCCAAATTGCGCATCCCACTCCATAGAAATAGGCTTTTCTTTTTCTTTTGAAATAACCATAGACATAGTTTTAAGGGGCCCATTGTGTACATATGTCTACCTAGAGAGAGAGAGAGGGTGAGCTGGCCCACTAGCACGACATTATCACGTGGGTCATATTGAATTAATGAATTAAGTATGACAGGCTAAGTACGATGCTATACAAATATAGCTACGATGCTATACAAATATAGCTCACAGGTACACATGACACAGACATATTAGTATGATAGGCAATCACATATTAGCACGATACGTGCCCATATAATAATACGTTAAATATATGTATTGGTATATTTTTTTTTCCTTTATATATATATTTTTTAATTTTTTTCTATTTAATTAGCACTTCAAATGGAATTATTAGGTAGTGTTGACCTATGTGGCTTTCAATTTTATCTTATTTTGATAATAACAAACATGTGATTTAGTTACTGATAAATGACTTGAGTTTGTAGTTATAAAGTTGAAAAAGAAATTGATAAAACTCAAGAAATGAAGTCTCAAGAATAGCGCATTATTGAAAAATCTTGAAAGTTGAAGATGAAAGTAAAGAATCAAGATTCAAGACCAAGTCTTAATAGGTTAAAATTAATTTCCTAATTTTGTACTTTATTTATTGCATTGCACTAAATAGTCTCTTTGATATGTCTCAAAAATCTTCCAAATGATTTTTCAAACAAATCTTCAAAGAATTAGCAAAATTTTAAACCTTTTTGAGTGTTTGAAAATAAATGTCATTTCTAATCTAGCCCAAATATTCTCAAAAGTACATTTTTTTAATGTTAAAAATGATTTGAAAAAGAAAGTTTTAAAAACGACTAAATTAGTTTGAAAAAAAAAAAATTGGTTTCTGATTAATTTTCGTCGACCAGGCTTGGTCGACCAAAATAAAGGCAAAAAATAACCGTTAGAGCTGAAATGGCATATCAGACTCTAACGGCTAGTTTTTTGGTCGACTAAAATTATTTCTGGTCAACAAAAATTTTGGCAGCAAGTTACCAATGGTCGAAAACGGCTAGTTTTTAAGATGCTTTTAAATAGAGCCAAGTTTGATGACTTAGAACTAAAGAATATGGACCTACATTGATACCCAATCAGTTTTTAAGTGCAAAAAACTCTCTTTTACTCTACTTTAACTTTCAAATCTATTTGAGCCATTCCTAGAGCATCATTTGTATATTGTTCTCAAATCACCTAAGCTTATCTTATATTATTTCTTTAAGAGGTGATTCTTTGAGCAAGTGTTCACTTGTATTTTCATAAAAACATTATTGAGAGATGAGGTTGGCACCAGAGTCATAAACAACTCGGTATAGGTGAGGCTGACACTGGATTCTAAATAATCCGTGGTTAGGTGTAATAGAGCCGGATTCAAGACTATTGTAAAGTTGTGAGTGTGCTTAAGAAGAAATCACTTCGGTTGTACAAGGGGTCGGTCAAGCCCATAATCTTGATCCGATAGTGGAAAGCTCTAAGTAAGTTGCGGAAAGCCAGGGATATAGGCAAACAGTCGTGTTTGTTGAACCTCATAAAAATAGTATTTGCAATCTCTCTATCCCTATCTCTTTAATTTATTTACTTTGATATTGTGCTTATTAATTTGCTATTTTTACTTACTCCATTTATTATTTACTCAATCTTGTTACTTAATTCAAAAAGTTGGTAAAAGTCTTAAAAACCCAATTCACCCCCCTCTTAGATTAGTTATTCTTGGGACAACAATTGGTATCAGAGCTTGGTGCTCAATTTTCTAAAACTTAATCATTTTTGAGATGGCTAATCCAAACAACTTTTCTTTTCAATATGATGGGTTGCCACCTTCCAAACCACTTTTTTTTAATGGAAGTGATTTTAACTATTGGAGAAGTCGTATAGACACATATCTTAGATCTATAGATTTTGATTTATGGTATATTGTCACAAGAGGTCCATTAAAAATTACAAAGAATGTTAATATAGTTGAAGTAGAAAAAGATATTGAGGAATATGATGAAAAGGATAAAATGTCTTTTACCAAAAATTGAAGAGCTAGAAACATTCTTATGAATGATCTAGATAGGACCGTACATAATAATGCTGAAAAAGCTAAGGATGCTCATGAATTGTTGAATATACTTGAAGTGTCATATCAAGGAACTAATTCTATGAAGGAAACTATAATTAATATTTTCACAAGAAACTATGAGTTAATCAAAATGGAAAAAGATGAATCTATTTCTCAAATGTTTACTAGATTTACCTCCATCATTAACTCTCTTGGTGCTTTAGGAAAAATCTTTCCAAATGGTAAGTTAGTGAGTAAGATTCTTAGAAGCCTCCTTCAATCATATAGAAGCAAGGTAGTAGCTATTTAAGAAGAAAAAGACCTTAGCAAACTTATTTTTGAAGAACTTATGGGTTCCCTTATGACCCATAAAATCCTTATGAAGGAAACTAATGAAGATAAAGGAGAAAAAAAGAAAAAGAAAGGAATCGCTCTTAAAACTGCCTTACAAGAAAACAATGAGGAAGAAGAAGAATTTGCAGATAGTGAGCTAGAGGATATTGCCTTACTTACTAAAAGGTACAAGAAGTACTTACATTTCAAAAAGAAGAATTTCAAGAAGAACACCAAAGGCAATGACTTCCGAGAGAAGAAAATGAAGGATGATCCCATCACTTACTTTGAATGCAAGAAGCTGGGACATATGAAGAACGAATGTCCCTTGAGAAAAAAAATGAAGAAGAAGGCAATGAAGGCCACTTAGGATATAGTGAAGAGGAAGAGTCTAATAGAGAAGAACAAGAAGAAATTGCCAATATGTGCTTCTTGGCAACAGAAAATGAGGTAAGCTCTTTAAAACCTAAAGGTGAATTTCATGATGATAGTGATACTAGTAGTGATTTTAGTAATGATACTGATTGTGATTTATCATATGAAAGTTTATTGAGTGATTTCAATAATTTACACAAAAACTATAAAAAACTCATTTTCAAAAATAATGCTCTTAAAAAGAAAATTCTTAGTTTGTCAAAAATAGTTGAAAAGTTTACCAAGGAATTAAAATTACCTTGTAGTAATTGTGATGTTTTGTCAAAAGAAAACACTTCTTTAAATGACAAGATATTTGACTTGACTAAAATTATCCACAAATTCACAAATGAAAAGAAAAACTTTTACATGATGCTTGATGAACAAAAATGTGTTTTTGACAAAGGAGGTATTGGGTCAAATCTTCTAAAAAATAAAAATACTTCAAGAACTATTTTGTGAAAGCCAGTACAAGTGACACAAAGCATACTTGCATTTATTTCAATCAATATGGACATACTAGTTTTTCATGCTTTGTAAAGAAAAATGCATATTTTGGTGGGAAACTAGCTTGGGTACCAAAAGAATCTAGAACTAATACTCAAGGTCCCAAATTAGTATGGGTACCAGAAATCAAAATTTAATTCTTACTTATAGGTACAAAAGAAGAATTTTTGGTTCTTGGATAGTGGTTGCTCCAAACACATGACCGGAGACTACTCCTTGCTCTCATCATTCAAAAAAGAAGTGGAGAACATGTCACACTTGGAGACAATACTAAAGGCAAGAGTTTGGGTGTAGATAACATTGGTACTATATCCTCACCCATTATAGAAAATATTTTACTTGTTGATAGTCTTAAACACAATTTGCTTAGTATAAGTAAACTTTGTAATAAAGGTTATAGAGTCATTTTTAAGCCTTCCAAATGCTTGATTAAGGATACTTGTTTAAAAGAAATTATTTTTAAAAGGAAAAGAAAAGACAATGTCTACACTATTGATATTGGAAATTTTAGTCAAGATAAATTTTTTTTGGCTTTAAAAGATGATTCTTGACTTTGGCATAGAAGACTTGGACATGCTAGCATGAATACTATTTCTAAGTTTTCAAAGAAAAACCTTGTTAGAAGTTTACCAAGTTTACTTTTTGAAAAAGACAAGGTATGTGATGCATGCCAATTTGGAAAACAAGTAAAAAGCTCTTTTAAATCCAAAAATGTGATTACTACTTCTAGACCCTTGCAACTACTTCACATGGATCTATTTGGACCATCAAGAGTAGCTAGTCTTGGTAGAAAATATTATGCCTTTGTGATAGTTGATAATTTTTCAAGATTATCTTGAGTTCTATTTATTGCTCATAAAAATGATGTTTTAAATGTACTTACTATTTTTTGTAAGAAAGTGCAAAATGAAAAAGGCAACACCATAACATCTATTAGAAGTGATTATGGTGGTGAGTTTGAAAATGATGAAATGAAAGTTTTTTTACTATAAAAATGATTTTGATCATAATTTTTCCGCTCCTAGAACTCTACAACAAAATGGAGTTGTAGAAAAAAGGAATAGAACCCTACAAAAAATGGCATGATGCATGCTAAATAAAAATGGTTTGCCAAAATATTTTTGAGCCGAAGCGGTAAGTACCGCTTGTTATATTGTAAATACACATTTTTCTCGATATATATGATATCTAAATTATGTCTCAGTAACAAGTGCCACCAATAGTCAAGCTCGAAAAAAATTACTTTTTTCGACCAATTTAACTCGACTGTAGTACGTTTTCTCTTTACTCCACCATAATTTTTGTATTTCCTAGGCAACCTGATTTGTAAGTGCACTAACTGACTCAAAATATCATCTCTAGAGTACTTGTTAGGCGGTGGTCTTAAGTCATATTGACCATCATATTGTCTACTCCTCCTCATTTTATCATCCATCGGAAGAAAGCATTTGTGCCTAATATACGCTACCTTACTTCAGATCCTCACAGATGGAGTTTCTTTATTACAAGTTGGGCAGACTTTATACATTTTTGTACTCCAACCTGATATTAAGGTATATGCTGGATAATCATTGATGGACCATATCACTGCAGCCCGCATACAGAATGTGTTATCACTTACTGCATCCCTCGTTTTAGCACCATTCAACCACAACTCCTTCAACTCATCAACCAAAGTCCTCAAGAAGATGTCCATGTCCTTCCTAGGGATAGTAGGACCAGGGATGAGGAGAGACAATATCATTGAGTCTGTTTTCATGCACTTCCAGGGTGGCAGGTTATACGAAATAAGTATAACTGGCCACATGCTATAAGCAATGCTCATATTCCCAAATGGGTTAAATCCATCCGTTGCCAACCCTAATCGAACATTTCATGGATCAGTTGCAAATAAAGGATATTTTCAATCAAACTCCTTCCAAGTAAGACCATCTGTAGGGTGTCTCAAAACACCATCTTCTTTTGGCCTTCCTGAATTATGCCATCTTATGTCCTTTGCAATATGTCGAGAACTATAGAACTGCTTCAATCGGGGTGTAATGGGAAAATAGCTCATCACTTTTTTTGATATTTTTTCTCTATTTCCCAACGACTTTCACCACATACCGGACAACTGTTTAACTCTGAGTTCTCCTTCCAAAATATAGCACAATCATACTTGCATATATAAATTGATTCGTATCCAAGACCGATATCACATAACTTTGCCTTAGTCTTATTGTGCGATCCAGGTAAATTAGTCCCATCTGGAAATGCTTCAACCAATAATTTGAGTAACATATCAAATGATTTATTGCTCTACTTGTTGAGGACTTTCAAATGCATCAACTTAACTAAAAAGTTAAGTGATGAGAACTTTGTGCACCCAGGATACAACTCTTTCTCCATTTCCTCAAATAACTTGCTAAACTTGTCTGAGTCTTGATTACCATCTGTCGGGATGTCATTCAAGTTTGGATCAACTTCATGACTTGGTCCACTTACTCCAGCAATATTAGCCATGAGATCATGGATCTCATCCCCTTCGTCTTCGCTTTCCGCAGTTACTGCTGGAAATGATTCTCCGTGATATGACCATATAGTATAGGACTATCGATGCCCTTCTCAACTATATATTGTTCCACTGTATCTGGGTCTTGGAATTTCCTATTCAAACATCTTCTACACGGACATCTCACTTTACCTTGGTTGTTGACAAATACTTTTGATCTCTTAGCAAAAGCCTTAGCACCACTTCTAAATTGAGCTAATAATCGATTCCTTATGCTCATCCAACTCTTATCGATGTCCATCTTATATTGTCCATATATAGTAAGAATAATTATCGGTAAAGAGCGCATACAATGACATATAGGCATATATATAGCTAATATGCAAGTGCTTCTATGTGCATATGTCCTAAATCTACCTTATCACTCCACTACTAAAAAGTAAGGTCCTATCCCATTCAAGATTACTTTATTATGTGGTCTATTATTCATTCAAACATTGTTCTGTTCACGTCGAAATTCTGGCAGCAACTCTCCACAGTTCTCCTAAGTGTGCTACATATATGTACACACTTGGAGAACACAAGGAGATACCACCAGAACTCGAACAGAGAACAATGTTTATAAGCAAAATGACTACACATAACGTGTAATCCCAAATTGTCCAAATGGGACAATTTAGAAGTCGATATCGAGATGCATAATCTTTCACCGACTCCTGAATGGGTCTAAGGTAATTTCTTTCGTGCATAAAATAAATTATGTATATATTAAAGATAGTTGATAAGCATACATATTTGAAAAGAAATCATCAACCAGCAGCATAACTATAGATTGATTATTCTCTTCTATAGGTATTTTCATAATTTCGGGACTTCTAGGGTTGTGCCGGGACTCCTAGGGATATTTTGAGAATTGTAACTCTTCTGGGGTATTTTCATAAATTCGGGTCTCCTAAGGGTCTAATGAGACTCCTAAGAGTATTTTGGAGATTCTAACTCTTCTATGGGCATTTCTATAATTTCGGGTCTTCTAAGAGTGTATTGAGACTCGTAGGGGTATTTTAGTAATT
Source organism: Parasponia andersonii (assembly GCA_002914805.1). Classification (NCBI taxonomy): domain Eukaryota; kingdom Viridiplantae; phylum Streptophyta; class Magnoliopsida; order Rosales; family Cannabaceae; genus Trema; species Trema andersonii. Next base: position 158,638 of record JXTB01000465.1, read on the forward strand.
TTAGGATTGTTTACGGGTGCATCAGGTTTTTTAAAGGTATTTGGAATTCTATACATTTATGTCTCATTACGGTATTTTTGTCATTTTATGTTTTATATTATTAGTTATTATTTATTACTCAATTTTATTTTTCTACAATTTTAAGTGATAATATTTTAAGTGGCAACAAAAAAAGGAACATGTATCAGGTATCTTGGGGATATTTTGGGAATTCTATATCTACTACCGCTATCTCGGGTGCTCTAAGGGTATTTTGGGAGTTCTAACCCTTCTAGGGGACTTTTCGTAAATTCGGATCTTCTACGGATGTATTGAGTGCCATAGGGGTATCTCGCAAAATCTACATATTTTATTGGTATCTCGTGTACTCTAGGATTATTTTGGAAAATTTAGCATATTTTATGTCTTATCAGGGTATTTTATCATTTTAGGTGTCATATGATTATTTTTTATTTAATACACAATTTTTATTTACTATGATTTTAATCTAATTTTAAAAATTATCATGTATATTATGAAATCTAAAACTTTTAAGGGATAAAATTTTAAGTGCTAAAAAAAAGGGGGGAAACTTGTACCGCTTTTAGGGGATCCTAACTACTAAGGATCTTTCAAAAGATGGTACAAGTTCCCCCTTCTTTTTTTGGTTTTCAATATTTTATTACACATTTTGGTACACTAAAATGATGAAAATATGTTCCAAAAATTATGTTTCACAAGCTACACACACAGCACCGAGTACCAAGAGGTGTGTTTACACTAAGTGTGCATACTCGGCACTTAATACCAAGTGTGTGCATATATGTGCACACACAATACTTGATGCCAAGTGTGTGTATATTTCCACAATAAAATCATCTACATTATAATACAAATTAGATATAAAACTAAATTATATAGATAATTATAAAAACTAGAAAAAATTAATTTAACCAAACAAACATAAAAATAAGTATAATATCCAAAATGCAAAACAATCAATAGATACTAGTGAGTAAAAATAGAAAGTATAACTCATACATCCAAACTCGAAACCCCACATTAGACATATATCATGATCATTTTTCTTTTTTCGTGTGATACATAAACATTTTCCCAATTAAGGGTTTAATATGCTCAACGAAGAGACACTATTGTGAAAATAGGCATATCTAAAAACTAAATAGGCTACTTAAGTTGGTAAATCGAATTAAATATATTTAAGTCTGACCTGAAATGAAATCAAACTTCAATGTACTATAATTCAAAGTTTAGGATAGCATAAAAGATATTATTTTCAAGAACCAATATACAGTATTTGGCACATAAGATCTAAAGATCTTAACATTAGGTATACGAGCAAAACTATGCTTAGTAGAATTTATGATTACTCACCTCATTGGTTTTATTAAATAATGCATCGCTGGCTTTATAAACACTTTATAAACCCATATATTTCTACTCAATTAATTCAAAAAACTCGGTGATGCTAACAGTTCAATAATGTCATATATAAGAATAGATTTATAAGAAAATATACTATAAAGGTTACAAAATATGTTCTACTGGCAGTTATTTGCCAACTTTTTTGGACGGAAACTGCACATGTGCTGACTATGGTGGTTGCTTATTCAGCGACAAAGGGCCCTGGAATGATCCAGAAATTGCAGAAATTGTTCAAGTCAACTTCTTAATCTTACTCTTCTTCTTTATCTTCTAAAAGATTATTACTCTATCTCGTAAAATGCAGACTATAGTACTATAGTCGACAAGATTGCTTCTAGCTCATTTTTATAGGTAGAAATTCTACTTTCTTATTCTTGATAAGAAACAAAATTTTATTACTATACAAAAAGATGTAGAAGTTCCAATCTCTTACATGCTTTGTTTCAACAGGGGACCTAAATAATTGTTGGACTCTAAAATTATTGTATTGTAAAAATATAAGTATACACATATACTTCCACTTTGGGGTTCCATTGGTTCCAAAGGCTAAAAGCCAACACGATGGGTATAAAAGCATCCTAAATGAATACCCTCCATAAATCTGGATTCATTCAAGCAAGAATTTTCCAAAAAATATCAACTACATTAATGACTAATGATGACTAAAAGAGCAAGGAACCTTCAATGAGTAAAACCCAGAATAAATAAAGAATGAAATACTCCTAAACATGCTAACACTTAAATTCACACTTCATGACTACACATATATAAATAAATCAATATACAGCAACTATCGATGATTAAAGCAATAACACTAGCCAATTATTATAATCTCGTTATCTGTTTAGCCACATTGAAGATTGCTTTGGGGATCAAATATTCCAAATGCATTAATTTGCATGTTTAACAGAAGAGGACAAAATCTCATTTAGTGTATTATTTACGGAATAAATGGAGTATTGGAAAAACCAAATTGGGAAAGAGGAAGCGAAAGAAGGGAAAAGAGAAAGCAAAAGAAGGAAATAGTCAGAAGCACGCCGATTTCTGTAACCAAATTTCCTTTCCAAAATAGATGACGAAAACAACGGCGATGATGATAACGAAAAAGCTTCAGAATTTGTCTTAACACGCAATATGGTAAACAATAATATGAAAACTTGTCTTGTTTTGTTGTTAATTTGTCGCCGCCTCACACGAACATACACACACACACACACAAAATTATCACAAATCATAAAATTAAAAATAAATAAATACACAAAATTAGTTTCAGAAGCGCTTACATTTCAAACAAGATCACTGAGAAAAGGAGAACATAAGCCCAAAAGACCAAGCAAAATAAACTGAGACCAAGCAAAAGAGAGAGGAACCGAGAGCAAAAGAGAGAGGGCGACAGAAGAGAGAGGGGCAGTAAGGAAGGAGTGACGGTGAGGGAAGAGTGGCGGAAGAGAGAGAAAGGGGCGGCGAAAGAGAGAGAGAGAGAGAGAGAGGGAGAAAAGAGGGAGGGATTGTGAGCGATGAGAGAAAGGAGAAAAAAAAAGATTGCGGCTGAATTGAGACTAAGGGAAAGAAGGAAATAGTGTTTTATTGTAAAAATTTACCGACGGGTTTTACATAGCTCATCAATGAAAGTCTGCTTTCTTGTAGTGATTTACTGACGGGTCAATATTTTCCGTCGGTGAATGTTTTTTAAAAAATATGACTATATAGAAACGACTATGTTTTAACTTTAAAGAAAGACTTTCACCGACGGATAACACAAACACGTCGGTAAATTTATTTTTATAAAATGACTTTTTTTGGAGTAAAAAAATACTGGCGTCCAAAAATTAATATTCGAGAGAAAAAATCCAGATTTTTTTTCACATACTTTTTATCGACGAAAAGTTAATCATGCGTCGGTATATTGAATATATACCGATGAGTCGCCTGTCGGTACAAAAGTCCCAAAAGTTGATTTTTTAGGCCATCATTTGCTGACAGAATTCGGTTAAACCATCGATAAATATCACTTTTCTCGACGAGCTAACCTTAATCCGTCGAAAAAAGTTGATTTTCTTGTAGTGTGAATTTCTACTAAGTATGTAAATGCTTACCCCATTTTATTTATCCCATTTTAGGATTATAGGGGCAAAATAGACTTTTAGTTAGCTAGTGCAATGCTAGAGTTATTCTTCACAATCATGTCCATTCCATTGTGTTCGTATCTCATTGTAGATTCTTTCATTTTCTTCGATGATTGTTTAGCCATATTTTATATATATTTACAACTAAATGTATGAAGGGATTTTAAATCATAATTATTAACTTTGTGATTTGAGGATGTTTTGGAAATTATAAAAAGAATTAAAAATTTTGATGTTTGGCTTTTTAGCATGATACTAAATAAGTAATTTCAAATGGTGAAATTTAATTTATGAGTGATTCTTATAGATTTTTTAGAGTTGACATTTTTTTCGGCAAATTGTCATTTTCAAAAGATTCTAGAAAATAGAAACTCTTTCACTACTTCTTACAAATATATTTACTAATTTATAATATAAAATTATTTTTTTGCCATTTGCTCTGTTTGGGTCGTGACATAAATAATATTTAATGGAGTTATCTTAGTATGGAAGAGTTAATCATAATTATTAACTTTGTGATTTGAGGATGATTTAGAAATTGTAAAAAGAATTAAAAATTTTGATGTTTGGCTTTTTAGCATGATACTAAATGAGTAATTTCAAATGGTGAGATTTAATTTATGGGTGATTCTTATGAGTTTTCTAGAGTTGATGTTTTCTTCTACAAATTGTCATTTTCAAAGGACTCTACAAAATTGAAACTCTTTCACTACTTCTTACAAATATATTTACTAATTTATAGTATAAAATTACTTTTTTGCTATTGGTTTGGTTAGGGTCGTGACATAAATCTTATTTAATGGAGTTATCTTAGTAAAAGGAATTAGTCATAATTATTAACTTTGTGATTTGAGCATGTTTTGGAAATTGTTAAAAGAATTAAAAATTTTGATGATTGGCTTTTTAGCATGATACTAAATGAGTAATTTTAAATAGTGAAATTTAATTTATGGGTGATTTTTATGGGTTTTACAGAGTTGACGATTATTAGCTTTAAATTTTCTTTTATATTTTCTAGAACTCAAAGGGAATCAAAAGTTATTTGAATTGGATCCGATTCAAATGATTTCGACTATTTCAAACTTCAGTAGATACGCAAATAATCTCTTTGGCTTTCCCACATGACTGACAACAACTTACAAGTATTTGTGACCCCCCATAAATAAAGGAAAGAAAGATGCCTAGCCTCTGTTGAGCGGTGGTGGTCAGAAAAGATGCAGATGGCTAATACAATTCTCAAATCTCATATATAACTCTGAAGTTCTACTTACCCATTTCAAGAACTATTTGAAAGACAAAGAGGAACCCCCCTCCTGCCAAAGAAAAAAAGATAAGAACAACAATAACAATAACGTAAATTTAAGCAATTTCATATATGTGTTTCGTCAATTTTTTCTCCTTGTTTTAATAATATCTTGTGATTTTCTTGAAAATAGAATATTTTTAGGGTTATGGGTTATGGTTCTTCCGGTGGGTTTGATAAGAAAAAGTAAATAACTTTGCTTTGCCTTTTGATTTTAGGAGTCTTATCAGTGGAAGAGAAATCAAAGGGGTTTACGACTTGGCCTTAACTGTACATAGGGAAGGCTGGACTCTAGAGGCTTTTTTCTCCGTCAGTTTTTTTTTTGGCCTCCGTTAGCACAGAATAACGACCTTTTATTTGTAAATAAAATTTAATAACGTGTCAAAATTCGATTGGTGAGACAGACAATATGATAGGGAAATAAAGCTAGGCGATCCGGATCCCTCATTAATAGACTAAAATAGGAGGGTGCACTGGAAAAATATTTTATCACACGTGCTAGTACTTATAAGGACTCATGAATCAGACATTTTTTATCAGTTAGGTTACGATTGGTTCGCACAGGATGGTAATAGAATAGAAAATCAGAATAGGAATAAAAATAATATTTTGTTATTTAGTTAAAAATATAAATAAGTATTAGAATAAGAATTATTTTGTTTGGTTAAATATTAGAATGGAATGAAATATAATTTTATTGGTAAAAATTTATAATTTATTTTCAATTATTTAATAATATTAGAAAATTAATTCATATTATTAAAATCAAAATGGACTAAAATTATACTATGTTAAATATGTTTATTTAACTCTTAAATAAATAGAAAAAGTGATAATTGGGTAACTATTATTATTATTTTTTGAAATAAGTTGGGTAAATTATTAATTAATACATATATATATATATATATGTATGCATTAATAAAAAGTGAGCTGATGGTGAGTGAGGACGTGAGAGAGGCAAAGTTTTAAGAGAAAAAAAACGTAATTTCATTTTTACACATCAACAAAGAATAGAAACTTGATTCATTAGGAAAATTGGTGCAATTCCAAATGCACTAAATGATGGAATTCTAATTACAAAGGAATTAGAATTCTTTATCTTAAATTTCAAACTAAAAACTGGAATGACTCTTTTATTATAATGACCTTTCCATTCTAAAGTCCATTTCTAGTGAACCAAAGGTAACCTTAGAATTAAAATAGTAAAATCTATTGGACATTATTCTCTTAAACGTTTTTCTTTTTTTTTTTTTTGCATCAATCCCAGTATAAAAACAAAATGAGAAAAAAAAACAATTATGTTTTCCCCAAATTATCTCCTTCATTAAAAAAACAAAAAACTGCTAAAGCATCTTAAAGTGTAGCTTTTTTTTTTTTGTGCTGAAAATGAATACTAAATTGTAGTTAAAAAGAGTTAATTCATTTTGGCTGTACGAAGAGGCGGATCCCCCTGGATTTTTGAATTTTCCTTCCTATATATATATACATACATATATATTATATATATTTATTTAAGGGCATATATTTTATATTAAAATCCTTTCATCTATAAATTATTTTACTTTCATATTTTACTTCATTCAAAAATTTAATTTTAGTTATTTATGTCTTTAATAACTAATGTATATGTAGTTTTGAGAATAAAAATTCCATTTACATGACATATAAATTAATTCATGATACTTTTTAAAAATTATTTTATTTGTATATTTCAATCAAAATTAAATTATAATTATTTTTCTAATCCTTAATAAATATTATATATCTATTTTTTTATTTTTTTTCTTTTATTCTCTTTATCCTTTTTACTTCTCTAGATTTTTTTTATCCCTAATTTCTATCAAAACTTGTTTGCTTCTAACAATTTATTATCAACAACTAGTAATCTCTACATTACATTTAAAATTGAAATGAAAATAAATATTTCGATAATTGACAGCAAAAGTCTCCAAATTTATTATTTTTGACATTTAAATTCTAATTTTTTATTTTTTAACATTTAAATCCTCAATCTTTCATTTAACTTGTAATTTTTACATTTTAATTTTGGACAAAATTTTTATATTATGCCTCTGAAAAATAACCCTAAGTCCGCCGCTCGCCGTACGTGCATACGTGCATGTAAATTAAGCAATTATTGGAAGATACTAGCTCAATTCATTTCTTCCTTATAAAAAAAAAAAGGAAAATCTGCTTTTTTTTCTCGGCGATTGAGCCGCATCAAAATTTTTGCTGTCTATACACTGCTTCTTGATAATTAAATTGACCACATTTGAAAGCATAATCTATGGGCACCATTCGAAAATATACTTTTTGACTTCAATACACTCTTTCTTGATAATTAAATCCAAATTTGAAAATAAAGCAAAAGGAGTAGTAGTGTAGTACTAGTAGTAAGAACTTCTGGGCCGCCATGCAAGAACTTCCGAGTCAAAGTCAAGCTTTCATCGGCGCTTGGGTACTCAGCACTTCATTCCAAACACATACAGTAATAAGTAACTAGTTTTTGGAGCAATATTATAAGAGACAAATAATTCTAATTAATAAATTAAGACCTAAAATTTCATAAATTCTATTGCCACATGTACTATCAGAAAGAAACATCCAATAACATTAAGAAAGCTTTAGAAAAAGCAATAAAGCCACTTTTTAAAGTTAAAAAGCACATTTTAAAGTTTCTCTTTTGCTTGTTCACATCCAAATAATTGATGCCCTCTTTTGCTAATTTAGTCTTAGGTGATTGACTGATTCTAACATGTTAACTACGTATTTTTCTTATATGAACGGTTTTAAGTTGCAACTTGGAATCCCTTGCCTTTTATGAAAAGAAAAAAATAACTGGAAAAAGCAGTTGCAAATCTATTTTGGAAAATTGCCATGTGTTTCTTGTGAAGACATATTGACTAACGTAAATGGGAGAGTGATGAAAAAGAAGTCTTCCACTCTTTTGCCAGAGACCCGACCTTATATATAATAGGAACAAAAAGATTGTAGATGTGAAAATTCGATTTTTACCATCACGCATGTTAATAGCTTGTAATCATAGACTAAAATTTACTATATCATGGAGAAAGAAATCAAATCAAAACGTAATTTATAGTCATTTTAAACAGTTGTTAATGGTCGTGAAGTATTAAGTTGAAGGAATAATTTATGAATTAAAGAAATTAAAATTTTGTGAAGATGAATACACATGTTATAACTTGTAGTCAGGAAAAAAAATAAAGAATATTGTCAATTTTGATCATTTTTTAAAATAAGTGATAAAAAAATGGATAACGTAAAAATCATTTACAAAACTAGTTAGAATTTTTATTACCATGTTATTTAATGAAAATTTCGGAGTTCCAAAATTATTTCTAACTTGACCACTCGAACATTTTCGATGAAGTCGAAAAAATAAAAAATGAAGGAAGTGACGCTAGAAAAGCGACCAATCATGTTCAAATGGGGTATCTTCCAGAGGTGGCCTCTAAATGACACCGGTGTCAAATAATGTTCAAATTGACTTAGGTAACTCCAGGGCAGAGTGATTAAGAGAGGGAGCTTGATACTAGTTTAGCGTTAGTAACCACTTAGCAACTCTTATTTTGGGATTTGGATTTAGTTTATATTACTTATTATGCCTACTTATGATGATAATGGTGATGCATATATATATATATATGTATATATTTTATGAATATTATTAATAGTCTATATTTAATTGTGATCACAAAATTGTGAGAATTTACAATTTGGATTATTTTTATAAACTTTTACAGAAGCTGTAATTTTTGGAACTAATTGTCCTTTTTCTAAAAAATTGAAGATTTTATAATTTCCTAAAATAACTTACGAATTTTTACTTGCGAAATTCCCCTTCTGCTATTGGCTGAGATTTGGGTCGTGACACAGTAAATAATAATAAATATTTTATAATTTTTTTTTCTAATTTTCTTCCAACCTTTAGGTATTCTTTTGTGAATCAACCATTTTTTTTATGCGTACGTGTTGTTCTGATATTTGGATATTTATGTATGAATTAATAGAATTATATATAAACGCCCTATATTCTTACGAAAATCAATCACTGGTTTCAGAAGAATACTATTGTTTGACTATTACAAGTGGTCTTTCCCTTAGACGCTGCTGCTACATTAACATCATGTAATTTTAGGAGAGTGGAAAAGAATTTTTAGTGAAAGTTTAAG